>CAWUFW010006032.1:704715-1223154 GCA_963921515.1 Calotriton arnoldi | reverse complement strand
GAGTCAATCTAGCTTTATCCTTATTGCATTTTTTTATGTCTTGGACAGGGTTTTGAATTATTTGGTGGTCGAGAGATGTTCATAGATTTGGGCAGTGGACCCGATTAGATGCACATCATGCACAAGAGTGGAGGTATTGCTTGTACATAGTTTAGCACAGATCATAGCAGATTCACGGGTGTCTTGCATATCATTCTTAGTTGTTCTATCTGGCATGTGGATTTTGGGTTTCTTTGGGCTATTGTCTTTTATGTCTCTATTGCTATTATTATCTTCTTTGGTATCTAAGCTCGTTGCGATCGTTTAGAGCACACAGTTGTTCTTTGGATTAACAGTCACTGATATCATGTGTCGTAATCACTTTAACCGTCCCGAATGTTTAGGCCCTTTTATGTTAGAATACATTTTTTATTTTTCCAGCATAACAATGTTTCATGAATACACATTGATTTGTAGATTTCCCTGACGAAGAGTGATTGCTCACCCGAAATGCATTGGGATCGATGATTATCTACGTTTGAATGCATTACAGTTTTCAAGATTGAACAAGAATATTATTGAAGGCTTCAGTTGTGAATAAAACAAGTTGAAGACATACAGCTGTATTATTATATTTTCACAGTATTAGTAATCAAGAGTTTCAGTAAATTTGTGTTTGCATAGATAACTTTGTTAACCTTGTATTTATTGATTTCAACACAGTTGAATAATTTTGAGTTAATACACTCATTTCGAGTTTATTAAGCAGTGCGCTTTCTGTCCGTGACTAAGCGTCCGGGAATCATTTTTCAATATTGAATAGGTGGTAGGGTGGAACCGCCTCAGAAACGCACGCTAATCTTGTAACAAGTTCATGAGTCTGTGGTAGACTAGGTTCACTATAGAAATTTGAGTGCATCACTGCTGTTGGTTTATAGACTTTTATTGCACAATAATTTTTCACCCAACACAGCACTTAGTTGCACCACAAGATGTCGTTTGAGGACATTTTACACCTTACTGATAATAAGGCAGCTACCAAAGCATACAGCGCTACAGAAGCAACAGACATTTATGGCCTCATTCGGGAGGTTAGGTCATTTGATATGACCCAAGGACCTGTCACACAACAATTACGTCAATTAGAATATCTGATGCGTCGTGAGATTAATCAGAGGTTACATGCCACAACTCTCATTCAGTACCACAAGGCAAGCAGGATACCGAGAGGTCTGAGATTACCATTGAAACCCATGATGTTTAAGGCCAACAAGAAGTTCATGGACAGATGGTATTCCATTTTGAATAAATGTTCACTTGACCTTATACTTCTGATAGTAGAAGAATTATCTTCAGTTCTAATAGGTTTAGAACAGGAAATTAAGGACTTACAGGTTTCAATTAAACTACGTATGGAATCAGGGAATTGGGACACTACTCTTGAGGAGATCAATGTTAAGTTGGATATATATGCAAAGGAGATTCATGAGCGAAAAGTTCGCAAGTTTAGGAGAGACACCATAGATTACAAACTAGATGAGGTGTACTCATGGGCGGAGGTGTATGCCCAAAACGGAATTTCCAAAAACAGGAACTACTTCTTCAGAAGAGAGCTTGGTATCTGTTAGTGACACACGGACAACAAGAGCACCTGTTCCATCCACTAGTGGAACAGCGAGCATGGAAGCTACCACTTCCACAACCAAGGTTTCTTTTTTAGAGATCAGTCCAGCCGCCAACAGTCCTCCAGCGGAACAATCCGCAGTACAATCAGAGGCAAAAAAACTCGCAGAGGCCGCGGAGGCAGCAAAAACGGTGAGCACGGGTCGCCGACCAAAGAAACATTAGTAGTCAACATTTCAGCAGTGGAACTAACGGAAACCCAAAAAACGGTACTCAACAAAGGGACTGCTTTTGTGCCCACATTTCACACCAATGCTTTGAATATTGAAGTTGATCTGTACAAATTCATGAGAAAACTTAGGCTCAGATATTTTTTTATTAACAGGGAGTTGACTCAAGAAAGTTCGGAGGCACTTGAGTTTAAGGAGTTTAGACCAAAAAGCACATTCATGGCGCCAACCACCCACAAAATTTTGGATTCGTTCGAGACTCTTGTGAAGAAAGACTTAGCACAGTTACCAGTTCCTTCCAGGCATAGACACAACTGACTACTGTTGATAGAAAGGTACTCAGGAATCTTCGCGATAATGAGTCCATAGTATTCTGTCCAGCAGACAAGGGAGGAGCACTGGTGGTAATGGATCGTACATTTTATGAAATCAAGGTAGAATCCATGCTAGCAGATGAGACTACTTACTTACCTATGAATTATGATCCAACACATGAATTTCAGGCGACTTTGACACAGATTCTTACACATGCAAAGGACATGGGGTGGATTTCTGACAAAACACTAGCATTCTTACAGTTAAAGTTTCCACGTAGGCCCGAAATTTACATGTTACCAAAGATTCACAAGCATCTTTGGGACCCCCGTTGCGTCCCATAGTATCTGGTTGCGGATCCATCCATGAGCCACTGGGTCAATATCTGGATACATTTTTCAATTGATTGTACAATCTGGTTCTACGTATGTGCAGGACACTACTCACTTTTGACCCTTTTAAACAATCTTGTGTTGCCAACAGGTGAAGAAATTTGGTTGTGCACAATAGACGTGGTAGCACTTTATACATCCATACCACATATAGAGGGGATAGAGGCTGTTGAGTGGGCCCTTCTTCAAAGAGAGGACATACAGGCTGACAAAGTATTTCTTTTGGAACTCTTGCAATTTTGTTTATTTCACAGCTACTTCAAATGGAAAGAAAGGTATTTTTTACAGACCACAGGAACCTCTATGGGTTTTTCCGGGGCACCGAGTTATGCTAATATTTATATGATGAAGTTTGAACAAGAGCATATTTTGAGCGACTCAGACTGGACAGCACATTTAATTTTTTATCGTCGATATATCGACGATATATTTATCATGTGGCAGGGTTCGTCAGAATTATTGAAACAGAAACTAAATTCATTGAACAACAAGAATCCGAGAATACAATTCACGCACATAATGGACAGACATACCATCTCTTACTTAGATGTAAGAATTGAACTGGACGGTCCAGAGATTATTACTAAGGTTTTTTCTAAACCGACTGACCGCAATAATTCATTATTATACACTAGTTTTCATCCTGAGTCTCTTAAAAGCACCTTCCATTCTCCCAATTTCTGCGCATTAAGCGCATTACTTCTAACAACTTACAATACAAGAAGACATTACAAAGTTATAAAGATGCTTTTTAGACAGGGGTTACCCTACTGAGATTGTTGAAGCAGCGGCTAGGCGGGTTGATGTCATTCCAAGATCTGATCTGTTGACCAAGAAAGTCAGAAATAAGGGTAGACGTGATGTGTTCGTTTCTACATTTTCCACCCAGTCGAAAGCCATTAAGAGAGTAATCCTTAATCGCTGGGAGTTACTACAAACAGAACCAGATTTTGGTACCCTTTACCAAGAACCTCCTATTTTTGCCTATAAAAGGTCTAACAACATTAAAGAGATTCTTAAAAGAAAGAGGGTTGTCCATCAGGGTGAATTTAAAGGCATGCAGAAATGTTACAATTGCTCACATTGCAATAATGCACTATTGGGAACATCTATTTCTCATCCATGGTCGGGTAAACCAGTGAAATTATTGCTCACAGCAAACTGTAATACACAGAATGTAATATACGCCATAAGATGTCCGTGTGGATTATATTACATAGGCAAGACAGAGAGATCCTTGCGTACACGCATCACAGAGCATAAAAGCAGGATAAGAACAAGAGTTTTGACTTCTCCGTTAGCTAGCCATTGGATTGAGTTTCGTCACACAATAGCTCAGTTAAGATTCACAGTGTTAGAGATTGTTAAGAGTGGTCTAGACAAGAACATGACTCGACTTATCACTCAGCGTGAGACGTTTTTGGATAAAGTATTTGGATACTCTGAGCCCAAAGGGTCTCAATGACAAATTGGAACTCTCGTGTTTCCTGTAATAGTTACATGTAGCGACTTTTCAGTGACAGGGTTTAGACTCACCACTATAGAGGCATCTATTTTTCACGTAGAGGGTTCGGTTAGCATAGCTATCCATTTCATGGGCCATAGTCTTTGCGAGACTGTGGGATATAGATCATGTTGTTCATCAGTATTTTCTTCAATTAATTTTTCTCATTCAGTTATTTGTAGTTTTGATATTTTTTAAATATAAACTATAATATGATTACCAGGACACAAATGCATTTATGTCACACTGCTCTTTTGGACATTTGCTCTCACTTAGATAGAATGTTTGATCGGTATTTTAATCAGGACAAGATTTTTGGCAGTTACACATGTGTATAATTCTAACATAACCCAGTTTTTTGAATATTGTTAATCACAGTGTATTCACAAGCAATCACGATTGTTCTATATTTTAGGGAATTGAACACGTTAGACGTGTTTTGCATTTGTTGACAGCATTTGAATTTGTTAATTTAGGCACCTGTATGGCTGTAGGCTCAGTGCCTTTATTATATATTAAGCAATCTGTAGAGCATTCAGTCGTATGTTAAGGAGCTGGTATCATCCAACACTGATGTTAGCATCACATGCAAAGTAGCCGACCTTAAGCAGTTCTTTTCGATCATATGTCACTATCTTGCTTCGAGTTATATTTTTTCATGGAGTTAAAACGCTTGATTTACTACTAGTCATTCATAGGTGCTAAAAGCAGTGTTTGTATTGGTGTATCGCAATTTAGAGATTAAGATGATTAACCATTGTTAATCTGATTAATTTTGTGATGACAATGAATTTCACGATATAATCATGTGCAGAAATGTTTACCGATGTATTTTTTACAGTGTTAATTTTATACTTCAATATGTATGTAGGTAGAGCGTTTCACCAAGTATCTATGTTTATGAATAGCTTCATGTTAAGATGGCCGCATTGTTTATTCTACTCAGCTTACATTGTCCTATTTCTATTCTCATTTCTCACACGTAGCATGCTCTATTGGGATTGGTTAGAAACGCACAGCTAGCTTTTAAACATCGGGTTGAGGTTCACGTTTACTATTTGGGATTTAGCAAGCCGTTGGAGCCTCGTTTATACATCATTCGGGTGAGTTTCAGCCAGTAAAAGACAGAATAGGACTTGAGTTAGTACAGGCCTTGGGTTACATGGGTGCTTCCTTTTATTTCATTTTCAGTTAGCAACGCGACCGTAAGAGAGAAAGCAGCGAGCTACAGCGCTGCTGTGAGGGAGACTCAGTTATCGGTAAGCTTTTTCGTTAAGCAATACACAGGCAACAGACAGTTTTTGACTTACACATCAAGCAGTTACAAGCGTTCTTATTTTTCTTTAGCACAACGAATAACGATAAAGATATACAGTCATTAGTACTCGTGTTTGGTCACGTGTGTACCCCCGTTTATCTCAGAAACTTTACGCCGGTAAGCGGTTGATTTCTTCTTTCTTTTTGTTGACTTCACGCTGTTACTATTTGGGAGTCAATCTAGCTTTATCCTTATTGCATTTTTTTATGTCTTGGACAGGGTTTTGAATTATTTGGTGGTCGAGAGATGTTCATAGATTTGGGCAGTGGACCCGATTAGATGCACATCATGCACAAGAGTGGAGGTATTGCTTGTACATAGTTTAGCACAGATCATAGCAGATTCACGGGTGTCTTGCATATCATTCTTAGTTGTTCTATCTGGCATGTGGATTTTGGGTTTCTTTTGGGCTATTGTCTTTTATGTCTCTATTGCTATTATTATCTTCTTTTGGTATCTAAGCTCGTTGCGATCGTTTAGAGCACACAGTTGTTCTTTGGATTAACAGTCACTGATATCATGTGTCGTAATCACTTTAACCGTCCCGAATGTTTAGGCCCTTTTATGTTAGAATACATTTTTTATTTTTCCAGCATAACAATGTTTCATGAATACACATTGATTTGTAGATTTCCCCTGACGAAGGGTGATTGCTCACCCGAAATGCATTGGGATCGATGATTATCTACGTTTGAATGCATTACAGTTTTCAAGATTGAACAAGAATATTATTGAAGGCTTCAGTTGTGAATAAAACAAGTTGAAGACATACAGCTGTATTATTATATTTTCACAGTATTAGTAATCAAGAGTTTCGTAAATTTGTGTTTGCATAGATAACTTTGTTAACCTTGTATTTATTGATTTCAACACAGTTGAATAATTTTGAGTTAATACACTCATTTCGAGTTTATTAAGCAGTGCGCTTTCTGTCCGTGACTAGCGTCCGGGAATAATTTTTCAACTTTCTAAAAGTGGCATTTTGTGAATGTGACTTCAAATTTGACTTTACCATTAAATAGGATTTTAAATTGCAATTCATTTGAGTCCAAACAGTATACCTCTACCTGCTCCCTGTCCAAAGTTAGCTCTTATTAAATGTAATAAGGTAACCCAGTGTTAGAATATTGGTGAGACAGTCCGTACAGCACGGAAAAATAAACTTAGGAGTTTTTCACTACCATTATATGTCAGACTTAAACCCATGTATCCTACTTTTTAATTACAGTGCACCCTGCCCTGTGTACCTTAAAGTCTGACCTTATGGGTGACTTATATGTATTAAAAAAGGAATGTTTAAGCCTGGCAAAAGTTTTATTTTGCCAGGTCGAAATGCCTTTTTACAACTGCACTAAAGGCTGCAGTGGCAAGCCTGAGACATGCTTTAAAAGGCACTTTAGTAGGAGGCACAATTGGGGCAGGCCCACTAGAAACATTTAACTTAGAGACCCTGGTAACATGTAGTACCATATACCAGGGACTTACAGGTAAATTGAAAGGTGCCAATCAGATGTAGACCAATGTTAACATGTTTTATAGAGCGAGCACAAGCCCTTACCACTGGTTGGCAGGGAAAAGTGCACAGTCATAATGCCAACAGAAATGGCTTCAGCAACAGAAGACAAAAAATCTGGGGGAGACCCTGCAAAAAGAGCTTTGTCCAATGAAAGACTACTGTTAAAGCAAAACAAGATCTTATTATTAGACACAAAGAAGGAGCGGAAACCAGCTGAGGCCAGCTTAGAAATTGACCTCAGCGAGGAGGAACAATTGTATACAAAGATTCCTAATGGAACAGTACATGAAGGGCGACCAATTTGTTTAAGCAATCTGTTACAATAAAGGGGAAAAGTCACCTTAAAGGTCTCAGAATGTTGAGGAGCTTTTTTATAATGTAATCAGCCCAGAAAAAGAAAGTAAGAAGCAAAATGCTTTCTTAAACTTGAATCCATTTAAACTGAGAGAAATTATATGGAGGAAAATATTAGTGAATAGAGTGCTGGCACCTTTTAAACCATCTTAACCTCATGGCAGACTACGTACCAACAGTCTACCAGGGCAATTGTAAAAAAATGTTTATCCCAGTCTTGAAGGCCCGCACTATATAGAAGGTGTCAATGAAGTCAAAGCATCCTTGATAAGTTCTGTAAATATGATTAATCTTAAACTGCACAAAGACATTTGTCTGTATGCCTTGACCTCACTGACTACAGTATCCTGGCCAACTATCTAATGAACATTTTCCTCAAACTAAAGAACAGAGTCCAAGATCGATCAATAAAGGGATGGCAAGTGTACAAATATACTGTGGAAATCACCCACCTTATTTATATTTGAACATCAAAAGGATTAATGCATTCATTCTCTCATTGGACACAGAGAGGGCTTTTGACAGTGGGGAAGAGGGGTGGAACTGATCATTCCCGGAAAAGGTCTTCATGAAGTATTGGGTTGAAGAACAATGTATAATTTGCTTTATTCAGCAATAAAGCTCCATTTGTCCTTATTTTCCGATTTAAATGAATGAATATGTTTCAAATGAATCACACTGCACAAGGATACCATACAGCTGTGTGGTGACATACCACCTAACTGAAGAAGAAAAAAGGTCACCAACACAGCTTAGTATTTTTTCACAACTGCAATCTTTTCTTTCTAGAAAAAAAATAAAAAATAAAACTGATTTCTGACACACTGGAGTTTTTTCTCTTGTGTATTTGAGTCATGTTTTTGGCCACCATACCTTATATGACAGCCGGGAACATGAAAAATCAGTGTAAGAATGCCTGCCTTAAATGGTCTAGATTTTCCAACAGAATCCAACTGGCTGGTTGGCGGTGACTCACACATATACATGCACACTCACTCACATCCCCATGCATTCACAAGCGTGCACATATACACCCATCATTCACAAGCATAAACACACATTCACAGCATGCATGCATGTACAAATACACATACATTCACACATATACACATGCAGGCACTCACCAAACATTTTTAAAAAATGCCCGCTACAGCAGCGACCTCGGATAGGGGCAGGGAAGCCACCGAGGTTTCTAAAGGGTTTGGACTACCGCCTCCTCTTACTGGCTGACCTTAGGTGAAGCAACAAGAGGAGGTAGCAGTCCCTACCATGTCACAGAATTAAATTTCAAATGTTGCACTAAACATTGCACATTAAAAATAAAGTTAATGTACAATAGCTATGCTATATTTTACTACTAAACAGGCAGCCACAAATGAAGTTACCTTGCAGACAACAGGGTATTGATTTGAATGGTGCAGCAGATGCAGTAGCACCAGGCCCAAAAGTTGTCAGAACTCCTCTAAACACGTAATATTGCTATATTTGACTACTAAACAGGCAGTCACAATTGCAGTTACCTTGCAGAAAACAGGGTCATGATTTCGATGGTGCAGCAGGTGCAGTGACACCAGGACAAAAAGCTCTAGGCACCCCACTAAACACCTATAATTGCTATATTTTACTAGTAAACATGTAGTATCAATTGCAGTTCCCTTGCAGTCAGCGGGGTCATGATTTGAATGGTGCAGCAGTGTTGCGGGGATTCTGCACCTACACAGAACTATGCACAGGAAACCGGGACCTCGGTGTATAGGGGTGTACCAACCTACCACCTTAGTGCCCAAAATCCCAAAACCGACTAGCTATAGTGTCTCATTCGTTCTCCTCCAAATATCACAGAGCTACAAATGATTAGACAACCCAGAACACAACACTCCCGACTCTCTCAGGAGTCGCGGTAGCAAGACATGCTCTTTCGCTCGCTCACTCGTACTTGTCCACAACAAGATTAGGCAGAGTCACTGTAATAGTTCAAAATGTTTATTTTAACTATCGTGCTCTACAATACTGTATACGAGCCACTACCAGCAGCAAAATGCATAAACTTAAAACAATTAGCATTGTTACAAATTCAAATAGCACAAAGGGGGAAGTCATTTTATAAAGACAGTGGAAAAAGGGCTAAAAGACCTAACCACCCTCCCCTTGGTTGGAAGATGTTTATTAGAAAAAGGAAGATCTCTGGGCTTTGACAGCAGACCCCATACCTTAAAGCCTAGATGCAAGGTTTACATCATAGGAACAGCATAGCTCTTCTCCATGGAAAGGGCTCTCTCCAAGTGTGTGTTAAAACAACATGCATCCCCGTAATATCAAAGCACGAGTCTCCAGCATTGCAGCTGTGTTTGGCATGTTATGTCTAGGTGCTAGGGAATGACCAGAACAGAATAACAAGCGGCATTGTTTATCGACCTTGCACATCATGTTCAGACTAAACTCCAGGAACTTCAGCAAAGAACGCGAAAAGCAGACAGTTCTCATGTGAAAGGCACAAACAATATCTTGCAAAAATAAAGTCATGTAGTAACGTGCGCAAAAGCAGCATCATGGCAGCAAAGCTCATGCTAACTTAGCAATGTCGACAACGACTCTAAGGGCCATATAACAGCAGGTGCAGTGGCACCGGGCCTAAAAGTTGTCACAACGCCTCTAAACACCTAATATTGCTATATTTTACTACTATACAGGCAGTCACAATTGCAGTTACCTTGCAGTTAAAAGGGGCTTGATTTAAATGGTGCAGCAGATGCAGTTGCACTGGGGGCAAAAGTTGTCATAACTCCAATAAACACCAAATATTGCTGCATTTTACAACTTAACAGGCAGTCACAAGTGCAGTCATCTAGCAAGCGTAGGGTCATGATTTCAATAGTGCAGCAGGTGCAATAGCACCGGGACCAAAAGCTACAGCCACCCCACTAAACACCTAAAATTGCTTTATTTTATTCCTAAACAGGCAACCACAAGTGCAGTTACTTTGCAACAACATGGTCATGATTTGAATGGTGCAGCAGGTGCAGTAGCACCAGGACCAAAAGCTCTAGGAACCCCACTAAACACCGAATATGGCTATATTTGACTACTAAACAGGCTGTCACAAGTGCAGTTACCCCGCAGACAACAGGGTCATGATTTGAATGGTGCAGCAGGTGCAGTAGCACCGGCCCCAAAAGTTGTCAGAACTCCTCTAAACACATGATATTGCTATTACATCAATGAATTCTATTATTTCCTTCTTTCATTTAATTTTTCAAAATTTTGATATTACTTACTCACACTATACCACTAGTAACAGCACAATATATTGCCTTTTTGTACATAAACAAGTCATAACCCTTTAACAGACTTTCTGTAACTTATATCGTACAACTACTTAGCAAGCTGCAACTTACAACAATAAACTGCTTATTATTAATCACATAGGCGAAACCAAATGCATTTCTAATGCTTGTCCACTTGCAAATTATGTATGTATATATTTTCTAAAAAAAACTAAGTTAAAAGGAGGTAAGGTTGACACTTTTGTAATAGTGGTTACACCAAAAAATAAACTTACTTTAGTTGCCTATGCACCAAAAATTGTCTTGTTTCTCAGGAATGTCTAGAGAGAAAAATCACCAAATAAAAAAAGACACCAAGTGATGGAAAGGCTACTGTGCCATTTCAAATTGGCAGATAAGCAAAAAAGTGATGGGTGAAGTACTTGAATTAATTTCAGCCTCTGATAATTATTGGGCTGCATTCCAGGCCATGGTTCTTTCTGTGTTGTATAATTAATAAACACACACGATGTACATGGGTAGGAAAGAAAGGAAAGGAAGAAAGTGGAGAGCACTGCTCTGTTAGGACGAGAGCACTCACTCACCCTAAGGTGACATGCTTCATCATTGGGTCCCCTCCTCACACTGGGACTGCAAGGAACCCAATGTGGGCTACAACTCCCCTACGGGGGAGGAGCACAGGTGTTCTACAGAACAATGAGTATTACCAATGTGGGGAGAGAGGGGTAGAGTAAAAATGTAAATAAAGAAAAAGTGAATAAAACCATCTCTTGGTGGGCGAAAACATTTTTTATTCTGGTGCCCCCAGTGGATAGGGTTAAAAAAGCTAGGTGAATAGAGATTATGGATATTACCCTATTATATGGTCAACATGTTTCTGCCAAACGGGACTAAAAAAGTTCTAGGCATTCCCCAGGATCAAAATATATGTGTCACTCTGCTATATCAAAAGTATATATAGAAGTAAGAACATAAAAAGCCACACATGCAGCTCAATGGCTATTCTTGTCGCACCATCGTCTAATAAGATCCACTAGACGCATCAGCATTTTTGTAAGGATCCGCTCTACCATCAACAGTCCCTTCACAGTGTGAAGAGTTTGTGTGCTTCTACACACCTCATCTTCCAAAGGGCGGCCCTTTGGAAGATGAGGCGTGTAGAAGACCTGGGGGCCCTTCTGTCACAAGGCTGCCAGCGCTAATTATTTTGGGGCATTCATCACTAGATTTCCCTGCCCTGTACCTCTATAAACTGGTTGGCATTTCCTGCCATTGAAATCTAACAATGACTTTGACATTCAGAGAGAAAACTCCCTGTTCTTCATAATCAATGCCTTTCTTGCTTTCCAAAAACAAAATCCTGCTTTGGAAGTTTGTTTTGGAAAAAAAGATTTGCAGAGAAGGGACAAAACAACATGGTGCCTGCTTGGCAAACTCTTCTGCCTTCAGATCGATTGCTGCACCAGCGGTTTCTCAGAAGGCAGTTATATCCACGTCAGGCACATACGAATCTCACCAGCGGCGGCTCCTCCACAATGGCGTAGGAGCGTCGTCCACTGCCTGGTTCAGAGCCAGCAATTGAAAAATAAAACAATGTTCTAGTATCGTTTAATTTACATTTGAAGGCTCTGAGCCAGCGCTGTAGGGAGGGATGGGGCCAAGGCATGGGAGGGGGAGAAGGAGTGCTATGTGCACTCCCTAAGTGTGCATATATGTTTGGCCGGCTGTCTCAGGCTGGCCAAAACACACATGCGCACTAAGGTTTCTCCAGCCCGCTCCATGGAACAGCTGGGCCGGAGAAACCTCACAGACTCCCTGGTCTGAGCGCAGCGTCTTTCCAGCCTGCTCAGGCCAATCCCCACGCTGCCCTGCTCCAACAACTAAGGGCCTGATTTAGTTCTTGGCGGACAGGTTACTCCATCACAACAGTAACAGATATCCTATCCGCAGAAATATAAATCCCATTTTATCCTATTAGATTTATATTTTGGCGGACGGGATATCCGTCACTGTTGTGACAGAATAACCCGTCCACCAAGATCTAAATCAGGCCCTGAGTTTTGGAGCTTGGTGCGTCTTCAAAATGTACTGCCTTACTAATGACATCCTACACGTTGACTCTCACTACTATCTGTTGCAGGGATTGAAAACTTCTCATGTATTATACTCTCTCAAAATCAGAGAATATTGGCTGTAACACTCTACTTGCAAAACACAATACACAATGTCTCAACCCTTCTCTGGCTGCATTCCCAAAATGTCAAAAAAATCTCCCCCTACATCTGAACAAATCCATTTCACTCTGTTTTATAAAAAATGTAGTCACCTTTTGGCCAACGACATTCTCAAGGTTTCCTATCTTATCTGCTATTGAACCATTAATGCCTATCTCAAAATGGGAGACAACTTAACTATACACTGCATCTAATTAAGTATATATCTTTGCTATTATCTCATTTTGCCTTCTCTGTAATGTAAATCATCACCAGGTCACTATGTAAAGTGCTCTGAAGCATGTACTAACTGCAGATAAAATTCATTAGTGCCTTATCCAGGCCACATAAAACCAAAAATAAAGTAAAATAAATATACATATGTATGTATGTACTATGGAATGGACCTAACTCCAAGGTGCAATAAAGCCCTCTACAGAGATATACCAAGATATAGATAGCTTAACATCAGGCCCATGTGAGTATAGGGCATACACTTAGATTCGAGATTGGGTGAGGAATGACCGATAAGTAGGTCATAACAAATAAGTGGACAGGGAATGACATGCTGAGTAGATGCAAACAGCAGCGGGAGTGACTGTCAACATTGTGAATAGAGAGAAAGAGGTAGAAGTGAAACTGACACAAGCACTGATTTGTGAGCAAATATCCCTACTCAGTTCATTGGCACTCAATTTGCCGATCTCAGATAAAAATAATTTTTTCTATGTGGCAGACACTCATGTGCCATCAAGGTAGCTGCAGATGTGATGAATGCTGATTTAGATACCATGTTATGTGTTATAAATGTAATGATTTCTTTGTATGGTTGTCTCGTAAAATTGACATGCCACCATCTGTCTCCATCTAAAACCTCTAAGAGATTGTAAGTAAACAGAGATTTAAGCAGAATCCAAAAAGTCTCAGCCTGGTGAGCATTGTGCCTTAAATCGCATATGATGGGGAGAAGATATGAGAAGTTGGTCATGCAGGAACACTCAAGAGTGGCCACCAACCCCATCCATCAACTGGACTTTGAAAATCGCAGGTGGTATAGGTGGATTTGTGGTATTGAACTTGTGATCTTCTTAGCTGAGATTGGGTACTGGTCTGTGGGTCCTTTGCACATTGCAATGCCATATGTATGGCCACTTGGCACTGCTCAAGAACTTCAAGGTTTTGTGCATGACTGTTCAATGGTGGAGATGCCTGCCCTCTTAGGCTAGCCCTTTCCACCTTCCCATCTATTTCAGCAGGGGTTTTCATGTGCAAAATGAGCTGTAAAGTGTGCCCAGCGTACCTGACTTAGTGTGTTTGTTTACAGGGTAGTTACATACTGCATACTACATTACTTGTTGAGGATAAAAGGGTACAAGTTTAATAAAACAGTTTAGAGATAATAAAAGGCCATTAGTTACATTAGAGGAAAATACATCATGAAGTTTGGGGTTAAAGGGAGGATAATTAGGAACATTTAGGGTTTCATTTAGAATATGGTGGGTGCTCAACTCAAGGTCTGTCAGAGTGGTGAAGGTAATTACCTCTGCCACACTGGCTGGACTACTGCCCACCATATTTACAGATCCCTGGCAATTCTCCAGAGATCTCTGTGCCTCCAGATGAGCCATCAACCTGGCGACTACTTCGAAAGTACTGAAAGTTTGCTGAGCGGCTGCCATGTTTCATGCTGCGGTTCAGAAAACGAGTTTGTTTTTGAAAAACCGAATTACCTAAAAAACTAATGACCCTGGGAGTGGGGGTCGTTTTTTTCTGTTTCAGATTGCATGGTTTCCCTGGTGGTCCCCAACTGAAAAAACATGTCAGACCATTCTCTGTAAATAAGGCAAGTGTCTGATGTGCCAACACTGACTGCCCTAACACCACTGGGCCATTGGTATAGAATTTCTGCAGGCAGAGTCAGGGAGGACACTGCCGTTGAAAACATGCCGGTCATTCCAACTCTCAATAAAGTGGGCTCAGTGTCTGTTTGATGAACAAGGTACTCCACCATCACTCCCTGTCCGCCAACTCCACCATCACTCCCTGTCTGCCAAACTCTAGACCAAGTTCATAATCTCCAAATAGCCCCATAATATGCCTCCCGATTGCTCCCCATAGACCTTTGACCAGTGGTCCACACTCACTCACATGTTTCTGATATTACATTATCCTATTGCCTGTTGTATCTGTATCTGAGCTGGATTTTAAAGAGACCAACCAAGCAAAACTGACTATTTCCCAGCCCTCTCTGCCTGTTTATTTAGGACATTTTGGGAGGGCGGACCTTGTTGCAAAGAGAAACCAGACGTTTTATAGCGCAACAGCAGGACATGGTGATCGCAACCTCTTGTACGTCACAGTATAGTCATTGATTTGTGATAGAGTGAGAGGTTCGGGAGTCATTTCTAATAAATGAGTAAACAAGTTGTGAAAAATGAAAGAGGTGCACGTCACATAGGAGGAAGGAGTGATTGTTAAATCCTCATGTGAACCACAGGAGGTGTAAGTGAGACTGTAGGAAGCGGTGGCCTTCACATTTAAAATATAGGTCTCTATGGAAGTTCACACAATCTCATCTCACAGGTTTATTCATCTTGATGACAAACTCAAATCGTCTATTTAAATGAACGATTAAATTTGTACAGTTGGGTCTTGCTCGCTTAGAATCGGATGGGGGTCACAGCACCCACAGTATCACCCAATGCTGCCAGTTGTTCACAGAGGGGCGCTGAGTGTGCTTGTGAGACCCAGAGCCTCGCCATGGGTGAAATCTGTAATGACACAAAGTGCACTATTAATGCTGGGTTCAATGTCACAGAGCACACTGTTACTCTGGTTGTATAACATTAGACATGCATAACATGAGGAGGGGCGTGGTCTGACGCCGGGAAAGATGGCGGCTGATTAGCGTCGCTCCGCTTGAGACTCCAGGATTTTCATGCTGACAGGAGACGTCTGCGCCCTGTCATTGGCAGAACTATAAGGACATTATTCATGAATATCTCTGGACTGCAATAATATCTTTTATAGCCGCGGTAAGCCCATATAACGCATCATTTTATTCAAAATGTGTGGCGCGTCTCCGTGGCTGGATTCGCGGCCGCCATTTTGTTTCTTCTGACACACTCACCGCGTTATCGGCAACGCTGCGTTTTATCGCACCTGGCAGAGATATGCTGTAACTTCATTCTTCAATGGATCCTCGCTTCACTATTCTTGATACCAATGTTATTTTTGTTGCCTCTTGAGCACTTGGACGCTTCTTGCAGCTGCGGTAAGTCCGCATAACGCTTCATTATATTTAAATGTGCGACGCGTTTCCATGTCTGGATTCGCGACCGCCATTTTACTTTCCTGACCTCTACAAAGCGTTGTAGGCACCGCTGCATACTCTCTCCTATTAGAGGCATTTTACAATTCTTGTTAATTCACCGATGGATTTTTGCCTTACTTTTCTTGTTACCATTGGTGCTTCTGTTATTGCTTGCTGCCATTGATGCTTTTATTACTTCTTCTACAAATGTCATTTATTCTGGATTTGCAGATGGCATCTAGTCTTTGATCTTCTCTCATGTTTTTCATTTTTCTTCAGGAGACCATTTGTGAACATTGTTAAAACTATAATTTTTGGGGAATAGACGATCCTTCAACAATATTTCTTCTTCCATCTTCACTACTCAGTTAATAACATTATTTGTGCAATTGCTTTGCTTACTACACACAGTTCTTCCCTCCGACTGTGGTACACATGTCTATGGGAGAATTAAATCCGGCAGAGGTGCAACTTCTACATCCATTCCATCTCCATGCTCTAAATCCAATACAATACACACCTCAAACCCTTTTTCAGTACTGCAAACCGACATGGAAGAACCAGATCAAGTCATACCTTCCCATTTTACAGATGCAACAACCACTTTGCCCTCATATACTACCCCTCTCCCGCATTCCTCCTGATCAAATGGGAAAACTGTTTCTAAAGTACCTACCTCCTCTGTATTAACCTCTACTAAAAGAATTAAAAAGGATCCTCCTTCTCCAACCACATCTCCACCACCAACCTCTTTAGAATTGCTCTTAGACGAAATTAGAGCACTCAAACCTCATATGGAGCAAACAAGCATCCGCTTGAAAGCCCTAGAGGATAAATGGTCCACTCTGGATAACAAAATTAATGTAATGGAACACCAAATAGAATCTTTACAAATATCCTCTCAGCAAGTTCATCCTATGAAATCAGAAATCCTACAATTGCAGAAGCAAGTGGAAAATCTCGAGAACCGAAGTAGACGTAACAATCTACGTATCTATGGTCTGGCTGAAGGATTGGAAGGATCCAATCCCATCTCCTTTTTTCAATCTTTTTTGCCGCAGATTCTCGAATTTCCAGAATCTCCAACGTTAAACATACAACGAGCACACAGACTTGGTCGTTCTCTTCAGAATTCATCTATCCAGCGTAAACCTAGAGGCGTAATATTATATTTTTTAGAATATACAGATTTGCTGAAAGTCCTACAAGCAGTTAAAATCAAACGTCGCATCTCACAGCAAGGTTCCCAACTATTGTTTTCACAAGACTATGCGAAAGTCACGGCAGCCAAAAGGAAAAGTTTCTTAGCTATGCGCCCAGCTTTACGCAATTTGAATGCCAGATTTTGTCTAATCCACCCTTGCCTCTTTAAAGTGACTTACAAAAATAAATCAACAACATATGAAGATCCAGCATTGCTTCAAACATTTCTTGATGACTGTAGAGAAGAATCCATGGAGTTGACAGGATCGTCTTCTATTTGAACTTTTTCTTCTCTCTTATTAAAGACAGTTGTAGTTTTGCAATGTCCCTATGATATATTCTGATTAGTTAAATCTCCTTATGTCTTCTCCTACCAGGTGCCGTCTCCCTGCTCCACCCATTGTTGTATAGTCCGTTTTCCATTGATGCCTCCTCGTGATCTCTCCCGGAGTTTCGTGACTGGCTGTTCGTCTTCCCCCTGTGGCCTCAGCACCCTCCACCCAAGTTTGAGTCTTTGGTATGTTTTATTGTTTTTTCTGTCTATTCTCTCTATCTTTCCTTCTTTCTTTTCTCCTACCCTTTCTTTCTCCTGTTTTTTCTTTTCTTCTCCCCTTTTTCCTTCCATTTCACTATCCTCCATTCATATCTTGCTTCCTTACTGTTGGAGTACTTGTTTTTCATGTTTCTAGATATTGCTAGTTCTCTATTGTTTTCTTGTTTTTGCTGTAGTAATATACAATGTTTTATTCTTGCTTTATACAGTTGATTAATGATGTTATGTGTTATTTCCTGGAATGTTAAAGGTTTGGGTACGCCTATTAAAAGGCAAAGAGTTCTTACCCACTTGTATAATCTTAAATCAGATATTGTATTTATACAAGAATCTCACTTAGTTGCTTCAGAAGTTCTCAAACTCAAACGACAGTGGGTGGGAAATGTATTTTCCTCTCCAGGTACTAGCAAAAGAAATGGGACTGTGATTCTCTGTCATAAGAGACTTAGGGGCCGATTCCGATCTCGGCCGGTAGGGCACCGAATCGGATTCGGCTTAACCGGATCCGATTCGGAGCCCTCTTTCCCGATCGATTCGTACGTGCGTCCGGCCGAGCGAGTACGATGCGAGCGCACGCGAAATCGCCGACCGACTCGTACGCGGGTCTGAACCGCTCCGAACGACTCGCACGGACACGACTCGCACCGTGCAATGGAGACGTTCCCCGGCCGGGCAAGTACGATGCGCGCCGCGAGCAGTCCGACCGACTCACGGCGTCCGGCTCGAAAGAGCAGTCGGAGCCGGACTTTGGGGGTCCATGTCGGACCCCACTGTACGCGTAGCCACGCGAGTCGCACACAGGGGGGACCCATGGGTCCCCCCTACCTGTGCATGTACGCCGCGAGTCGCATCGAGGCGTACCCGCTGTAGGGGGCGCCCTTGTTCGCCTCGCACCCATTGAGTCAATGGGAGCCCGCGTACGCGTTGTACGTCCGGCTCCCATTGACTTCAGTGGGAGTCCGACCGACTCGAGTCCGATTGCATGCGTGCGCATCGTACTCGTTCGGTCGGACTGCCAGAGTCCGATTCGGTCGGAAATCTCTCCGGGTCCGGCTCGGTTGGAGTGATTTCCGGCCTGAATCGGAATTGGCCCCTAAATATTTCATTTCTCTCTCAAGACTCAGATGATGAAGGTCGTTGGTTAATTCTCCATCTTAAAGTTAATAATATACGTATCACTTTGTTTAATGTATACGCACCTACTAAACCTGATAGTAATTTTTGGCCAAATATTTCTACTCTTTTGATGTCCATTTCTACACCATATGTTATTTTTGGTGGTGATTGTAACTTAATTATTGATCCCTACATTGATCGTACTTCTAAATCACCTTTAGTTTCTTCTCCAATGCATCAACAATTTACCACCCTGATTTCCCATAGATCTCTTGTTGACTCCTGGAGATTTTGTAATCCACAACTCCGTGAATACACATTTTTCTCTCCCACTCACCTCTCACAATCACGCATTGACTATTTATTTGTCTCTAAAGCACTAACTCATTCTATACTGCAGGCGGATATTGGTTCTATATTGATCTCAGACCATGCTCCTGTAATGTTGGACTTAGAATTGCTTCCAGTTAATGTTACCAATAAAAGATGGTGCTTCAATACCTCTTTGTTGGCTGACCAAACTTTCACTTCTTCTTTTGAAGACTTCATTACTAACTTCTTTCAGCGTAATATATCTTCTGTGTCATCCTTCTCAATTATCTGGGACGCTTTTAAAGCCTCATCTAGAGATTTTATTATCTCATATGTTGCACGCAAAAAACATCAAAATTCCCAAAAAGCGAATGACATTCTTAAAAACATTAAATTACTAGAGTCACTCTATACAGTAACTAACTCTCAGGCTGATCTTAATAATCTTATTAAAGAGAAATTTAAGTATAATAAACTATCCACACAAAATGCTTCTGCTTATCTCCTACGAGGTAGCGCTCGTTACTATGACGGCCAAAATAAAGCGGGCAAACTTCTTGCCTCATATCTTAAAATTAAGAAAGATCGTAATAACATTGATTATGTGTTAAACTCTAACTCTTCTCCAGTAACCAAAAATTTAGATATTTTGGAAGAATTCAAGAAATACTATACCTCTCTTTACACCCCTGAAACTGTTCCAAATTCTATAGACATACAAACTTATCTTACCTCAATAGAAAAACAATTTTTATTGGATACTGATTTCTCGTCACTAGAGCACAATATCTCTACAAAAGATATTTCTCATGCAATAAAGCTTCTCAAAACAGGGAAGGCACCTGGTCCAGATGGATTCCCTGTGGAATTTTATTCCTATTTCTCCAAATCCCTTCTTCCTCATCTTCTTTCTTTATTCTCATACTTCATTTCCTCTAATGCCTCCAGTGGTACCTTTCAAGATGCTCTTATCTGCCTAATCCCTAAAGAAGGAAGAGATCCCCATCTTTGTAAAAATTACAGACCAGTATTATTAGTTAACTCTGATTATAAAATATTTGGCAAAATTCTTGCTCTTCGTCTAGAACCCCTTTTACAGTCCATTATTTGTAAAGAACAATCTGGCTTCATTAAAGGACGAAATATCGCAGATAACACCAGAACGTTTTTTAATATATTACACAAATCCAATAAATACTCTCATTCACTTGCAGCTATTTCCCTAGATGCGGAAAAAGCTTTGACCGTATGGATTGGTCATTTATTTTCCATACACTATCCTGGTTTGGCTTTGGTCCCAAATGTATCTCTTATATTTCCTTATTATATACCTCATCCAAAGCTTCTATGTTTGCCAATGGTTCCATTTCTAATTCTTTCACGTTACAGAGAGGTGTTCGTCAAGGATGTCCCCTTTCCCCTCTTCTATTTATTCTCGCTCTAGAACCCTTTCTTGCTAAAATTAAACAAAATCCTAAAATACATGGCTTCCAATACAATAATCTTCATGTTAAAATGAGTGTCAATGCAGACGACATTTTGTTGTATTTATCTAAACCAGAACAATCTATTCCAACTTTCACTGCTGAGGTCTATGCTTTCTCTTTAATTTGTGGTTAAAAACTGAATCACGATAAATGCGAAGTTCTCCCTCTTAATATTTTATGTTTTAAGCAAGACTTTGTGTCCACTAATTTCTCATGGAATCCCCAAAAGATTAAATATTTAGGTCTCTGGTTTGCTCCCTCTATCAAACAAACTTTATCTCTAAATATGACTCATGTCCTCTCCACAATATCATCATTTATTTCTTAAATGGCATCCTCTATATTTATCTTGGTGGGGTAGACTTAACACTATTAAAATGATGCTCGCCCCTGTTATTTTTTATTTGATCTCTGCTACCCCTCTCAGCTTCCCTTCTTACTTTTTCAAAAAAATGTATTCTATTTTATCTACCTTTTTATGGAATAAAAAGAAATCACGCCTATCCCTAACCATGCTCAAACGCCCTAAATCACAAGGTGGAGTCAATTTCCCTGACTTTCAACTCTATCACAAAGCTTTTCTTCTTAAACAACTTTCTAAATCCTTAAACCAATCCATTTCCAATCCCTCTCCACTGTGGAAAGACATTGAACTTTCTTTCCTGTCTCCCTTCTCTTTTGCCGAGTCTCTTACTTTCACTCACAAGACTCGATTTTTATCCTCACCTATTCATCAAACCTCCCATAAGTTGTTTCATTCTTTTTTGATTTTGCACCTCTCATGTAGAGATCAATTTCTTAATTCCTCCATCTGGCATAATCGCCTTCTTAAAATTAACAACAAACCCATCTTTTGGAAAGTTTGGCGAGACAAAGGGCTGCTTTGGATTCATCAACTCTACTCAAATGATACTTTTCTTACTTTTTCTGATGCACAATCTCTTTACAAATTGCCAAAATCTTTCTCTACCAAATTTAAAATATTGATTCAAACTCTTTCTTCTTCCTTATCTTCAATATCTTCTATACCATCTCCTTTACTGCTTCACTGTAATATCCTTCCTATTTTAAGTACCCAACCTAATGCTTCATCTGTATATAAGATTCTCAATGCACCTCCCGATTGCAGAACTAAGACTAACATAGAACTCCAGTTGGAACGTGATTTTCACACAACATGGTCCACTAATTTTTGGGATAAATTATGGCTAAAAATCCGTAAATCTTCGAGATCAGCAAGTGCGACACAAACACTTTTCTTTATATATAACCGACTTATGTTTACCCCAATTTCTTTACATAAATTTAATTCCACATCTTCTCCAAATTGCTGGTCATGCAACGCTCCTCATGCTGACTTATACCACATGCTTTTTTCTTGTCCTTTTACTCATCAATTCTGGTTGAAGGTATGGTCTCAGATCAATATAATTTTCCATACTCACTTCTCTTATTCACCTGTCAACATTTTTCTAGGCACACTATCTGAACATTGGCATTCCCTTTCTTGCAACACGGACGTTGTTGATTTATTAATTGTAATTGCTTTCCAACAAATAACAAAAAATTGGAAACAATCCTTACAACTTTCTTTTCAGGCTTGGTGGTATAGTGTTTGCTATAACCATCGACTAGATCGTGCATATGTCTCACCTATGTCTTTACTCCTGAAAAGAGAACATATTTGTTCCCCTGTAACTATCTTCTTAGACACATCTGCACAAAAAACTGCTCGACATCATCCCATATTGGAAGAAGTCCCCAAATCACCATAAAATGTTTTTCACTGTTATCTTTTGTACTTAGTTATCTATTTTGTTTTATAATTTCTCTTCCCTTTTACCTCCTTTAAATATATTATTACAGCTATTATTCCTTAAAATGTTAATATCTTTTTACATTGTATTGAATTCTCCTCCGTCTATATTGCATACTTAACCATGATATTATTGTACCTTTTCCCTCTTTTCTTCTTTCTCTTCTTTCCACAGTTATTATAACCCCTTTTTCTAAAATGCAACTACTTTAAGCCTTCATATCCTCTCTTTTTCTATTATATGATGTTAACCCAATTATTGTTATCCGATATTTTTGTTACTTTATTTGATTGTGTATACTTGGTTGCATTTCTTTTTCCAAAATAAAGTTTTCTCTTTAAACTAAAAAAAGACATGCATAACATATCATTTGCTGTAACCCAGAAGTAATGCTAGTTTTCATTGGTGGTAAAGTTCTGTCGACCGGAAGACCCCCATGAAGGTAGCCGCTGATCTGGCTTTCATAAAACTGAGTTGCAGTCTGAGCATGTTTGCTTTTATGCAGCTCACAGAGGAAGTGCATAGCCCGAAATGGATTTCTCATCAATACACACGTATAAAATGTCCAGTCTAAATCCCCTAGTGTAAAATGATCCTACTGCAGACTCTCAAAGCAAAATTTCAAATCTTGTGAACGATAATGTTTCCATGTTCTCGAATTAACCTGCAGTACTGTGCACCACTTATCTCCACCCCCTGTTGAGATGCGCACTCCATTCGGAGCCATGCACCTGGCTCTGTGCATCTGTGCAGGCGACCTCTCCATGCACTTCCTCAAAAATTCGATCACTAAGGAAAAGGGAAAATAATCGCAGTCCTGCTGAGTCATTCCATATCTGTGGGTATCCTGAGGTTTTGAGCCCACGATTGACTAAATTCTATGCAGCGCAATGTTGCATGAAAATCAGCAGTGTTGTGTTACACGAAAGATTGCAATGCTGCGTGAAAATCATCAGTGTTTTGTGTTACGCGAAGAATTGCAATGTTGCATGAAAATCAGCGGTGTTCTGTTATGCCAAAGATCAAAAACTCGCAGTGCCTTACTTACAAGGTATCACCTGGCGGTGTCGTCATAGCCAACTCATACGCAAATAACACCATGCTCATGTCAAGTCACACTAAATGGGATTTAATATTGCAGCTGTGTCAGTCAGGATAGTTGACGCCATGGACGTCGATTCACCAAGATGCTAGGGGTAGCGGAAATTACATTGCACATCCTTTGACCTCAGTGACATCATAGGAAGTGGAATCATAGGACCTTTGCTCCTGACCTTAAGAGCCCCATAATAAGTGCACAGTTAATACACAACAGGCACCAACACAAATACATGTCTACTTGTATACGTATTAGTATGCTGAAATGATATGCCACGGTAATATCACGTATTTCTTTTGTTTAACTGGAGAATATTGTGCTACAAAACCAAAAATATTAGTGGCTTGCAGTTTTCCTATAATTCTTAAAACATTTTTATTCATGATCACGTGAACACTCTTACTAAGCACACATGTGAAGGTATGGTCCTAACATAATTTTTCACTTATTCATAATAAAGAAACATGATACGTTGTTCAACAATGCATTTCTTTACACTTTTTTGTTTATTCAGAAGAGGAGCATTCCTCTGCTGAACTTATTTTTTTTTTTTTAAAACAGTTGAATCATCAAAACGGAAACAGTGTTCATCAGGAGAATGTTTACCTTCTTTCTTGGGACTACCTTTGCCACCTCTAAGACCATGGGTCACTAAGGAACTGCCAGGGGTAGAGAGCAAACCAGGGGTCACAGCTGCGACCCCTGGCGACCCCTAAATGACGTCCATGGATGACTCAGAGCAGTGGTTTGCATGACTTTTGTACTCGTAGCTATTGTTGAGTACACATATCTTCATGCAGACTACCGCCAAAGGTCATATGGCGTATTCTATTTAGTAAATGATATTACACTTATTACACATTGAAAAATCACACACTGTAGATTTACACTTTGTTTTTGCCTGGTTTCATTTAGCGCTGGGATTCGACGCAATGCTACGTTACTTTGCACGACATTCATAGGTCTGAATTTGTGTCGAATCCTGTGAGTGCTTGCGCTGTCCTTGTCCCATGATGTCCACTTTGCAAGGATTATTGGGGTTTTTATGCTGAAACGCAATGCCTTTTAGCGCTGCGCTCGCAGTAACTTTTGGCAAAAAAATATTGCGCAAAAGTTGATCAACGCCACCATTTTCCTCACCTAGCCTCGCGCAGCTCCACATAGCACCCCTGCAAGACTTTGTTAAGTCTGTGGCTGACTCTGGTATTGTTTTGAGGGTTCCCTCTTCTTTTTGGGGTGTGCCACTGTTTGTTCACTCTTCAAAAACAAGCATTTGCAATACAATCGGTCTCGACTTTGGGACCTTATATGTATTTAGCTATGCAGTACATTAGCCTGGGTGCTGAAGCATCTACTGTTCTTTAACATGGAGGGAACGTAAGCACCACACTGCGTGACACACCAGGTATGGGAACACATGGAGAGAAATATTGCCTTTCAGCCGGAAATGGTAAAGTCCAAATATGTTTTTAATATAAAATCAGGGCCTTCGGTGGTCATATCACTGAAAATATAAGATTTGGAAAAAATATTATTGTCTACGGGTGCTCGTGGAAGACAATCTCTATGGACTGGAATTTAGAGAATGCTAAAGTGATTCCGGTATTTTACAGACCTCTGCTGGTCGTTTTCTATCAAGAAAGTTAAATAGAGGCAGTTGCCAGAAAATTTTTAAAATGAAAGTCCCTCAAAGAAAGCAATTCTGGTATTTTACTGACCTCTGCTGGTCATTTTCTATCAAGACAGTTAAATAGAGGCAGTTGAACCAGCAGAAAGCAATTCTGGTATTTTACTGACCTCTACTGGTCGTTTTTTATCAAGACAGTTAAATAGAGGCAGTTGAACAGAAAAAGAGTCCCTAAGCAGAAGCAGACAAGACCTAGGGCAGATCTCCAGATCCCACAAAGTACATACACATATAAGTATATACTAAGAGGTCTCGAATGCTCGACCTAATGAGTTCGGAAATCCTTATAACAACTCTACCGTTTAGTCGTTTTTGATGTTTAATATTACTTATACAAGTGATTCATTTTTAACGATACTTACCACTTGTATTAAGAATACAATTATTTAGTGGTGTCTTTGTCTAATTGTATAACTCCTAACCGATGTTGGTTTCTTATAAAAGAATATACACTCACTCAGCCAACAAATATGAACGTATGCAAATTTTTCTACTCTGATTATTTAATCAATTCATGTTCCATGATACACTTTTAAAAAGAAATTGATGCGCTCCAATATTAATCATGTATTGCAGTTTTGCTTCTTGTGATATTTAACGTTTAGAAGGACATGTTCTTGGCACTACTTTCTGGTTCTTGTGATGCTTCTAAATTGTTAACAGTGCATGAATGGCAGGAAGGTTCCCTTACATTTTAAGGCGTCTACTAACCAGCAATTAATTTGCAAAATAAACAAATAAAAAAATAGATAAGTGCCATCGTTTTCTAAATATTGTGGGCTGAATGCGCTTGATTAATGGGAATCTGTTGTTGTCAGAACTTACAGTCGTACAACCCCTAACATTGACATTTTCGAGAGGCCTTAGGGAGGATCAGCTGTGCATTGCATAGAAACTCAAACAAGACATTTGTTACTAGGGTTCAAAATGTTAAACATGACATCAGGGAGGAAATCATAATGATTGGGGGAAGAAAGTGAAGATGTCACATCTACGTCCACCCTCTTTTACATTACCAACAATAGCTGCTCTGGAACAAACCTGCAGTTTGCAGTGCTCTAAAAATGAGTTCCTGACTCCCCAGCGCGCTCTGTGATTTGATTATGAAATGTGGAAAAGGGAGTGTGAATCAGGTCTTTGACATTGCTGCATGACAGCCCTGAGAGCTGTCCCTAGAAACTCACCCAGGTACGAAAAGCTATATAAATGCTGCACAAGAATACACAGCCACATGCCATGGACAGTAAAGATAACAAGCCCTACGGTCTGCTACTGCACTGCTGCTGCTAATCACAGAGGAATCCGAATCAGACAGTAAAAAAGTGACTCCAGTCTTAGAAAGCAGTAGTGATAATATGAGACAAGCACTGGCAAGTTTAATATGTTTGGCTTGCATTTTTATTTGTGAGCCAGACCTACTGGCTTTGCTCCAGCGCTAATGTTTTAACACATGCGAACAAAGGCCGGTACACATACGAGGGCATATTTACTCATTTTTGTGTGCAACGCAGCAAGGCAACTTGCTGTGCTGCGTTGCGTAAAAGGAAGACAGCAGAAATGTGACATATTTACAAAGATATCACACATTCCTATTGTCTTCTAGCGGGGGTGCCCTGTGGGCTGCCAAGCGCCAATGCAGGCACCCTTGCACCATAGTTTAAGTGTGCCTGCATTATGTATAGGATTGTTTTTGTGCATGAAGGTGTACCTTCCTGCACGAAAAAAATCCTCAGAGGCATTTTCTTCTTTCTGTGTGTGCTGCAGCAAATAACGAGGAGAAATAAAGATATTTCTTCTTGTTACGCTTCACATGGGAAGGCATAGCGTTTTGATGCATTTCCAGGTTTACGAGTCATTGTAAATCTGGGAATGCACCAAAATCCAAGCTTTGATGCATGAGAATGTCCATGCGCCGCCCATGTTACGCCTTTCAATGCAAGTTAACGCAAAGCAGCACTATACACTGAATATACTTTGAATTTTTTAAACCATACAAGTCCAGGCAAAGGGGCTTTGCATGGCTTAGTAAATCCAAGATAAGGACTTGGGTTGTCTTGTGGCGACTTGCATCATGCAAGGACAACGCAAGTCATTAGTAAATCTGGGCCACTGTTTTTGTTACCTCATTAAAGCCAGACCTATTAGCTTTACCAATGCTTTTTCCTGATACCATGGGAAGCAGGCATGCTGGAGATGGCTCACTCCAAATAGGAGGAAGGGATGAGAAGGCAGTAGCAGCCTCAGGCATCCCCTCCAAGCCAAATCTGAATCTTCTCCTCCAGATAGAGCTGCAGAGGCCAGCAATGGGCAGGAGAGATAGGACTACAGGAGACATACAATACAATCAGGAGTGTGGAGGAGGAATAGTCACACAGGGGCAGGCGGGACTACAGCTCATCACATAGAGAAGACAGAGTGGGAGTGCAGGACCAACCAGATCTCAAGGGGAAGTGAGCATCAGGGAGATGTGGACAGATAGGGGCACTGCGGAGCCCAAGGTGTAGAATTTGGGGCAGGGTAGGACAGGCCAAAATATGCAGGAGGGGCTGAGCTTGGAAGGGAGTCCAGTGACTGAAGTCGATAAAGAACCTAAAGAAGCACAAGCACTCAGGTAGCACAGTACAGACAATTGCTCGAAAAGCATCCCTCGATGCTCTCCCTGAAGCTCTTAATGCTGTCCTGGGCCATTCCTGCCATCATCATGTTGTCCACATCAACATCACTTCAGGAGTCACTGAAAGCCCTCTCACACATGTCCTGCAGCCCTCTCTATACCCTCTTCGCTGGGAGATGACTGTACCACCACCGCACAAGGGCACAAGGACAGAAGAGAGTTCATATGTGCAGCACATGACATCAGGCAATGCTATCCTTTTAGACATTCTTCAAAATTCTCAAAGCCAAGCACTTACATAGATAAGTAGTGACATTCAAAAGAGAAAACAGCTCACTCTTTATCCCCCTTCCGTGTGACCGCTGACATAAAAGCATAAGCTGAGAGCAGGGGTATGAAGCGGCTGAAATGTACCTGAACTTAAGAAAGGTCTCCTAACTCTGGCTGGCGGTCTTTCATCTAACATGGATTCCTCTGAAGTGGCGGATGTGACCAGGAGTTTGAAAAATCACAGGTCTACCGAATACCAGTAATAATACAAATCCTGCAGCATGTCACTGCCTTCTGGGTTACTTGAGAGGCAGTGACTTTTGTTCAGACTGAGCGCTGCCTGTGACCCAGAAGTGCCAATGTCTCTATTATCACTTTTATTCACAACTTAGGGGCATATTCACAAGGAGCTATCGCCGAATTAACGGCACTTTATCGCAGCCAAAGTCGTGATAAAAATACCTCCCCATTCACAAGCTGGTGTAAACAGCCCACAGCACCAGTTTACCCGCGATAGCAGCCTCAAAAAACATCGCCACAGAGGACCCGTGCAACTATCGCTAATGAGATGCAGAGTGGGCGTTCCCGTGCCAAAAGGCGCGACAACATCACACCTCGACATTCACAACGACCAGCCACATCGGCGATAAAAACACAAAACCGGCGATAAGCCGCGTTAGCACCAGGAAATCTACACCTGCCCTGACCTGGTGTAAAGTCCGACCACAGCCTGCACCACAAAAGGGAGCGCAGCCCAGAGCCACACATGAAGGACAACAGATGCCCACGAGCAACTGAACATGCAGCACGGACACCCAAGAGGGCCACAACACCCACCGACACCACGCCCAGGCCCGCAACACCCCCCCCCCCCGGGACCACCCCCAAACCCGGACTAAGAAACTGCACACCAACACCACGAATCCCAAAACAAACATTTTGCCTGATGTCGCACAAGCAGGAAAATAAACATACATGCGTGGCCAGAAAATGGAGAATCATTCATACAGCAATGCAATCACCAACCCAAAACACCATACAAACAAAAGCAGAAGCAACCCTTAGGATGAGTCCTAGCGGCTCCTCACTGGACAATCCATAGCACACAGCCTGGAAGACCAAATCCAAGAGAAGAAGGTGTGCCATGCGCCCAACAAAGGAAAGAGAGGGAGAGAGCGAGGGAGAGAGATGGAGTGAGATAGCACAAGCAGCGCAAGGCCGCTCGGGCACCTGGCTCCACATGCCAACATGTGTGTGTGCATCGCCATCCGTACACCATGAGCCCAAGGCCGTGTCCCAATCTCAGCGCCAAAGCCACATCACATTCCAAAAACGCAAGTAGTAGTCAGACAAACATCAGGGATGAAAGCACCATTGTCCCAATGCAGAAGGCGGGAGGACACCTGCAACTCTGACCTTGGTCCAGAACGCGCCTGGAACACCATGATAGAGATGCAATGGCAGATGGGGACGACTCCCACAGCACGCATTCCGCAAATGAACCATCCGACTTATCCGCAGCCCACACACAGAAGCCCCTGCCTGTGGTACCCCCGCATGGGATGCCCTTGACACTCACGGAAACAGCAACCCATTACCCACAACGTTGCACACACATTCGAATCATTGCTCAGAACTGTGGCATATCCTCCACACAACTGCCGCAGTTCAGAAGAGTGCAGGTGCACGAGACGCACCAAAGCAATGGCAGGCCATACCGGGCACATGCACAACCCCCGTCACGTGGAACAGTACCTTGCACGTATGCTGCATTTACTGGATCAGTTACAGGCTCAGCTTCCGCATTGCCCACGTCACCTGCGTCCAGCCCTAGTTCCACTGCCGAACATGCACATTCGAGTGTCCCATGGATGTCTACCTATCCAACACAACTGTTGATGAATTGGACTATGACTTGTGTCTGCGCCCCCTGTTGGATCACGAACAGGAGTGTAACTGAGACAGCCGTGCATGGGATGCCTTGACATACTGCGTATGTATTGGTAGATTGGTAGTTGTGCATGGGAGATTGCACAATTTCTCGTGTGCAGTAACCACATCGAGGCGCTCCCCTATTGGGCTGTGTTGCGGATCGGTGAGACGGCGTGGGCTGAGCACACCTGCCCGGACCACCTAATGGATTGGCTCACCCTGGTGTTCCTTGAACACGACAACGACGTACTATTGGAACACATTGCACATGAAGCTGCATGGGCATTCATGGACGAGTAACTACGTTCCTGCAGACACATCCGATTGCTACCCACAGCACATGGCCCAACAACTTGTTGCATCATGGGGATTGCTCACACATCCCACCACAACAGAGGACACGTCTGCCTTCGTTCGGGCTCTGGATGCATGTGCGTGGAACAACGCGTGTGTACACACACCTGTGCAAGGTGATGCAGGTCCATGGTCGGAGCAACACAGCGTCGTTTGGCAATGTTGCCAATTCGGACACAGTGCTGGGGGAGAGCACACACATGGCAATGTAGCACAACATGTGAACCTGTCGGACCCTCACACCTGATCACTGTCAGCAGAGCAGACAATCAGCGCACTCCGGAGGCAGAGCACTATGCAGATCCCATGTGCAGTGAGTCGTGCCCCCTCACACGGGGCAATGGGCAGACGCCAAACAACACATGACTCATCCAGCAAGGCAAGGTGGGCTGTGAGCGTTGCCATCCGTGATGAATGTTGTCCATTTTAGCCCCGACATTTTCTGAACCTCGACATGTACCCATGCTGCGTGTAAGTGCCTTAAGCATGTCCCTGCCTGCTGTGGCCGTTGCCTCGTCCGTACTGACACGCACATGCCAATAAAGTCCATGCCACTCCACTGGTGTCTAACTGTGAGGTGTGTTGCTTAGATTGTCCACTCATGTGCCACAATGAGCATCGTCCCTACACGGGGAGGAACTGACTGACGCATGTGCAATGTGGGTGTGTCCCTTTGGCAAGCTCCACCTCTGTGAGCCAGCCATTGTTTTTGGATATGTGCTGAACGACATGTGCACTTACGTGACGTCAGCAATGTGAGTATGGTGTCCAACCACTGATCATGTGGAGCAATGTCATATCTCACTACAGAATGTGTCCACACAGATGTGTGTGAGTAGGTATGCGACGTGAAGTTCTGTTGTCACATGTGGTGTAGGACACCACTCCTGGCCTGCTTTCGTTTGTGTCAGTCCTACACACAGCCCTATTCAACACATGGACGTGTGCCTACATTGGGGGTTGTGTGATTGTTGTTGATGTGCAATGGGGACACAGCTAGTACTCACCTTCACAGTCATCCAATTGGCCATGTGTCTCAGGGATACACATGCGCATAGATGTCAGTTACCAGGGTATACCTTCATGTGCAATCATCGTCCCCACATCCAGCCATACTTCCATACGTGAGTGAACATAGTGATGACACATCTGTGTGATTTAGAATGTTTTATTCACATTCAGGTGATTGACGGAGCTGGAGCTGGAGCTGTACATGGCCATCCAAGCCCACATCACATGGAAGCCCAGTGGTGGGCCAACCAGAGTCCTTTGGGGATTGCACAGTGATTGGGAAGAGGGAGAGTGCAGTCTGCAGCAGGATAGCTGTGTAATTGGCCAGCGGTGAAGAAATGGCAGTCCGTGTCGGGTCCGGGTGAATGTCACAGAGTGTTCCGGGGGTCAGTAGGAGGTGTTTCCCAGGCCATGATGCATAGGTCATAACCAGGCAGGGACAGGCCATACGGCGGTGATGGATGCTACTGCCTCCTTCCTCACACAGTAGTTCCCATCCCCTTCTTACTCCCCTGATATGGGTTCTGTGTCCGGTGTGTCCGGTGTGAGTGGCGGGGTGATGGCTGCATCACTGTGTGCCATGGACACCTCAGGGGTCGGAGCTGTGTGTGTCGATGTTCCCGCTGCAGTCATCTGGAGACGGCTCAGTGGCAGCAATGGCAAGATGAAGTACTGCAGGGCATTGAAGTTCCCAGCTACTACTCGCTGGTGTCCATCCGTGGCAGACATCCTTCCAGCCTGCATCTGCTCCATGGTCTCCATTGACCTCCGCATCTGTGCCAACTCTGTGCTGTCATGGCTGGTGCCTGTCTGCCCACACAGTTCTTGTGTACGATTCATGGCACCAGCGAGGTCAGCCAAGGTCTGTGGCGGAGCATGGTGCATACCGGGGGTGTCTGATAGGGACTGTACGTGGTCCCTGATGGGACTCAGACACCCACGTATGGCATCGAGTTTGGCTGCCATGAGTTCAAAACCCACCCGCAGCTGTTCAGCCAACAACACCTGGGAAGACCACACACGTTGTATGTACTCCATGTATTGGTCGGGGAGGTCCTGGGAGACAGCTGTGGTGGTGTGTGTTTCCTGCTGTGTGGTCTGTGCAGGTGGTGGGGTCACCTCGAGGCAGCTGGCCTGCCCTGCTCCTGGGGGTGGGGTGCAGAGGCTGTCCAGCATCCATTGGAGGGTATCTTGACATATGTGCAGGTTGTCCTCTACATCATCAATGATGGGGTTTGTGGTCTGCTCTGCAGTAAGTGTTGATTGTCCCTCTGAAATGTTAAGGTGAGATGCAGGTTAACAGAGTTTCACATGTATGTTGTTGATTTGCAGATGTTTACATTCAGACTGCATGCCAATGTACATTGTGACTGTTTTGGGGGAGCTGGCTATTTGATGGCAGTCAGTGTGTTTTCCGGATACATGACGGATGTGTGGTAGTACCCGTTCATTATCATCACACAGTGTCAGGCAATGCCAGATGTGAGTGGACAGTTACTACGCACGAGCGGAACCTGTTGTGAGCTCTGTCCTGTGGTGCTGGTGTTGCACATTGTACCACATTGCCGTCATTGCGGATGTCCTGTGATTGCTATGTGTGTGTGCTGCATTGTGGGGGAGTTGCCCCTGCAGCTCTGATTTCGTGTAGCCTTCTCCCTTTGAGGCGGGGTGCCTTTGAATTGTGTGCTTTTCGGGGCCTGATTTGCTTTTGACTTGGGTCATATGTGCTCTCGGACAGATTTTGTGGCCTGGTGCATTGTTCGTCTGCTGCGTGTATTGTACGGCATGGGTTGTGGGTGCACGTGGACATGTCGGAGTGTGACCTGCTCCTTAACGGATGTTATCTGCACTGGGCTACCTCCATGTCGATTCGTGGGCCATGTCATTTTTTTTGGGCTGCTGCCATGCTATCGGACATGCAGTGTTACTTGCATAGTCAGTGTGGGTCACAGAGCCGCTGCTTTGCTGAATTCAGCACATGTGCATGGGTCGCTTGTGATATTGGTGATGGGGGGGCCCCTCTGTGCACATTGTGGATGGGGGCCTACTTGGCGTTTCTATGTGTGCTGCAGTGTGCCAAGGCAATCAGGGACATGTTCCACGGTCATTGGGGGTGTGCTGTGTGCTACACGTAATTGTGCATGTGTGCCATTGTGCCCATCTCCCCCCGTCCCCCCGTCCCTAGTCATTACTCACCCTGTTGCTGTTGGGTCAGGTCGTATCGTGCTGTGTCCAGGCCCCCCAATCCTGCCACCGTCTCTTCACTGCTGACTGTGGCCACCATTTGCTCCAGCTCATCCAGCTCCTCCTGTGTCGCAGGACTCCCACCTCCAGTCGCCGTTGCTGCCTCCCTGTTGGCGGCGAGCTTATGTTTGGTCTGCCTTTTCAGATCATGCCAGCACCTCTTGACCTCCTCCAGTGACCTCCTCGACACTCCGACTGCATTGACGTTGGTAACGATGGCCTGCCATTTTTGGGTTTGGGTTGCCAGTGCCGCAGTGGAGGTGCCGAACAGTTGTTGATGGTGTTCGGTCACCTCCGTGATGATGATCCGGTCTTCCTGCGGACTGAACCCCGTCTTCCTCTTCCTCTTGTCCTTGCCCTTCCCCGAACGCGGGGTTCCTGGCTGGTCCTCCGTGGGGCTTGTGGTGTTCGGCTTGTCCTCTGCACTCGGTCCGGGTGCATCCATGTTGCTACGCAGTTTGAATTGTTTTTGGTCTCTTTTCTTTCTTTCTTTTATGGTGCTTTTTCCCGCCGGACGCGTGGGATTTGCAGGCCTGTGGCTGGTGTTCGCTTATTTCTGTACCGCGATTGGCCTCATCGCATGTTTTTTTGCGTTCTCGTTTCACTTTTTTTCGGCGTGGCGTTGATTTTCACGATGACATTTGACGCGTTATCTGGTGACTATCCCATGCTACCGCCTTGTTATGAATTCCACGTTGACACAGGGTTATTTTGCCGCGCTAGGCTGCGATATTGAAAGTTGCGTTACGCTACTCTTGCGGTAGTTATCACACGTTCTTGTGAATATACCCCTCACAGACATAACAATGTGGGGCTAAATCACATCTGGGGGCAGGGGACGGGTGCGTTTTACATGCACAAACTTTGGAGTGCTGGCTTCAATGATGCTACCGGAGATTTCCGGACCAGGCAGACAATGCCTTCTGTTGCAGTTGGCAGTCACCATATTATGAATGAAAAGGCAGGCACCATATTGCCAATGACGGCTACATGTTCAGCTGGCCCAACTGGAGGCTAGTTGCTCCTGTATGTTTTCACTGATGCTCTGTGTTGCTGTCATCGCCGCAGTGATTCTCCTATTGGTAAAATTCAATATCTGTTTGTTTGTGTTCTCTTGCAAGCCAATAAAAGCGCACACTCGTGAGAAAGAGTAACAATTACGGAAATAAACTAATGCACTAATGAAAACTGTAGTATCTTAGAGTATATATATGCAGATTGTAGGAAACTGGCTGTCTGTACAGTGTACTACAATGAAGTACACTATGTAGAGAGTCGGGGGAATCACCAACTGGTATACAGAGGTATAAGTAGATAATACTAACTTTTTGTGGTAGTGTGGACGAGCAGTTAGGCTTGTCAGAGGGTAGTGTTAAGCATTTGTTGGACTCACAGAGGCAACAAATGAAACATACACTCAAAAATAAATTAGAGCCCAATTTGTAAAAATAATATCGATTTTTATATAATTTTTAAGACCAAGAACACAGTTCTAAGGTAAGTACTTTCGGAGATATAATTTTGCAAAGTTCGATAAATGTATCACTTAGAAAAATGCATAGAAATTCAGGCAATGCTCTCATGAAGTTCACTGTCTCATTTTAGGATGATGTTGGAACCAGGTCCAAAGTTCTAGCAAGAGAAGATCAGGAGTGTCCCGGATCAGCCGGGAGCAGAGTGCTGAGGTCTTGGAAACTGGTGTGTAAACATGAAGATGGCCACTTGAAAATGTACTACACAGAGGTAAGTCTGGTGGGTCTCCTTAGAGGGGGGAGGTCACCAGGGCATGGGGACCATGGGAGCAGAACTTGTTGGTCGATGCTGGGTCAGGTGGGGCCAGTGCAGAGCGAACAGGTCAGCTGGCTATCGCGCTTCTTGAGGTCCTCGTGGTCAGGGGCAGGCAACTTGGAGAGAAGATCTCATGACAGCTGGGCTACTCAGGAAGTGGGTCTCAGGAGTCTCGACAACTCTCGATGGGTGCTTGCTTCTGGTGTTTTGGGAGTCTGGTGGACTCTTCTTCTTGGTGTTTACTTTTGGTGTTCCGGTTCCCCGGATATTGGTATGCCGTGGCTCCGGTAGGTCCTGGTGTCTCCAAACTTGGTGGGGAGAGAAAATTGACCCTCCGGAGCTGTTGTACCTTCTCTTGCTTTGGTGCTGCATCGAGTTCATCAGGGAGCAACGAGTCGACAAACTGGACTTCACAGGATCAATGCCTGTGGGGTGCAGGGGAGTGATACCTTTATTCCAAGGGAGCTTCTTGTTGATGTCTTGAAGGCTAGAGGTGCTCCGGGGTTCTTGGAGTCCTCTCAGGTTTCAGGACAACATAGCAGCAGCAATTGTCAAGTCTTGGGAGCAGTAGGCAGGGTTTTGCACCTTTTTCTTCTGCAGCAGGGCTTCATTTCTCGTGCAGCGCGTCTTCTATGTCCTGGCCTTCTTTTGTCCCTTGAATCTGATATTCAGGTCTCGGGGTGCCACCTAAATACTGAATTTAGGGGTGTTACAACGGGAGACAGGTAGTAGCCAATGTGCTACCTACCTTTAGGGTGTCTACACCTTCGAGTGACCACTCCCAGTGGGAAGAGGCCCTATCCAAGCCCTGATAAGATGATTTCCCACCATCTCAAAATGGTTGGATTTCAGAAGCCTGCTCCGCCCTAGGGGTGGTATAGGCTAATGGGACCATCTTCCTAATCTAACTTATTTTATTGCTTTTCCTCCCGCCAAAGGTGGAGCAGGAAAGGGGGCTTGGCTTCTCCCACTATCGTAGGTTCCTTGGTTGGATTTCAGATGCTTGTTTCCGGTCCAGGGAAGACATGGCTTGGCAGTTCGGGCTGGACTGTTCCCATGAGGCACAGGGTCAGACTGATTTGCATATGGCCATGTCTGAACTGGGGTGGTGGAGTGAGCTAAAGAATGATGATGGATTAAACCCAGATCAGTTGACTGGGGGTGAGTGTTTGATTTGCTCAAACGCTCCGTCCATCATCCCCTTTGGTATCGCTTTGTTCGCCCTAAGTTGGCAGGGTATGCCCAGACGTGGGTCCCTTGCTCACTTTGCCACTGGATTCAAGCTAGCCTGGCTGATGTCAGCTGAATAGCCAGAAACCGGTCCCAGGATGCTTGTTTCCGGTCCAGGGAAGACATGGCTTGGCAGTTCGGGCTGGACTGTTCCCATGAGGCACAGGGTCAGACTGATTTGCATATGGCCATGTCTGAACTGGGGTGGTGGAGTGAGCTAAAGAATGATGATGGATTAAACCCAGATCAGTTGACTGGGGGTGAGTGTTTGATTTGCTCAAACGCTCCATCCATCATCCCCTTTGGTATCGCTTTGTTCGCCCTAAGTTGGCAGGGTATGCCCAGACGTGGGTCCCTTGCTCACTTTGCCACTGGATTCAAGCTAGCCTGGCTGATGACGGCTGAATAGCCAGAAACCGGTCCCAGGATGCTTGTTTCCGGTCCAGGGAAGACATGGCTTGGCAGTTCGGGCTGGACTGTTCCCATGAGGCACAGGGTCAGACTGATTTGCATATGGCCATGTCTGAACTGGGGTGGTGGAGTGAGCTAAAGAATGATGATGGATTAAACCCAGATCAGTTGACTGGGGGTGAGTGTTTGATTTGCTCAAACGCTCCGTCCATCATTCCCTTTGGTATCGCTTTGTTCGCCCTAAGGTGGCAGGGTATGCCCAGACGTGGGTCCCTTGCTCACTTTGCCACTGGATTCAAGCTAGCCTGGCTGATGACGGCTGAATAGCCAGAAACCGGTCCCAGGATGCTTGTTTCCGGTCCAGGGAAGACATGGCTTGGCAGTTCGGCTGGACTGTTCCCATGAGGCACAGGGTCAGACTGATTTGCATATGGCCATGTCTGAACTGGGGTGGTGGAGTGAGCTAAAGAATGATGATGGATTAAACCCAGATCAGTTGACTGGGGGTGAGTGTTTGATTTGCTCAAATGCTCCGTCCATCATCCCCTTTGGTATGGATTTCAGAAGGCAGCATCACCTTTGAAGCTTCCCACCCAGGAAAGCCATCCTGTCCTGGAGGAGGTGTGAAGCACGTGCACCTGCACCCAGAGCAGTCTTTGTCTCTGTCCTCTGCTCTCACCCCATGAGGTCAGAAATATGTCTGGTAGTGGCAGGCTGACGAAAACACGTCAGGAGCCACACCAGTGCTTGGTGGATTTTCAGGGGACCCTCTAAAAAGGTCCCCAGTGTGAATGTATTAATAAATCCAATGCCGGCATCAGGGAGGATAGATTAAGACAAGATGTTTGGTACTAAACATCTTAGGAATCAGTGAAGCCATCATAGAGCTATGAAACTCGTGTTCACAAGTATCCAGCCCATGTACTCTTTATGGCTTCCCTGTGCACTTACAACATCTCAGAATGGACTGGACATTGTAGGGGCATATCTGCTCATGTTGATATGTCCACACATAGGATATAGTGCATAATTCCTTAGGGCTAAAGGCCTGCAGTAGGGGTGACTTACCTATATCTTATGCAGAGTATGGGTGGCATGCCACACAGAGCTGTGTGCCATTTCGACTCTTTGGATTTCTCTGCACCAAGACACGCAGCCTGCAATGGCAGAGAGCAAAACCTTGCTGAGGGGTCCCTGGTGTGGCACAAACAGTGCTGCAGCCCCAGAGGACCCTCTTCAGTACCCATGCCCTAGGTACCAGGGGTACCACTAACTAGGGACTTACAGGGGTTGCTGAGGTTGTGCCAATTGCTGTATAGTTTTAGGGAAAGAACACTGGGACTGGGAACCTGGTTAGCAGGGACCCAGTACACCTCAGTCAACATTGCATCAAAGCCAGGCAAAAAGTGTGGGGGATACTGCAACAGAAACCCAGTTTCCTACAAAGATATTGCCATGGGCTGGTACCAAAACATGACAGACACATTATTGAGCCAGCCCCTGAAGGGGGCTCCCTCAAACAAGTCAATGATTCAAAGGGGCTACCCCAAAGCTCCCATCTCTGCATATTTATATGGGTTTTATGTGTTGTGCTGACATGAGCTCTGGCATACAGATAAAGCTATCTGTAGTTATGCCTACATTTTTTTTCCATATTTGATTGATGACAAATCTTCATGAAACACTTGAAATATCAGACATAACAAAAATGTGCCCTGTGGGACCAAGGAGCCCAAATCAGCAATAAATCACCAGAAATTAAAAATCCCTCAAATGTCAATTTAATATACATTTTAGAAAGGCATTCATTTTTGCCCAAAATATCATTATTGCAGTTTCTGAAATTACAGACAATTAATGATGAAAGTACAGTTTTTATAGGCTTACTACATCTTACTCCTTATATATGTACCTTTACGATATATGTATCTTACCCAATGGCAGTTGCCATAGTTAGGACCACATTTCCATAGGAAATTGATTTTTTGGTTTGCTTAGAACTTTAGCACCATTTGACAAATCTTCATGAAACTTGAAAAAAGTCTCATCCACCTCAGCTCCTTCCTGGAAAGTTTCAGGATAATCCCTCAAGCAGGGAGTCACAAAACATGTTTTCCCCATGTAGTTTTCCATAGGAAAATTAGACACAGCTACAGCCAAATTTGGCAGAAAGCTAGATCTTGGTCCAGAAAGCATGCTTTTTGTAAGTTGGTGTAAATCCATTCAGTTGTTTTTGGGAAATGAATGTGCAAAATGTATGTATATTCCACGCCGCAGAGGATCAGCTGAGCCGACAGATCTAAAGATAAGATCTGATTGGCTGCCACCACATCAACAAAGATGTGGTGGCAGCCATTTTAGGACTCGGGGACTTAGTCCTCTGTCCTAGAAAAAGTGTAAAGAAACATATAGGGGGCAGGGTAGGGATACCCTACCCCTCTAGGCCTGATGCGGTGGTCCCAGAAGGATCCTCCCCTTGATCCAAAAACAGACTGTTTGTTTGACTGGAGGATCAGCGGTCTGGTTAAAAAAATAAACGGGTGGGATCCCGCCTTTTCCAATATTGATCCTACCACGGTAGCCAGGGCTGGTGGTGGTTGGGCAGATCATTTTTTAAGGGATGGAGGTATGTGGCCACAGTCCCCAAGCCAATTTCTTCCCCGGGAACCCCATCCCCTAGGGTTCATAATTTTTTTAGATGGGGAGGTGGATATGCGGCCCCCTCCCCGAGCTGACTTCGGTCCTGTTGACACCATCCTCCGGGGCCCAACTCATAACAATGTGCCAGGGGCCCCATCCATTTTAGTAAATCTATACTCACATGTACAGACTTACCTTCATAATGACATTTAGGCTACAATATTTTAAGATATGATTGCCCCCGATATTCTGACTTACAATCCTCTAATCCCTACCTGATCTCCATAAAAGACCAGTGGACCATTCTGTTCTGAGCTGTGCAATGCTGTGGTTTGTGCTGTGGTGATTGCCAGCCTATTAGTATTCAAGAAACCGTCGGTAAGTCACTTCACCATTTACTGAACTTTTACAGGCTATCAAAATATGGTAGGATAGAGCCCTGATGTTCTTATAGAGAAACTGCCACTGCCCACATATCAAATTATTGAAACATCCACTCTCCCATCCATACATTCATACATTTGCGTAAGTACCTATTTAATTCTTAACCCACTCATTCCCAAGTCACATACCCACGTCCAGTGGCAGTTGGTGAACTTTGAATGTGGTGGATTATAAATTCCTGCCTCATATTTGAGTAAGCGAGTGAGCTAAGAATTTAGGCTTGAATAGCATTTGGGAGTTTTGGGACTCTCAAGAAAACATTGACCAAATGGAGCGAAAACTATTTTTCAGCACAATTTTCACATAATTGGTTAAAAATAAAGGCATTCTAAAGGGACACAAATTACATTCTCCACCACATTTGTAGTGTGCCAGGCAAGACATATTATCCTCACTGGTATTCAAATTCCCCCACTCAAGAGAACATTTAGAAAATGATGGCAAACGTAGAATTTCCTGTAGAATTTCCCTAAGTATTGTTTAAAGAACTATATGATTTGTGGGCATTTTACAAAGTCCAGATTAAGCAATGTCACATGGCTTGCTTTTTAAAAAATGTGTGTAGTGTCCTTCTTCACTTCATTTTCTCATCCTGTCACTTTCAAGCAGATTCTAAATCACATGCTAAGACAAAGAATCTACTTGATGAGGAAGGGTGGAAAAATAAAGAGTTATACACATCGCAGAATCACAGGCTGTAGACAGGAGAGCTAAGCAAATACTACATGCTAATTAAGTAATGCTACTGTTAAATAATGTAGAATGTACTGAGCCAGGCATATTAAATCAGTCTTCCATACTCAGGCATCAGTTAGCAGTTAGTAAATGGGATAATATCATAGAAAGCCTTATCAATATCGATGATAAAACATTTCTATCCAAGTCTTTAGATAACTGCTTTGGCAGTAAGTGCCACTTGGTGATAAGGAATGTGAAACAGCAATACACCTTATATTTAAGCTTCAAATGTAATTTACAGATGCCATCATTTTGTCTGAAGCATCAACTTGCCAGTGTGAGAAAATACATACTTTACACTATGGAATATAAGATGGTCACTGTATTAATAAGCTAATTTTCCCCAAACAGAATATTTTAAAAAATAAAACAATATTCTTATCCTCAGCATGTGATTTGTTTACAAACAACTTACATACTACTCATACTCTTGAACAGATTCTGCCTTTTATGTCTATTTATCATCATAATTCAATACAATGAATTTTCTGCATATTGTAGGGATTTTCATTACTATTATGCTAGGGATAGTCAGAATTATGTCAATAATGGCAACAATAAGTTAGGGATGGGCATCATTTACATGGCCACAATTATGCAATAGACAGCCACAATTTTATCATCAACAATCACTGTATGTCAAGAATGTGTATCTGTATGTAATGGGTTCCCAAGAGGTTGTCAAGAATGGCCACAATAGGTCAAGATGTAATAATCCATACTTCTAAAGCATGAACATATCACCCCTTAGGGTTTCAAGGAGCTGGGGGCCGCGGGGAGATTAGGTGAGATATTACCCAGAGTCACATGATGCTGAGCTGAGCTGAGCTGCCGCCAGCTCCGGTGATCGAACCGTGACCCCCGCGCTCTGGAGTCAGCTGCTCTGGCCGCTCTTATGTCAGAGACAGCCACATGTTGTCAATATGTTAAAGGTCTGACACTTTTATGCCAGTGATACATAGAATGTCACCAAGAATGCCCACATTATGTCAAAGAACGCCCACTATTATATCTAGGATAGGCAGTATATCACCTTCAGTGCTCACAATAAGTAGGCATATGTTATGCACACGATAGCCAGAATGACCAAAATGTATAACGGATCAGCCACTATTAAGCCTGCAATAGCTAGAATGTTTTCCTGAATGCTCACATTCTGGCAAACATGTGGGCCACTAGTACATGAGGTGCAGCCATACTATTACCTTGAATTACGACAATATTTCAGATGTGGGTACCATTAAGCCAGAGTGTGCCAGTAATGTCCAATGATAACTTGAGGTCTTGGTTCCACTCTTTCACTTATACACACACACATACCCACACATATACAATCTTGTTTCACTCATACACTCACTTACACTTGCACACACACACACACACACACACACACATAGACTTTTCACCCACTTCCTGAAATATCGAGTTCTAACAGCAATGCAGATGGCTCTGGTTCGACTGAGCTCTGCTGAGGTCCTGAGTGGAAGGGAGATACACCCTAGCACAAGTGGCAGGCCAAAGCTGTAATAGATGACAACTTCTAATTATCCTTCTCAGGTCCATGACCCTGTACCTCATCCAGATGGTGAACCTTCCCAATCAGAAACCAGTATAGGGCAGGAGGTGGGCCTCCTACACATGCTTCACCCAATCTTGTGTCAACCATTATGTTACCATTCTCATCTCTCTGGAAACTGCTCTGGTTATTGTCCACCTCCCACTGAACAACTTCCAACCCTCCATCAACATACATCTGGGCCTCATCACCTACGTTGACATCTTCCGCTCCACAGTTACTCGACTTCCTTTCATCCTCTTGCTCGAAACTTCTGGTCTTATCATCCTCAACACACATGAAACACTTATCTTAGAGAAATCACATACCTCACGTTCACCCCTCAAGATGGCAATTCTTTCTAAAATCCACACCTTCCCATCACTCAATTTAACTGCATTGCGCAAAACTTTCACAACTTCCAAATGTTCAGAAACTGACTCTCTCCTTTCCTTACTCTTCATGGTTTCTTAGCATTGACCCACATCCCTGCCTTAATGTCTACACCCTTAGACCCTCTCTTGGCAAATACCACGTCTTGTAGCCCAAATATGTTTCAATGATCTTCCTTCTCACACTTTCAACAGAAAGATGAACAGTAGTAGATTCCAGCAACCATTCCGGATTAGCGTAAATACTTGCCCCTCTTCTCCTCATAACTTCAAAATCAGATACTCCCAAAGCTTCATGGATATTTGCCCTGTACATCCACACCATTTTCAAGACCCGTACTTCCCAATCTTCATTATTCCGTATAGCTAGTTGCACAGCATTCTTGATCACTCTATTAATCTCTCGATCATTCCATTGCTACTGGGATTACAGAGCGAAGTAGTACGATGCCTGATACCCAATGTCTTGAAATAACTCTTAGCTTTGCCAGACATAAACTGTGCCCCATTGTCGCCAATGAGTTGGACAGGCAAACCCTCATCCATGAACACTCTGTTGATAAAATGCAACACTGCCTCAGTCCAAAGTCTATCCACAGTACAGACAACTGGCCCCCTAGAGAAAACATCAATCAATGCAATAACATACTTGGAATGGGACACTATTCATCCCTTAATGTCGATGGCCACCATCTCCCAAGGTTTCTTAGGAACAGTTGTTCCAGATATATTTGGCTGCAGCGTCTTTAATGCCTTATCAGAAATGGCACAAGCCATACGATTCCTCACCATCCTTTCAACAGCTAAGTCTAGACCTGGCCATCAAAACCCTTTCTTCACATTAAGTTTCATCTCAACAATGCCACCATGACCTTGATGATCCAATTGAATCACGTTAGATCTCATAGTAACAGTAGGAATAACCCTTTCACCACTCTTAACAACTCCCTTTTCCAGAGACAATTCATTCCTGACTTCCCAAAATAGTTTAAGCTCTGGCGTAATTCCAACCTTTCCAGGCCATCCCTCTATAAAACTACCTTCATCAATTCCTGTAAGATGGCATCCTTCTCATACTCCCTCTTCCATTCCACCTCATCCAACACCAGACTACCTTTGTCATGAATTAATGCAATTTGATAGTCCTCCCAATCATCTCTCCCACACTCTTGAATTTCCACAGGCATCCTGCACAAGAAATCTGCTAGCACATTACTTTTCCCTGGAACATATTAAATTTTATAAATGAAATCCTGCAGCGTCATTGACATTCATGCAATTTGTGCAGAAGCATGTGACTAAACCCTCTGTCGTTAGCTGCTTATGATCACTATGCACCAAGCATGGCTTGCCCCATGCAAAAGGTCTAAAATGCTCCAAGGCCCATACACATGACAGATTCCCCTTCTCAATAGCCGAAAACTTCTCTTCCACAGGAGATAAGGCACTTGAGGCATACGCAATTATCCTTTCCTTTCCCATTGTATCTCCTAGTGACACCCCCCAAACCCATATTGCTAGCATCAGTGGTAATGATGTTATTGAGGTTTGGATCAAAACTTTTCAAAGCCAGAGCCTTAACAATAGCTTCTTTGATCCCATCAAACTTTTCTCTGACATTCTGTTGACCACTCAAATTTTGTCTTATTCTTTAGAAGATGCCTAACGCTATAAACCTTGTCAGCAAACCCCTTCACAAACTTATAGTAAAACTCTACAAGACTCAAGAATGATCTTACTTCATCTTTATTTGATTGTGGGGGAGCATCCTGAATGTCTTTCCCTAAATTCGGTTTAGTAGTAACACCCTCAGCACTCAAAACATAACCCAAATAAGTTACAATCAGAACTGAAAATTTACATTTTGAATATTCCACGGTCAAGCCTCTATCTTCCGGAATGCTCACAACGGTTTCCAAAATGACATCATGTTCCTACCTATTGTTGCCAAAGACCAAAATTTAATCTTGGAAACCATTGTCATTGTCTATTTTCCTAAACAATTGGTGCATCAGCCTTTGGAATACAGCCATGGCGGATGCTAGCCCAAAAGGCATTCTTCTGTGCTGGAAACATCCTACAGGAGTAATGAAAGCCGTGTAATTTCTACTCTCCTCATTTAGGGAAATCTGATGGTGTGTGGCTGACAAATCTATGTTAGAAAATACTTTAGCTACATTAACCAAAGATAATATTTCTGGAATTTTGAGAAGAGAAAATTCGTCCACAACGATCTTATTTAAATATACAAGGTCAATCTACACCCTGATTTTATCATTACTCTTCCTGGCTACCACAATAGGAGAAACCTATTCAGATGCTTCCTCACCTTCAACAATACCAGCGTTTACCAATTTTTGAAGGTCTTTTTCCACCTCTTTCCTCAAGAGGATGGTAATATTCCTGCAACCTCGGGACTTTAGGAGGGACATTGTTTTTTGGAATTATATGATGTTCAAAATCTGTAAGGTTACCAATCGTTCCACTGTATACTTTTGCAAATTTGGTAAGCAAAACATTACTAAATCTTTCCTCTCATCCACAATCATACTAGGGTTTTACTCAAATGGAGATTTCCTTGATTTTACCAGCCCAGAACAGAGGGCCCCTTTTTTGCCAATGTATAATTTGACATAGGTTTCCCTATTCTTAACTCTGAACACTAAAGGTCTATAACTTAGCAAGTCAATTCTTTCACCTGAGAACCCCTCTGGTCATATGTCCGGTTCAAATATCTTTTCTCCAATGTTGCTCCCAAAATCTTTTTTCCATACCTCTTCATTCACAATAGTATAAGGGGACTTAGAGTCAGTATGTTTATTTTTGCACAATAACTCCCCCTATGCACATTTCACAAAACGGTTTCTTTATTTCCCTCCTCTCACCTTCATTATTGTTTAACACAAAAGAGTACTTATAATCATTCACATTGTATACTTTAGGTTCCTCCTTAGTACAACACTCCTCACTGGAAATGCCATCCCTTACACATTTTACCTTGTTCTCCTTCCCTCTTGTACATTTGTGTCCAATTATACAACACAATGTTTGCTTTTGTTTAATGGCAGGACATGCCTTGCAATAGGCTAAATGCGAACTACTGTCACACCTGTAACATCTAGGACCCTCTGTGGATTTTCTTTACTTTTTGTAATTCTCCTCTGAGGTTTGGCATAACCCTTGTTTTTTTATTTTGCCTATCACCTCCTACTTTGTCATGCAATTCCACTCTTATGACCTCAGCAGTACAGCTTAATAACTCTGCCTTTCTTACAATTGCTATGGCATATTTTAAATCTGCAATCCCATTGCCCCATAATCTCTCCAAAATTCCTGAGTCCCTAGAATGCATGCCTTCTTGATCCCTAATTAACTCTTCCTGCAAACTTTGAAATCTACAATCCAGGGACAACCTTTTAAGTGAGGCCACATATTCATCAATTGCTTCACTAACTTCTTGTTTCCTCTGGAAAAATTATATCTCTCTATTCCAGTACACACATTAGATGCAAAATACTCATCAAAGTCCTTGATAGCTTTTTCAAAAGCATTCATGTCACCATCTCGTCTCCATCGACATATGATCATAGACCTTCAAACCTTCTGGGCCTACTGAATGTAATAATATTCTCTTCATCTGATCTGCGGACATTTCACCTTCCCCATCAATTGTCACCAGATAATTAACAAAATAAGCTTTCCATTTGCCCAGCTCATACCAGGGTTACCCCCTAGTTGCCATGAATTTTAGGCGGTGCTAATGTGAATATCTGTGAACTCATTGTTACATAGAAGTACTATTGATAACAATATTAAAGATATAAAAAAAAACAATAGGATAAAAGCAACAAGTGAGTGTTCTTTCTTCACCCTTTGAAACAACAAAAGGACTAGTCCACTGGAAATAGCAATAATTTGATATGAAACGTACTTTGCTCAAAAGAAAAATTCCAAACGTATGCCAGTGTTACCACGTTTAACTTCCTTGATGAAAATAGCATGTGTTTGCACCTCAGTACTTCACCAGACTTTTGCCGAATCCTCCGATGGCTGTAAAAGAATTGTGGAAAAATAATGGCCTAAATTTCACTTCACCGCTGCAAGGTATGGATCACCATGATCTGCAACCCAATCCAAGATGGTGACATGTCAAAAGAAGCATAACAACATGTGCTGTAAACAGGCATGGATTCGTACATCACAATGCCGGCAGGAGGATCTCTTGCGGACAGTGTGCACATGAAGACACAAGCCTGACCACATACTGTCACAACTCTGGCAGGAGGATACTCTCACAGACAGAGCTGCACATGAAGTCACAAAATTTAAAGTCCCGCGAACCAGCAGTGCTGTACAGGAACAATGAGTGAGGCCACCGGTGCTCTCAAACTGCCAATGTTCATATTGAAGCAAATTCCAGTAATACTCAGCCTGCTCAGTCTAGGCAATTATTTAATAGGAGTTACTCATGAAACTTCAATCTCAAGTGAGGATTCCAGTATGAAATACATCCCCACTAGAGGCGTCACATAGGTTCTCTGGTGTTCTTCAACTTGTCGTCAAACTTGTTAAGAAATACAACTGGGATAAACTGGAAGACTAAGGGGCCGATTCTGATGCGGGTTGGAAAAGCTTCCCGACCAAATCGGTTGGGAAATGGTGTCCGACCCACTCGGATCGGGAAAGTCCGACCGGCGGAGTAGGATGCATCCGGATGCTTCCAAATACGATTTGGTTGAACTCCCATTGACTTCAATGGGAACATTTGTTCCTAACCACATCAGAATTGGGCCCTCGGTCGGGAAGACACGTTCCCGATCCGATTTGGAAGGAGCAAATGCCGTTAGGAGGCCTTCCTAACCGCATCAGAATCAGGCCCTCGGTCGGGAAGCTTTTCCAACCCGCATCAGAATCGGGCCCTATGTTTATTACTCAAAGGAACACCAGACTCAAAGTACTGACAGACACAGCTGGGAAATGGCCTGAACAACGCGGGCAGGGCCACACTTGCCGCTCCAACGCAAGCTCAACCACGCTTGCCTTAACCACGCTTATGCGTGGTTAAGGCAATGCCCGGTCTAGATGCCGAGATGGGTGGGCCCAGGAACAGGAAGATCGGGAGAGGACTCGCTGAGGTAAGTGGGGTTGGGGCTGGGTTTTGGCGGGTGTGGGTTAGTTTTTAGGGCTCAGGGTTAGGGGGTCGGGTTGTGTAGAAGGCTCAGGGCGGGGTAGTTTTTAGGGCTTAGGAGGGAGTCAGGGTAGTTTTTAGGGCTCGGGGGTCAGGGCAGTTTTAAGAGCTCAGGGGGCGGGGTACTTTTTAGGGCTTGGGGGGTCAGGGTAGTTTTTAGGGCTTGGGGGCATCTGAGAAGTTTTTAGGGATCAGGGGTCGGTTAGTTTTTAGGGCTCAGCATGGGTCAAGGTACTTTTTAGGGTTCAGAGGGGTCGAGGTAGTTGTTAGGGCTAAGTGCAGGTGGCATAGGTTTGGATCTTTACCACACATCCCTATACCAGTGTTGCCATTACCACAAAATTGCGTGGTAAGGGCATGCATAGTAAAGGCATGCGTGTAAAGGAATGCGTTGTTCAGAAGCATTCGTGATTTAGGCAGCATAGTAGAGGCATGCATTGCTTAGCCATGTGTGCCTCTTTCATACAACCGACACAACTTGCTCTACTTCTTCTTTCCAGGCAACTGAAATCCCAAAAGTTCTCCCAAGCTTAGCATTTTAGAACTCGGAGAAGCTGCCTTATAGAAACACAACTGCAGTGTACAAGTATGACTGCAAAAACATAAGTGATACAAAGCATAAGTGAAACAAAGCATAAGGCATAATAGCCTTTCATCCTGCCCCCTCTACTCTTGGTTCTGATAGGACATGAGGTGCATGATTGACAAGCCCCACTGAAGTTGATTTTCATGACATGCTGCACTGCTAAGACATGTACAGCATGGCATCTATAGTTTGTGCCTGCCTGAAGGGAGTGCTACTGCAGTTGTCCCTTATACATGCACAAAATTCTACAAGCCCAAAAAGTCATCTTGCACTTTTAAACAGTGGAGTGGATACATAAACAAAAGATCTGTGAGAATGTTTCCACATGCAAGCGGACCTGGAGTGCTGTGCTGGATAAGGAGTGCCCTGTCATCTACAATGGACTCACCACCACTGCATATAATGTACATTTAAGACATCCCGACACAAAATATTGCATCTTAAACCTAACACCAACCCTGGGTAATGCATCTGTATCATGGTGAATAAACAACATTAAAAAATACATTAATTAAAATAAATAACCAATATATACTCCTGTTCCAGTGATACTCCTCAGATTCCATCCCACCCTGGATTTGATTCGGTGATGTAGAGGCCTAGAATTACCAATCCTAGATGGTTATTCCTCCCTGCAGTATCCAATTAGTGGTTAAACAGACTGGAATGGAGGATAACTTTGCAAAAACGTTTTTATAGTGCGAATTCCACATAGTTTTCCTGATTCCATCTTCTTTAACCCTCCCATTTGCCATCTGTTCTGAGCAGATGGTAAATGGGAGCAGGTGGGCTGCAGCTGGTTGCAGGGCAGGAGTAGGAGGCTGAGTGGCTGCCAGAGGGCTATCCAGCTTTGAGAGATGGCATGGGAGCTACTGGTGTTCCCTCATTGTGTTACTGGTGTTCTGGTAGCAGTGTTTTTATGTCCTGATCCTCTGCCTCTATCCAGGAGCTCTCATTGCTAGCGGTGGGCAGGTGGGGGTGGGCTGGGTGCTGGGTGGGGGGTGGGGATTGGCATCCCAGTAAAGCTTGCAGGGATCAAACAGGGCCAGGGTGCACCCGGATGGCTCTTGCAGTTCGTCACCTGCTGGTATATTTTATCCAATGCAGATTCACACTCAGTAAAACCTGGTCAAGAAATGATGGGCTAATCCTAAATCTTAATTGGACAACTTGGGTATGCGTGGGATCGGGATTTGAATGAATGAGGAAACACTTTTAGAGCTATAAAGGGACTTTGAAAAGTGTCTTGATGCTATATACAATCCATGAGAAGCCAGAGGCAGATATATAGTATCGACCAAAAGACAAACAGGTGTTTAGGTGTTTGTGAAAGAAAGTGTTATTTGTTCATTCATAAAACTCCAGAGAAATTCTGATCAAGAGCTTAGCAGAGAGGTAAGAAAGGGATCATCCACCTAGACAAACTTGAAAAATAGAGGGAATTGTCAGAAGTTGAGACTTTTTTTTTAAAAGTTTGAGTTTAGTAAGAACGAACAAGAAAAATGAACAGCAATATTATAAATATAATAAATCCTATTTAACACAGGGATCATAAGAAAAAACAAAGATATGTAACGGTTATGGCTAACATGCTGTGCACAGAAAAATAGTAAATTCAATAATGGACTATAAAAGAAGGGAGGAGAGAGGGAAAGAGAGGTAAGGGGAGGAGGGACTAATATAGCATTACTTTAAAAAAAAAACCTGAGAGTAAAAGAGATAAGAGAATAAACACTGTAAGCAAAATAATATAAAAAGTTAAATAACATAGTATAAGTATAATAAGCATAAAACAACTTCTAATATGCTAGAGAAAAGACAACATGGTGAAATTACAGTGGTTTCCGTACATCATCTGATACAGTAATCACTTTAACAGCAGAAGAAGAAGACTAAGATAAATATGTAGTTAGTGGAAGCCATAAAAGATCTCTTTTAATCGTTAAGGAAATAGGGGAAACATAATTGGTGTCTAGTCTGTGATGAAAACATACAGCGTTCCACCAAGATCTAAAAGTAACCTTATCTGCTTGCTTCCAATTTGAGGTTATTAAGTGAAAGGAAACAGCTAACAGTAAATCTAATAGTTTAAAATCTGATGGTAATTGAGGCCAATGAGGTGACAAGGAGCCTAAGAAAATATTGAGTAAAGAAAAGGGTACATTAACTTTAAAAATCTTTTTAATTTGGGACCAAACTAACTGCCAAAACTGTTGAATATTAGGACATTCAAATAACATGTGTTTTAAGTCAGCAATGGAACAGGAACAGGACCAACAGGTAGAAGATGTATTTGGTGAGAAAGATGCTAGTGTCGTAGGGGAAAGTAACAGGCGCTGATAAACAAAATAAAGGGTCTGTGTGGTATTTGCAGCCCGTGAGGTCTTATGAAGTTTAAGCCATAATTTATCCCAAGTAGTAGTTGGCCAGCATTGTATTAAGTCTTTTTCCCAGGCCAATTCAGTCCTTGACTTGAGTCTATCAGAGGGTAATAGAAAATTCTTGTATATAGTAGAAGCGGAGGGGAGGTATCTAAGATAGGGAAAAGTGTAGTGCATGCTGTAGAGGGATTGGAAGTATTTGGTAGTGCAAGAAGGTATTGATTGAGGGAGGGAACTATCAGGCAATGCAAACGTTTTCTTCTGAGTTCAGTAAACGATAAGGGTTGATTGTTAGACAAGAGTTGAGAAATCCAAAGGAAGCCCCTAGATCTCCAATATATGGTACCATTCTTAATTGGTAATGATTTATTATGCCAAATGGGTTGCTGATGAAGAGAAATGACAGAAGGAAATGAAGAAGGTAAAAGAGGAACTAAAAGCTTACGAGCATGAGATATAATGGGAGAACGTAATAAAGAAATATTATTAGTGAAAGTAAGGATTTCCTGAAAAGCAAAGAGAGTGATGAAAGATTTCTCTAGAGTTAACCACAATGGAGGGTATAAAGAAAGCTCAGAAGAGAGTCATCGGGTAGCCTGTTTTAAGGAAAAAGCAGAGTGATAAGTTTTGAAGCCAGGACACTTAAGGCCTCCATTGTGTTTGTCTTTTTTAGGGAGGATAAAGCTATTTGAGGAGGCTTATCTTTCGAAAGAAATTTTGTTAAAAGTGAGTCAATTTTCTTAAAATCGTATCCAGGGATATGAACAGGAATCATGGAAATGATATATAAGATCAGAGGGGTGAGCATCGTTTTAATCGAATCCATTCGCCCCCACCAAGAGAGGAAAAGAGGGTGCCAAAGTGTAATAGTATCATTTAAAGTTTTGATAATGTGGTCAAAATTTAATTTTAAAGTCTCAGAAATAGTCGGAGAGAACCACAGGCCCAAGTACTTTCATTTTGAGGGTTGCCAGGAAAAACCAGTGCTATTAAAAAATTGTTTGTGACATAAAGCATTTAGAGGTAATACTTCACATTTATCAGTATTAAGCCGATAACCTAATAACTGAGAAAATGTATCAACTTGTTGAAGAAAAGGAGGGAGAGAGGTTGCTGGATTAGAACAATATAGAAGAATATCATCAGCGTAAACAGACATTTTAACCTGATGAGAACCAAATTGGAAACCAGAGATACGATCATCCTGCCTGATTTTAGTTAGAAAGGGTTTCAATGCTATGACTGATGTTGAGACTTAGACTGCAGATTAAGAACACAGCAAAGAACTAAGGGGCTTATTTACAAGCGACTTGCGACACCCGTACGTCACATTTCCCATGTTAAAAATGACGCAAAAGTGGCGCAAGGGGCTTGTAAATAAGCCCCTAAGTCACTGCAAGTTAGACCAAAAGTGAGCCTAGTTGAAATGTTCAAGATGATTTGGAGTTGGGAAATCAGCTTTCATATCTGCCTTTTGAACAAGAACTTGTTGTCGAACAGTATGCTGAGAATGTGGGCTACTGCAGAAATGATTGGTGGAGCACACAATGAGTATGGCCATCAACTGTCAAACGAAAGGAAGGAGTTACCACCCAGGACCAGAGCCTATGTATTATGACTGCTGAGTTTGAAGGAATAATATTCCATCCAGTGAGTGAAAGCTGCAAGGAAATCACAGAACTGCCCCTGGGTAAAGGCTATGTCTTCATCCAGCCTTCCTCTAAGCTGGGTTTCATCAGCATAGCAACAAACAAGAATACAAAAGATCAGATGACAGAAGTGAAAAATGAGGTATAGATGTTGAAAAGAGTGGGTTCTTAAAACTAAAAGCATTTCAAGACCCCACACAAGAGTGCCTTTAAAGCCAATTGGAGGGGGAGAGTGGACAACATTTGTGCTTACCTTTAAGGAAGAGTTCATCTAAGGAAGGGCACTGCCTCACAATCCCTCCTCCACCAAGCAAAGCAACAGTGTGGGCTAGTGGGCAGTGCTGAAAGTGGCAGGGAGAGCCAGGAAGAATATAACCATGTAACCCCTCCACCCACTCAGAGTCTTATGCAGACCAACAGCGGGGATGACACACCCGGACAGCATGTCGTGGTTGGATTGAATGCCTACCTGAGCACAGTTTAAGATTTGCATTATGGTCAAGATGCAGAGAAAAAATATGAATTGATTCTACGTTGAGTCTGCTGCAGGTCTCAGGTAAACTTCATCAGATTGGGTGACCCTCAATTTCACCCCATGAGAGGTGAGGTGCCACTGGCCTATACACAGAGGTAAGTGGGGGGGGTGAAGAGAGTCAATGGGCCAGAGACCTAGATTAAATTGGTGAGCGGCATATTGGGACCATTGTGCAGCCTAAGCAGATCCCACACTATAAAGGCTGCTTCTTTTAATGGCTTTGACTGTTTTAAAAAAAAATGTTTTATAGCTATAACTATTTGCGTAATTGCCCCTGAGAGTGAATCTGACTTCTCTCTCAGTATTTATTTTGGAAGTTTTATATAGCATGGCGAAGGCCTAACAGGTGCCAGAGGAATTATCGAGTAGCAGATCTGTACCAGCAGTAAAAAAGCAAAGGGATTCCTGTCCTCCATACCTGGTCAGTTTCTGGATGGTGCCTGGAAATCACCCAAAATAAGGGTAATTTGCGATGTAAGCTTATCTATGATGGTCCTCACTTCAAAGAGGAGCCCCTTCAAATAGATCAGGAAAGGTGAGATGAGGCTAGTTATTTTTGTGCCTTTGGTTAGCATGGCAGTAACATCTAAGGATTCTTAAATGGAGGCTTGCTGCAGTTTGGAAATACCTGTGGGCAGGCTGTTGCCACAGTCTTGTCTTGACCGAATAAGGGATTAGATAAATAGTTTAAGTCTGGGTTGAGATCAAAGGTTTGACCCAACAGTGGAGTCTAAATTGAAATTGTGTTTCTTTTTCTTTGTGTTAATATTGTCATAATCTTTTAGGTTTTTTGCTCATAACAAAATCATGGGATTTAGTGAATGCAGTCATTAAAGGGTTACCGTTTAGTACTATAACTGGGGTAATTCATGTTTGAGTCAGCATAAGGAAGTTTGGTGTGTTCAGAACACAGTTTTAAGCTGGCTAAGCTTTAGGTGGTGATGTGAGATCCAGACTAATGTCCTCATAAATTTTGCTCATGAATTCAACATTGTTAAGAGAGGATAATTTCAGGTAGATATGGGAGTGAGCTACATAGAAATTATATTAAATGTTAGGACACATTATAGTGAAGGCTACTAGCGCTGTGTAGAAATTGAAGGGGCTGGGGGAATGACCAGATCCATGGGGTAGTCCCTGATGGTTTATAACAGTGTTAGGGAGGTAGATGGCCATTTTTAGGTATTAGTGGTAGTTTTCCAGCTATAATGAGAACTAACTAAGTACTGTGATATTAATCCACCTTCTTTGATGATGTTTAGGAGAGTGGCTGGTTCACAGATTTGAAGACCACTGATAGAATGCTGAGGCAGAAGTCACCCTTATCTAAGATGCAGAGAACATCATCTACTATTTGAAATGTTGGAACCTTGCTGCTACATCCTGACCTAAGGCCTGGCTGGTGTTAATTTAGCAGTAGGAGTTACAGCAACATTGTTACTTTAAAGCCACTAAGCACAGAAAATGTGATGACAGAAATGCTTGCAAATTGTCTAAACCACTGGCAATCACTCGGGGTAGCATTCAAAGCCATTGTTTTTCTTCCACAGTGCAACTCAGGACACATATCTACCTGATGCTAATCAGCATTAACTCTGTAGCTCATGGCTACATTCCACCCTGAGCTGCCAGAAGGGAACACAAAGAACCGCAGACCTGTTTTGGCCTTGATAGGCCTCATCAGTGAGGTATAGCTTGGTCCTGTGGAACAATGAGCAAAGGATCTACGTCTGAGCATTGCCTTGGGCACTCAAGGTGTTAACCCAAAAACACAAAAGGTGATGAAGTGTTACATCAAACACACAAAAGGTGATAGAGGGAATGGTTGCAAATAGTCTAAATCCCTGGCAGTACTTCTGGGTAGTATTTCACCCCTTCGAAGACCCCTTCTTCTGTTAATTTAGACCCAGGTGGGTTAGTCTTCTACTGGCCAGCTCTTGGATTTAATACAGCAAACTGTATCATTTGAGATGGAGCTGTTCCTGATGTCATTCAATCAGTCTCCAAAACCATGATTCATCCACAAATATATGATTGGAATAGCTGACCCTATTTACAAGACGGAAATGAGTATAAGAACATATTCAGAAAACGCCCTATCCCTGAGCAACCTACTATTATGGGTTCTTTAATATTTAGTATTTTATGAACAGTTATGTTTGTCTTTGAATTGGGCTCACTATGGAGAACAAAGTCAGTGAAGCAGCTCTTTTATACATGCTGTTCTAACTGGAGACTGTGATATTGTATTAATTGCTTTTGATCCAGTACCACTTTTTATAATTACAGCAATATTCAAATTACCAGATATGATAAGTCCATCGGGCAATGCCTGCCTTCATTCTAAATATTTAATAGGCTTAATTAATTGTATCAAAAGATGCTAAATGTAACACATTACATTCAAGGGCATAGGTGTAAAGTACATTCTGCTTGATATAGCTTTAGCCTTTGTTACTATGCCTATGAGTATTCCCTTACATTCCATTGTCAGTCAGCTTACGTGTATTGAATGCAAGCATATGTATAGTTTTAATGTACATTGGGAAGTAATGCTTATTTTTTAATGTCTTTTATTACTAGATTTTTTTATATCCTTAACAGCTCTTAAAATCATATGCTGTTATAGAAAATTATCACTAAAGGCTATAATACAACACATATTGGGGCATATTTACAAGAGAATGGCGGAGCATGGCGTAAAGCCAAAATTGCTAACACCGCGCTCTGCCATTCTGAAAATGCAGGGATGCGCCGTATTTACAAGAATGCGATGCACCACTGCATTTCTCTTATCGCTGGTGCTAAATTTTGGCTGCCTAGCTGAAACGCAGGCACCCTTGCACCACAGTGCAAGGGTGCCTGTGTTGCAGGGAATGATTGTTCATGTGCAGGAAGGTGTCCCTTCCTGCACATAAACAATCAGTAATGGCAATTTGTAACTTCTATGTGTGCTGCTTTATGCAGCACACATAAAAGTTGCAACTCGTAACAGCAAAATCTAGGAGAAATTAATCATTTCTCCTTGTTTTGCCAGGTTAAGACCAGGTTTTCCCTGATCTTATTTTTGGCGCTGCCTCCTATGTACGCCATCCTTATAAATAGGGGGCAGTGCCAAAAAGCAATGGGTGTTGCAGCGGAGCACCCATTGTTCGCCCCTTTCACATTAAGTGCTACGCGAAAGGGGGCCTTATTCACAAAGCGGCGTTAAGTCACTTTAACCCCTTTGCTGCTAGGCCTTCCGCCCCAAGCCACCCCCCCCCCCCCCTCCGGGCTAAGCCTTTTTTTGGCTATTTGGGGTAGTTCGCGCTTAGGCTCCTGTAACTTTTTGACCACATAAGGTATCCATGCCAGATTTGCGTCCTTTTCATCCAGCATCATGGGGATTTTAAAGGTACCTAGGGTTTGTTGATTCCCCTGGAGGCGACCCATAAATGAGCCAAAATACAGCTACATTTAGTTTTTGGGGGGAAAAATGGGAAAAAAGTGCTGCAGATGAAAGTGTCTGGTTTCTTCCCTGCAAATGGTATCAACAAAGGATTTGTGGTGCTGAAATCACCATCTTCCCAACTTTCAGTGACTGACAGACTTTTGTCAGAAAACCAACATTTTTCACACAGTGTTGGCATTATACTGGGACATTGCCTATTTTTGCTATTTTTTGTGCTTTCAACCTCCTTCCTGTTAATGGTAGAAATGGGTATGAAAGTAATAATGGATCCTGGAAAGCTATACAATTCAGAAAAGTAGACAAAATTCTGAATTCATCAAGTGGTCATTTGTGTAGATCCTTCAAGGTTTTATTATAGAAACTAACAGTTGAAAATAGGAACAATTGAAAATTAGTTGAAAAAAACAGCCATTTGTGCCAACGTTTTCACTTGTAACTTCTTCTAAGTATGACAGATTTTTTAAAGCAATATACCGTTACATCCGCTGGACACTTATGGTTGTGGGGATAATTAGGACTTGTAGGTTCGCCAAGAACCCGACGAACCCAGAGCCAATAACTGAGCAGCCTCTTGCAATGGTTTTTTATTGTGTACCGGGTATATAGCAAATCATTTGGGAAAATATAAAAAGTGAAAAATCGGTATGAAAGACACCTACGTATTGCTGAAATGGGAACAAAATATAGAGTTTAGAAACAGTAGCTATTTGCACATCTCCAAATTTGTGGGTACCCATACTAGCATGTGAATTATAGAACATTTTTTAAAGTAACTTCTTTTTTACACATTGTCTTACATTTGAAAGGCAGAAATGCATTGAAAGTCAATAGGTAATAAATTTGCTCTACAATTCTGTGTTCCCCTAAGTCTCCCGATAAAAATGGTACCTCACTTGGGTGGATAGGCTTAGTGCCCGCGACAGGAAACGGCCCAAAATGCAACGTGGACACTTCACATTTTTACAGTGAAAACAGACCCTTTTTTTGCTCAGCCGTCACCTATGGAAACCTAGCACACCTATACATTTTTAAAAACTAGCCACCCAGGGGAATCCAGGATGGGGTGACTTGTTTGGCTCTCACCAGGTTCTGTTACCCAGAATCCCTTCCAAACCTCAAACTTTGTCAAACAAACACATTTTCCTCACATTTCTGTGATGGAAAGTTCTGGAATCTGCGTGGATCCACAAAATTCCACCCACTCCGCATTCCCCAAAGTCTTCCAAGAAAAATGGTACCTCACTTGTGTGGGTAGGCCTAGTGCTCGCGACAAGAAACGGCCCAAAACGCAACATGGACACACCACATTTTTACAGTGAAAACTAACCCCTTTTTTTGCAAAGTGCCTAGCTGTGGATTTTGAACCCTAGCTCAGCCGGCACCAAGGGAAACCTAGCAAACCTATACATTTTTGAAAACTAGACACCCAGCAAAATCTAGGATGGAGTGACTTGAGTGGCTCTCACCAGGTTCTGTTACCCAGAATCCCTTGCAAACCTCAAACTTTGTCAAAAAACACATTTTCCTCACACTTCTATGATGGAAATTTCTGGAATCTGCGTGGATCCACAAAATTCCACCATCCCGCATTCCCCAAAGTCTTCTGAGAAATATGGTACCTCACCTGTGTGGGTAGGCCTAGTGCCTGCGACAGGAAATGGCCCAAAACGCAACGTGGACCCACCACATTTTTACACTGAAAACGGACCCTTTTTTTGCAAAGTGCCTAGCTGTAGATTTTGAAGCCTAGCTCTGCTGGCACCTTGGGAAACCTAGCAAACCTATCCATTTTCTAAAACTAGACACCCAGGGGAATCCAGGATGGGGTGACTGGTCAGGATCTCACCAGGTTCTGTTACCCAGAATCCCTTGCAAACCTCAAACTTTCTTTAAAAAAACAACAAATTTTCCTCACATTGCTGTGATGGAAAGTTCAGGAATCTGTGTGGGTCCACAAACTTCCACCCACCCGCATTCTCCAAAGATTCCCAATAAAAATGGTACCTCACTCGTGTGTGTGGGTCAAGTACCTGCGACAGGCAAGGGCCCTAATCGTATTGTGGGGACTTCAAAATTACCTATCATAAAACGACCTGGTTTTGCAGGGGGGGGGCACCTGGGTTTTTGGGCCCGGGCTCAGCGGCCATCTAGGGAAGCCTACCAAACCCACACATTTCTAAAAACTAGACACCCTGGGGAGTCCAGTGAGGTATGGCTTGCATTGATCCCCCAACGTTTCCCTACCCCGAATCCCCTGCAAACCTCAAAGTTTGCTGAAAAATCAAATTTTTCCCACATTTTTGTGTGGGAAAGTTGTAGGATCACTGGGCTTACACAAATTTCCTACCACCCAGCGTTCCCCCAGGTCTCCCAATAAAAATGGTACCTCACTTGTGTGGGTAGGCATAGTGGCCGCAACAGGAAATGGCCCAAATCGTACTGTGGAGACTTCAAAATTACCTATCATAAAACAACCTGGTTTTGCAGGGGGGGGCACTTGTTTTTTGGGCCCCGGGCTCGCGGCCATCTAGGGAAACCTACAAAACCCACACATTTCTGAAAACTAGACACCCTGGGGAGTCCATTGAGGTATGGCTTGCGTGGATCCCTCAACATTTTCCTACCCAGAATCCCCTGCAAACCTCAGATTTAGCTGAAACATATCGCTTTTTCCACACATTTCTTTGTGGGATCTCCGTGCCGGCACAAATGTTCTACCACCTAGCGTTCCCCTTGATCTCCTGAGTAAAATGATACCTCACTTGTGTGGCTGTCCAATGCAGAATCAGCTAAAAATGTATTTTTAAAAAAATTTAGTGCTTAGAATTTGTGGTGCCAAACCCTTAATCCTTAAATTGTTGGCCTTCCCAGTCACATGTGTTTGGCCCACCCACACAAGTGAGGTATCATTTTACTCGGGAGAACAAGGGGAACGCTGGGTGGTAGGACATTTGTGCCGGCACGGTGATCCCACACAAAAATGTGTGAAAAAGTGATTTTTTTCAGCTAAATTTGAGGTTTGCAGGGGATTCTTGCTAGGAAAACGTTGGGGGATCCATGCAAGCCATACCTCACTGGACTACTCAGGGTGTCCAGTTTTCAGAAATGTGTGGGTTTGGTAGGTTTCCCTAGATGGCCACGAGCCTGGGGCCCAAAAACCAGGTGCCCCCCGCAAAACCAGGTCGTTTTATGATAGGTAATTTTGAAGTCTCCACAGTACGATTTGGGCCATTTCCTGTTGCGGCCACTATGCCTACCCACACGAATGAGGTACCATTTTTATCAGGAGACCTAGGGGAACGCAGGGTGGTAGGAAATTTGTGTCAGCCCAGTCATCCTACAACTTCCCACACAAAAATTTGAGAAAAATTTGATTTTTTCAGAAAAATTTGAGGTTTACAGCGGATTCTGGGTAGGGAAACGTTGGGGGATCCATGCAAGCCATACCTCACTGGACTCCCCAGGGTGTTTAGTTTTCAGAAATGTGTGGGTTTGGTAGGTTTTTCAAGATGGCCGCCAAGCCTGGGGACAAAAACTCAGGTGGCCCCCTTGCAAAACCAGGTCGTTTCGAAATAGGAAATTTTGATGTCTCCACAATATGTTTTGGGCCCTTCCCTGCCGCGGGCACTTGGCCCACCCACACAAGTGAGGTGCCATTTTTATTGGGAGCTTTGGGTAAATTCTGGGTGGTAGGAAATTTGTTGTTTCTTTCTGAAGCGTGAAAACTATGGCACAGTAATGCAAGGAAAATGTGACAGTCACATTTTGAGGTTTGCAGGACATTGTGGGTAAGATAACTTGTTGGGATCCACGAGGGAGACATCACCATGTACTCCCCTGGGTGTTTAGTTTACGAGAATATCTAAAGTTGATAGGTTTTTCTTAGATGGAATGTACACCTTGGCAGAGAAAGACAGAAAAGACAAATATTACTGCACAACCATCTATTCCCCAAGCACACACACATACTGGTTGGATTTGGCACGAGGGTGAGTGATGGTTCAGTATATAAAATTTTATTAACAAGAGATTTCACAAAAATTAAATGCACTGTCAGTAATTGAAAGGACAAAAAAATGAACCAGTGACTCACAACTCGTGAGCTGTAAAGCTGCGTCAAGGCCCCAACCGCTTTACAGGCCATTCACACACCTTTTGTACGTGATACACACAAGACCATTCACACCGCCAGGCACAGAACCAACACATTACAACATTCACAAAAAGGGACAAGGTACACCCTGCTTGAGAAAGACAGAAAAGACAAATATAACTGCACAACCATCTATTCCTCAAGCACACATACATACTGGTTGGATTTGTCACGAGGGTGAGTGATGGTTCAGTATATACAATTTTATTAACAAGAGATTTCACAAAAATGAAATGCACTGTTAATAATTGAAAGGACAAGAAACTGAACCATTGACTCACAGCTCGTGAGCTGTAAAGCCACGACAAGGCACCAACCTCTTTACAGGCCATTCATACACCTTTCATACGTGTGACACACACAAAATCATTCACACCGCCAGCCGCAGGCCCATCACATTACAACACTCACATCAGCAGACAGCGGCATTCAAGGGCTCATCACTTTTATACGCACACATGCCTGACACAGCAACCACACTAGCTGACGGATTACGTGGACTGGCGTTTGACTACCAGTGTGTGTAGTGACCGGCAGCAAGTCACTACTTACACACCGCCAGCCAAGCGCCAGTCCACGCACACCGCCAGCCAAGCGCCAGTTCACGCACACTATCAGCCAAGGGCCAGTCCATTCACACCACCAGCCAAGCGCCAGTCCACGCACACCACCAGCCAAGTGCCAGTCCATGCACACCGCCAGCCAAGCGCCAGTTTACGCACACCGCCAGCCAAGCACCAGTTCATGCCCACACCCAGCCAAGCACCAGTCCACACACACACTCAGCCAAGCGCCAGTCCACGCACACTCCCAGCCAAGCGCCAGTCTGTGCACAGTGCCAGCCAAGCGCCAGCCTACACACACCGCCATCACAAACAAATTGTAAATAGATACAAATCTACTAGCACAAAATCTGAACCTAATACATTGCACTAATGCCAACCTTGAAACTGAACAAAAAATATAAAACACTACAGACCAGGCAGTTCACTTTACCACTCATGGATGCTCCCAAAAATTATTTTGCGTGTGGTACATTCTAAAACAAGCAGGCACACACAGCGCAGGGTTAGAAGGACACTTGGGGCAGTACATACGAGTCTCCTTCCGTGTACCTCTTCGCCAACAGACTCTACATCTCCTACTGGGAAAGTCTATTGAGGGCGTCGGAAGAATGTGATCAGGAAAGTGGCGATCCTTCAGTCTAGCCACATCCTCCACCACTCCAACTCTAGGAACACTTGCCGGTTCCACTACAACAAGGCTGCCTATTACAGATTCCTGAAACTTAGCAAAAGTCATCTTTGACTCAGGACAACAATCCTTAAATACAACAAAAGCATTAAAGGTTGCCAAGTGGAAAATATGGATAGCCAACTTCTTATACCAAATGTAAGCCTTACGAAGAGCAGTGTAAGGTTCCAACCTCTGATCTACTCTCTCAACACCACCCATGTGCCTATTATAGTCTAAAATGCACACAGGTTTGCGCACTTCAGCAACCTGACCCCAAACAGTCACAGGTGAAGTGCTTTAATCATGGATGGTAGTCAGCATGTAGACATCTCTCCTGTCTGCAAACTTCACAGCTAGAAGTTCCTCACTACGCAACGCACTGCACTGTCCCCACACAAGCTTTTGACAAACAAGTTCTTTTGGGAAACCTTTACGGTTAGAGCGGATTGTGCCACAAGCAACAGTGTCCACTTTGGCCAATTCCCTGAACAACTGCACACCAGTGTAGAAGTTATCTACATATAAATGGTGACCTTTGTTAAAAAGTCCTCTACCAAGTTCCCACACAATTTTCTCAGTCACTCCAAAAGTGGACGGACAACCAGGGGGGTCAATCCTGGAATCCCTACCGGTGTACACCCTGAAATTAGAGACATATCCAGTCCTACTGTCACACAGCATATACATCTTAATTCCATAGCGTGCCCTCTTGCTAGGAATGTATTGCCTAAAATCCAAGCAGCCCTTGAACAAAACCAAAGACTTATCCACAGCTATTTCTTTCCCTGGAGCATAGATCTCAGAAAATCGATCTACAAAGTGATCAATGACAGGCCAAATCTTAAAAAGATGGTCACAATCAGGGTGATCTTGTGGCAACGCTAAACCATTATCGACAAAATGCAGCATCCGAAGCAGAGCAAATACTGATCATGACTCATGACTGCCGGAAATATAGCCGTTGCCAACAAGGGACTAGTAGACTAATGTGAAGACATCGATGGATTCCTTAGCAAGCCCATCAAAATAGTTAAACCCAAGAACTTCTTCATCTCTTCCAGACTTGTGGGAGTCCACCGGGTAGCTCTAGAGTGGGGCCTAAGGCTGGCACTGTTGTCCCTCAAATACTGTTCAGCATGCAAATTAGTCTGCGCAACAATCTCTGCCAAAAATATATCATCCATAAACAACTGAAAAACATTTATAGGCAAAATGTTTTCAGTATCCACTCTACACCGTGGAACACCAGTAAAGTCTGGCAATGTCGGCTGCACCATGCCTGGGGCAACCCAGAGGTCAGCACTTCCAATGGGAGGCCCCAGGCTGCAACCCAGATGCCTCTTGCTGCACTATCGGCACATCAATGTCCTCCTCTAAGACAGGCACTTCATCTGCACTAAGAGTGGCTTCATCATCTGATGATTCCTCGTGGACAGAAAACTCACTGCCAGAATCTTCCACTGCCTCCTCTGCCTCAGATGCAGAGTCAGTCTCTGAACCATGGTCAGAGGAAGACTCAAAAAGCATACCAACAACCTGCTGAGCAGTAATCCTGCGGCTAGCCATAATCCTTACAAAGAAAGGAGACTTCACAAGCAAGTCAACAACAACCAACACTGTGCAAAATAAGTAATAAACAAAGTGTGGCTTTATCACAAAGATCTATTTACTCAAAAACAATATGACTCACTTGCCAAAGATAGCTACACTCACCAGCACCTACTCTGCAGAGACACAGCAAAAAGCAACGATATCCCACTAGAAAGAAAAAACAAAAACAATTACTCACAAGACAACAAAATACACATCGTGCACAAATGCAAAAAGATTTTGACACTCAAAAAATAGAAGCCAAACATACTGCTATTATTACACCATTTGCAAAAAACACATTCATGCAGGTAAATAAAACTCATTTAGAGTAAATAGTACAAAAAAATTTATTTTACCAAACACATGCAACTACACAAACTGCAGAACCACCAGTAACGAAACCGCAACCTGGAACATCAGTCTAAAGATCAAAAGCCTTGAACTAGAATAAAAAGGAGAAATAAAACTTTAGAATTGCAATTCACAAGAAATAAAACAATTAACATTATAACATGCTATGTCACTACCCAAATGGTCACTCTGCCAGATGGGCCTTCAAATAGGACTGAGAAAAATGGGGGGTGATCTTGCCCAAGGTATCTGGTGGGGTGTTCTGCCAGGCCGATCTGTCCCAGGTGGGGCAGAACACTGCAGACAGAGATTTTCCCCCTTGCAAAAGAAATAGATCTCTGGTGCCTAGTAGGGTTTTCTGCCTCCCTCCCACCTGGGACAACATTAAGAATAATGGGGCGACCCGGTGTCCCTCTGTTGCGTCTCACGCAAAGGGGAGCCGAAGAACACTGCAGCTACATACTAGAAAGCGGCATTAGGACTGGGAACTACAAATCCCATGAGCCTCCGCGGTTCTGACGTCAATGACGTCAGCGCGGGTCTGAGGCGTTCCATTCAAAGGACGCGCTGAGTCTCGGTGAGACGCCGATTACTTTACCATTCGAGCTGCTGTGAAGAAGGAGGCGGGTAAGGGTGCTTCGAGCACCAAACATCCTTGACTTTGTTCTCCTCATAACAGTGGGCTCTTTTCCTTGTGGTGGCGACTGTGGGGGTAATCACGCTGCTTCGGTCAGTTGCTCTGTTGGTGGAACTCACTTCAAGTTCCTTGCAGAGCAACCTTGCAGCCAAACCCTCCCTCTTGTCGAGTGTTGTACTTCTGGACATATTCCCATTTAGGGGAAAAAACTATTCAGGAGGTTTTCTCACGTTGGCGAACCATTCGGTTTATGCGGGGAAAACCATCCTAGTTCATAGCCATGAACTGGCGATTGATTCACTAAATCGCATTACTTCACTTTGGTTTTCAGCCCGGAGCTGTGGGCTTTTGCATTTTGAGTTCAAGTCGTTTCTTCCAAGTTGGGGGTACGCTTTCCTGGAAAAGGAGCATGTTCTCGAGTATGAGTGTGTGACTATACAGTGCCATTAGCGACGATCTTACTCCTCTGTTCAAGACGTATTGAACAGAGGACAAGTCTTCCAGCCCTGAACATTTGGAGTGCCTCCTACTTTGTATTATTAGTTACGCCTGTTTCCTTATGTGTTTAAAAACAGGGGTATAGAGAGGGAGCAGGAGGACGGCTCTTCCACACCCCTGTCTCAGCGAAAAGGAGTAACTAAGGGGTATGTCGTATTAGGTTCTGTGAGACCTCAGTAGCGATGCATGTCTGGCGACTAAAGGTATAATGTTTCCTTATGTGTCCTCTCCAGATTTAGCTGAAATCCAATGTTTGAACTTGTAGAATCGCAGAATTGAAGAGGAGGCTTTATCTTTCTTTACAGGTACACTCTTCAGGTTCAGCACTACTATTTCTGAGAGTTAGACTAAACAGAAGCTGCTATAGGTTATATCATTAGTTACACCTATTGTTGTTTCTTTTTCACAGGTCTCCCTCCACGCTGTCCCCTTCCTTCCCTTCCCCCGCTTGACCACTCCATGGAGTCTGTGTACACATAGTCAGACCGTGGTGGTGTCGAGAGGTGGACCAAATTTAGCAACGTGCGATCCTGAGGAGTTTCGGCCACGACAGAGTAATCGGCCCAAGGATTGTATTCCTCCCGGTCGTACGTTCATGATGGCCACCCTAGATGATGTGATCGCGGCGTTACATGCAGTACAAGTCGAACTATCAACTTCCAGGGCAGAAACCGCTACCCTTCAGGCCGCGGTTGATAGACTGCAAAGAAATCCTTTTAGTGCAGGCACATCTTTAGCGTCTCCTTCCCCCTCTGGTGGTAGAGATACCTATCTCTGTTCCTTTAGCCAACCCCGAGAGGTTCCATGGGGAGAGCAGTAAGGTTCAGGTTTTTCTCACACAAGTACTCCTGCATTTCTCGTGTAAACCTAAGGCTTTTATCACTAACCATGCACGGGTAGCCTTCCTGATTTCTTATTTAGCTGGGGACGCCGCTCAATGGGCAGTACCCCTAGTAAAGAAGAACGATCCAATGCTTCACGATTGGGATTCCTTCCTCCAGGATTTCGAGAGAACTTTCAATCGGAGGATGGCTACCCTCTCGGCCGACAAAGACCTGTTGGAGCTACGACAGGGGAACAGGGATCTCATAGCATACCTCAACGACTTCCGCCGGCTAGTCACCGAGACCGAATGGCCTGAGGCCAAACAGACCGCCATCTTTCATAAGGGCCTTCGAGAAGAAATGAAAGATATTCTGGCTCAAATAGAACCACAACCTGTGACCTGCGAAGATCTGATCAGATTGGTTCTTCGTTTGGATCATCGCCTCGGTGAGAGACGAGGGGAAAACAAACGAAGGGATCGAACCACTTGGAGAACGGACCAACCTAAAACATATGACACCCTGCCTACACACAAATCCGAACCGATGGAAATAGGAGCAGTCCGTTCCACTCTTACCCATGAAGAAAGGGAATACAGGCGTAAGAAGGGCCTGTGTATCTACTGTGGTAAGAAAGGTCACTTCATCAAAGAGTGTTCCCTGAGAACCAGGTACCCACGCACGGAACCCCGCAAACAATTGGCAGCCACTTCGGAGGGTGCGGCGGGAAACGACTGGGCTTGAGGACAAAGGAAGGGAATCCCTCAAGCAAAACCTACATCCCTTCTTTGACGGAAGACACCCCGTGTACTAACCACTTCTTTATGGAACTTTCCCTGTTAATAAGAGGAGAATGGTGTCCAGTCTCAGCCATGTTAGACTCTGGCGCCACTGGGTGCTTTATGGACAAGGAACAGGCCATATCCCTAGGGTTAGTTCTACAAGAAAAAGACACACCGGAAATCGTGTTTGCTGTGGATGGGAGATGCTTAGAAGCTGGTCCTATTCGGCTCCAAACCGAGGCTATGGAAGTACGTCAAGGCAGGGAGCACGAAGAAAAACTCGTTTTCAACGTCATACAAGCGCCCCAATACAGGATCATCTTGGGGTTACCCTGGTTGAAGTTACACAACCCTCACGTGGATTGGGTGGAAAAAACAATACATTTCACCTCTGTTTACTGTTCTACCCATTGCGTTCCTCAAAGAATCAACCAGGCTCGGGTATTGACAGAACGTCACCACATCGCCACTGCAGCTGAACATCCGGTCACGTTACCCCGCGAATATCTGGAGTTTGCCGATGTATTCAACGACGTCAAAGCCGAGGTACTCCCGCCTCATACGCGGTACGACTGCCAGATTGAGCTGGTACCAGGGGCGGTTATTCCCACAGGACGGGTATACGCCTTAACTGAACCAGAAAACATACACCTGCGGGCATATCTAGATAAGTATTTAGCGCTGGGGTTCATCCGTAATTCCATGTCTCCCGCAGCTTCCCCACTGTTTTTTATTCCCAAAGCCAACGGCGACTTGCGTGCCTGTATTGACTTCAGGGCCTTGAATGCCATCACGATTAAGAATCGGTATCCCTTACCTCTGATACCGGTTTTACTGGAACAGGTGAAAAAGGCTGTCATATACACACGGTTGGATCTAAAAGGGGCCTACCATCTGGTGCGGATGCGCAAGGGAGATGAGTGGAAGACGGCATTCAAGACGCGTTACGGCTTATACGAATATCTTGTCATGCCTTTTGGGTTGTGTAACGCGCCTGCCGCCTTCCAGTTTTTCCTGAACGACGTACTGCGAGAATATCTGGACCATTTCGTCGTGGTGTATATCGATGACATTCTTATCTATTCACCTACCATTGAGAGCCACACCAATCACGTACGAACTATTCTACGTACCCTACAGGAACACCAGCTTTACTGTAAAATCAGTAAATGCGAGTTTGGAGTTAACACGGTGGAATTTCTAGGTGTGATGCTAACTCCTAGGGGACAAGAAATGGCTGAAAGGAAAATAACAGCAGTAAAAGAATGGCCCACTCCAGCTAATGTCAGAGACATTCAGTGTTTTCTTGGCTTTGCCAATTTCTATCGTCGCTTCATCAGCCACTTTTCATCCCTGGCATCTCCGTTAACACATCTGTTACAGAAGAAGGTTCCTTTTGTGTGGACTAAGGAAACACAAAAGGGGTTTGAAGCTTTGAAGGAGGCGTTTGTGTCCGCTCCAGTCCTGGTGCACGCTGATCCTGATCGTCCTTATATCGTGGAAGCGGATGCGTCTGATCACGCAGTGGGAGCGGTGTTATCCCAACGCCATTTCGATACGGGACAATTACATCCAGTGGCTTATCGGTCACGAAAGCTCAACGCTGCAGAGCGCAATTATACTATAGCCGAAAAAGAACTCCTGGCTATTAAAGACGCCTTCCAAGAGTGGCGGCATTTTCTCAAAGGAGCTAAACACGTCATCACAGTTTATACGGACCATCGGAACCTACAGTTCATGACGGCAGCACGTCATCTATCCCCCAGGCAACTAAGATGGACGCTGTTTTTCGCCGAATACAACTTTCTGGTCACCTATCGACCTGGAAAAGACAACAAGAAAGCCGACGCCTTAACTCGTCAAACATGCACTCAACCATTGGAGGAACAGGCAGAGAAAGCTATTATCAGTCCTCAACATGTTCTATGCGCTACTGTAACGGAACCCTTTCTCAAAAGCATTGCGCAGAAGGTTCGTACCCAAGAATGGAAGACATGGCTGGCAAAACACCCAGAGTGGGAACTAAGAGAGGGCCTACCAATACGAGGAAAACAGCTGTTGGTCCCAATCCCCTCACTTCAAAAACGGGTTTTTGCCTGGTGTCATACCCTTCCCAGTGCAGGACACAATGGCATGGAAAAGACCGCTGAGAGAATGTTGCGTCAGTTTTGGTGGCCCTCCCTAAAAACTGATGTCCGTACATGGGTCACGGAGTGTGTGACATGTAACCAGATGAAGACCTCGCATGCCAGACAGGCAGGACTGCTACAACCGTTACCCACCCCAGATCAGCCGTGGGAAAGCATATCCATGGATTTCATCGTGGGGATGCCAGCCGATAAAGGATACACGACAATCCTGGTTGTGGTAGACTACCTTACTAAACTGGCCCATTTCATAGCCTGCAAATCTTTGCCCACGGCAGGTCAGTTAGCCCAACTGTTGTTGGTACATGTGGTACGGTTGCATGGGCTTCCACAAGTGGTGGTTTCGGACCGTGGATCTCAGTTCACTGCCAAGTTCTGGAAGGCTTGGTGTGCAGCCCTCAAGATAACGCCCAGTTTGTCTACAAGTTTTCACCCTCAAACTGACGGCCAAACAGAAAGGGTGAATCAGACCTTAAAGCAGTACCTGCGGTGTTATGTGGACAACACCACAGAAGCCTGGGTAGACATGCTATGGTTGGCTGAGATAGCCTATAACAGTGCTGTACACAGTTCTACAAAAAATTCACCGTTCTTTTGCACTTATGGGTTCCACCCTAGGTTTAGTCCCCTTGTACATCCAGTGAAGTCCGAGGCCCTACCGGGAGTTAGAGAGAGAGTGCTTCACATACAGAACACACTGAAAAACACTCAGAAATGGGTAGGAGAGGCCAAGGACAGGTATAAGGCTTATGCAGACAAACACAGGCGTTTGGGTCCTATCTATAGAGTGGGGGATTATGTGTGGCTTTCTACAAGGAATATTAGGTTCAAGAGACGCAGCATTTTTAACCCCAAATATATTGGTCCCTATAAGGTAGTGAAGCTCATCAATCCAGTCGCGGTTAGGCTGGCGTTGCCCTCCTCCCTGAGAATACATCCGTCCTTTCATGTTTCTCTTCTTAAACCCTCTCGTTCTGCTGCCAGTCACGGTCCGTCTCCAGTGTTGGTAGACGAGGATCTGGAACATGAGGTGAGGGGTATTCTAGATTCAAAAATACATAGAACCAGGTTATGGTACTTGCTTGCCTGGAAAGGATATGGGGACGAGGAGAACACCTGGGAGCCAGCATCAGGGGTACATGCCCCGCGCTACGTCGCTTCCTTTCATAAACGCTTCCCGATGAAACCATGTCTCTGTCAGTGTTCTTCGGGAGAGGGATGTTCTGTTGCGTCTCACGCAAAGGGGAGCCGAAGAACACTGCAGCTACATACTAGAAAGCGGCATTAGGACTGGGAACTACAAATCCCATGAGCCTCCGCGGTTCTGACGTCAATGACGTCAGCGCGGGTCTGAGGCGTTCCATTCAAAGGACGCGCTGAGTCTCGGTGAGACGCCGATTACTTTACCATTCGAGCTGCTGTGAAGAAGGAGGCGGGTAAGGGTGCTTCGAGCACCAAACATCCTTGACTTTGTTCTCCTCATAACAGTGGGCTCTTTTCCTTGTGGTGGCGACTGTGGGGGTAATCACGCTGCTTCGGTCAGTTGCTCTGTTGGTGGAACTCACTTCAAGTTCCTTGCAGAGCAACCTTGCAGCCAAGCCCTCCCTCTTGTCGAGTGTTGTACTTCTGGACATATTCCCATTTAGGGGAAAAACTATTCAGGAGGTTTTCTCACGTTGGCGAACCATTCGGTTTATGCGGGGAAAACCATCCTAGTTCATAGCCATGAACTGGCGATTGATTCACTAAATCGCATTACTTCACTTTGGTTTTCAGCCCGGAGCTGTGGGCTTTTGCATTTTGAGTTCAAGTCGTTTCTTCCAAGTTGGGGGTACGCTTTCCTGGAAAAGGGAGCATGTTCTCGAGTATGAGTGTGTGACTATACAGTGCCATTAGCGACGATCTTACTCCTCTGTTCAAGACGTATTGAACAGAGGACAAGTCTTCCAGCCCTGAACATTTGGAGTGCCTCCTACTTTGTATTATTAGTTACGCCTGTTTCCTTATGTGTTTAAAAACAGGGGTATAGAGAGGGAGCAGGAGGACGGCTCTTCCACACCCCTGTCTCAGCGAAAAGGAGTAACTAAGGGGTATGTCGTATTAGGTTCTGTGAGACCTCAGTAGCGATGCATGTCTGGCGACTAAAGGTATAATGTTTCCTTATGTGTCCTCTCCAGATTTAGCTGAAATCCAATGTTTGAACTTGTAGAATCGCAGAATTGAAGAGGAGGCTTTATCTTTCTTTACAGGTACACTCTTCAGGTTCAGCACTACTATTTCTGAGAGTTAGACTAAACAGAAGCTGCTATAGGTTATATCATTAGTTACACCTATTGTTGTTTCTTTTTCACAGGTCTCCCTCCACGCTGTCCCCTTCCTTCCCTTCCCCCGCTTGACCACTCCATGGAGTCTGTGTACACATAGTCAGACCGTGGTGGTGTCGAGAGGTGGACCAAATTTAGCAACGTGCGATCCTGAGGAGTTTCGGCCACGACACCCTCAGAATCTGGGTATTGATACTATAGAAAACAATTGGTTCTGTTGGGCGATACAATTGCTGTGATTATTGTATTCAATACAAGGGTAAAGGAATCTCACAATTCCTTATTTCCATAAAATGGAAAACGATTTTAGATAAGAACACACCCAAAAGACATAGGTTGAGTTGATTTACTCTTATATTCTCAAAAAGTATTGAATACTAAATGGCTGTCATCAACACAAACAAATTTGCAGAAATACATAAGTGAATATTGTGAGAAAGTGACATGTGGTGACTAGTGAAGTGAAACAGTACACTATATACAGAGCATACATATGTGACATGAAATAAAGGAATATTTTCAATTTTTGTTCTGTCTCCTCATTTAGTACATGTAATACAAGACACAATAATGATTAGTGTGGTCAAGAAAACTGTATGGACATGTACGATGAAGAAGTGTCGACGTTTCGACACTGGACATGGCGCGAAAATGTTGAGCGTCACTGCTGGTCTTCCTCAGGACTATGAAGGGGAGGACAGCCTATAAATTAATTATAAAAGGTGGTGATCAGGTGTGTTCTAACTATTCAAAAAAGAGCAAAAGTGCAGTAGCTGGAGCGTAGCTTACCACACAAGAAGAAAATTCCAATCAATGAAATTTGCACGAAATTAAGATCTAGTTGGAGGATCTACAAGTAAGAAAAACACATCTTAAGTACACATATATAATGTGAACTAAGGTGTTCAAGTGGGACATTTAATGTATGGCTTTACCAAGAGGTCATGAAGTAGTAGGGGATCCTGTATTCCTGTATTATTCTCCAATGCATGAATGTAGTTAGTTAAAAGGTAGGGTGCACAACATCAATTGTGCAGTTCCTAAAAGTTACAGGGAATGTACATCAGTGTCCCATGTAAAATTGTGGTCAATTCAAGTTTTGCTATTCTAAGTTACAGAGAGAACATACCTTTCAATTTGAAAACCCCCACTCTAATATGCAGTAAATCTCCACCAGCCGGTTGGAGTCTGAAACATAAATTATGAGGTTATTGGAGTCAACTCAACCTATGTCTTTTGGGTGTGTTCTTATCTAAAATCGTTTTCCATTTTATGGAAATAAGGAATTGTGAGATACCTTTACCCTTGTATTGAATACAATAATTACAGCAATTGTATCTCCCAACAGAACCAATTGTTTTCTATAGTCCCTCCCACCTGGGGGCAGAAGGGCCCAAAACAGGTGGATCTGTCGCCAGGGGGGCAGAAAATGCATAAATATAATTTAACACCTTGGAAGCGACCCTTGGCCAAGGGGTCGCTTCCATCGGCAATAAAAAAATAATCCCTGGTGCCTGGTGGGGTTTTCTGCTCCCCTCTGGGTTAAGAAAGGCCAAAAAACAGGGCAGAAAAAAAACATCCAGTAAATTGGGGGGGGAGAGGGGTTGGCGAGGGAAGAAAAAACATCCACAAAATATGACCCCCTTTGGAAGCGACCCTTGCCCAAGGGGTCGCTTCCATTTAAAGAAAAATACAATTCCTGGTGCTTAGTGGGTTTTTGCCAAAAAAACAGGCTCATCTGCCCCCAGGGGGGGAGGCAGAAAAAACATGCACAAAATATGAGCCCCCTAAGGAAGCGACCCTTGCCTAAGGGGCCGCATCCATTTAAAAAAATAAATCCCTGGTGCTTAGTGGGGTTTTCTGCTGCACGATCGCGACGCTGTTCGCGATCGTGAAGCAGAAATGCCCTGCAAAGAGATATCAGGGGAGGGGAAAAACTCTTTCCTCTCCCCCGATGCCTCTGTGCATGGAGGAAACCCCCCTAGGAGCAAGGAAACCTACCTTCCTCCGTCGGACGCCTGGAAGCAAATGGCTTCCAGCGCGTCCGGGGCTTCCTGATGACGTCGGCGCGCGCTGTGCGAGCTGACGTCATGGGATTCCCATGGGGGGGTCGAGGGTGGCAGCGGAAACTCTTCTGCTGCCATCCCCCTTTGTGGGAAGTTGTTGGGCTGCCCATGGGGGGAGCGCCAGCGCTTCCCCCATTGGTGGGTGCCATGACGGAGTGGTTCCTTCATGAGCACACGCTCACCGTGGCTCATGACGGAACCGCTCCGTCATGAGCATAGAAGGGGTTAAGTGCCTTAATGCTGCCTGGTAAATAAGGCGAAGGGCTTATCGCCACCAGAACGTCACAAAAAGTGACATTCTGGTGAAGATAAGCTCTTGTAAATATAGCCCTTAGTGGCAACATCTTTACTACAGAATCTTTACAACAAACCATTATACACTCATCGAGACTATTATTATTTTCTTCCCTAAAAATTAAAAAAAAAAAGGAAGAAATTCGAGGAAAAATGGTCAAATAGAGAAAGATTGAAAACCAAACAGAGAACTGAGACTATCCGGTACATACCGCCAGTTAATGAGAATATACTTCATTTTAACACTGAGGGTAATAAGTAATTTATTTAATTAGTGTGTTTTTGACAGCATTCCTTTACCGTGCGACACTAGTGTGCTTTAAAGAGAACTAGGAGAGATGAAGAAAAAGTAACAATAAATTCTGAGAACACACTGACGTAACGAGTAATGGCGGGGTCACCCTACAGAACGTGACGAGGCGCCCCTGGGTCTCACATATCTCACAAATCTTCATCGGCCTTCGGCTGAATTGGGCGCCCTCCTACACTCGAAGGCCACCCCAGGTAGAAAAGTACATTCTAAAACGGAAACAACAGTTTGTATTGGGAGAACCACAATTTAATTCTACCCTGAAACACAGCAGCATCCATAAATCGTTGGCGGTACGATATTCTCACCCTTCATGGTAAACTGAGTGATTTAGGTTAATTGTGGGTAAGTTCGGCCAGGCTTTATTTATTTTTTATATCTGTTTTACGCTTGTATTTGTTGCACGGCAAGTAGGTAGCAACAGTGTCTGATACTAGTACAACTTTACGTTGCTAGGGAATAAACATGCGTAAAGTTGTTGTGTTGATGTTTCAACACTAACATGAGATTGCTGCCGGTGGTGCAGGACGCTGCTCTAAGATTTCCTTTGTCTGCAATGCATTAAGTGCCAGACATTACTAATGCGAAGTCTTCTGCTGGAGAGTAATTTGAAGTTTGGCAGTGATGCAGAAAGATAAAAATAACATCAGCTGCTGCCTCGCTCCAGCTATTTAATGCTTCGTGAAGATGTATTTTACAGACAAGTAAAATACAATTTAATTTGTGGGACCCTCGCGGATCATGTCCCTCTGGCTTGACTGGCTACAAAAATTGCACCGAAGGTGTGCAGGAGGTGATATGATTGTGTTAAAATATGTGCCCCCTCCCTTTGAAACCAGATCATGTTCCCAACCTTTCTTGGTCCTGCTAGTTTTACACAAAGACTTGACAGATGTCTTTCCTAGTTACTCGTCTTTTTGATTATTCTTATCAGGAAGCTATTCACAAAGGGAATACGGAAGAGCCCAAGACAAGCACTCTTTTAAATCTAGAAACAATTTAAATCTTGCCTATAAAATTATTTACATATACAAGTTAGTCTGCTAGTGTAAATATGCTTCCTGCATCATTGACAGGTTGCTTTGTGAAAATGACTTTAAAAATACAAAATGTCAGGGCTACTTACAAAGGTAACTTACACTTGTGAGTAATATGCTCATGTAATTTACTTTTACACTTTTATTTTTATACTCAATTTTATTGGGTTTGAACAAGATGTACACTCAGACAACACATGAATCTATGACATAATTTCCATGTAATTCAATTCACCTTTTACTGTATATATTACAGTGCAGACCACCTCTCGTATCAAAGCCCACCCCATTTGCCATTTAGCCCAACAGGCCCAACCACTTGCCCCATATCTTCTTGTGTTTATTCGGGCAACTCCGGGCTTCGTACACTGGTTGCTCTTGCGCAGCGCACCAGCACAGTCCTTTGTGCCAATGGTAGATTGTGGGCGGACAGGAGTTTTTCCACTTACCAACAATGTCCCTCTTTGCCACATTACTGGCTGTACCTAAGAAGGCCTTGTCTGCTCTTGTTCCTTCCGTGCCCTCCATCACCCCCAGGATTAAGGTTCGGGGCATAAGGGGAACCTCCCACCCCAGTACCTCACTCAGCTCCTCAACCACTCGCCTCCAGTACCTCGCTATGACCCTGCATGACAATGTCATAAGATAAAAGTCTGCGGGCACGTCTGTGCATCGTGGGCAGTTGGGACTCTGTAGGTGCCCTGCTCGGTGAAGTCTACTAAGAGTAAGATACGCACATTGAAGATAATAAAACTGGATTAAGCGCAATCTCACTGAGACGGTGATTACTTGGGGGGCCATAAGGGCGTCCCACCAATCCTCATCCGTTAGGGGGCCCAGCCATCCCTCCCATCGGGACCGCAGGTGGTCTAGGGTATTGGGTGAGTTATTTACTAAGAATCTATAAATCTGGGAGACTCCTCCTTTCCCCAGGTTTCCCAGAAGAAGTTTAGCTTCAAAAGAGCTAAACTCTGGTAGTGCAGTGTCTACTGGGATGATTGGGGCAAGAGCATGGCCAAGTTGTAGGTACTTATAAAATTGCGCACGGTTGAGTGAGTAAATATCTTGTAAATCTTGAAAGGTCCGGACTTGCCCACACTTCCACACATCTCCCAGTTGGGAGATGCAAATGAGATCCCATTTTTGAAACCCATCTAGGGCGCCACATCTCCCACCCAAGTACCTTGCCACAATGGGGTCTGGAGTGTAAGCGTGGCTTCCCAATGAGTGTACTGTAGTGCTGCCCTCCAGGTCAGAAGAACCATTCTGGTGACCGTTGGAATGGCATGAGGGATGGGTGACCCATAAAGCATCACCTGAACCCGTGGGAACCCCAACTCATTAGGTTCTAGTTGATATGCCGGGTCCGACCACCCCCGGTAAACCACTCGTTGATTATCAGAAGCCGCATCGCAAGATAGTACAGATAGAGATTTGTCGTGCCTAACCCACTATCATATGCTGCCCCCTGACAGCGGGTCAGTGCCACTCGTGGTCTAGAGTGCCCCCAGAGGAACGACGTCAGCAGTGTGTCCATGGATCAAAAGCATTGGCGCAGGAGATGAAGCGGGAGGTTTTACATTACATACAGGAAGCGTGGGAGTATCATCATTTTATACAGTGCTGTTTTCCCCATCGCGTTTAGAGGCAAGTTTTGCCACTTTCGCAGATCCTCTTTGGACTTCTTCACTAGAGGAGTCAGATTGAGGGACCAGGACAGCTCCGGATGGAGCGCTACCCAGATCCCCAGATAACGGAAGCTAAGACGCCTGATGGGGATGCTGGATTGCCAGTCAATGCAGTCTCTTGAACTGTTAGGGGGCACCAGTAATGATTTGGCCGGGTTGAGTCTTAGGCCTGATGATTCCCCAAAAAGCTCCAGAAGCCGGAGACATAGGGGGCCGGTTCGAGCCGGCTCCGCCAAGAACAGGAGTACGTTGTCCGCGTACAGTGCAATGCGATCGCTGTGGGAAGCGTTCCAACGCCAGCCCTAGATCTGGGTATCACACCTGACGAGGCAGGCTAAGGGTTCAATCACTAGAGCGAAGAGTAGGGGGGACAAGGGACAGCCCTGCTTTGTCCCTCACCAAATCAAAAACTCCTGTGAGAGGGTCCCATTGATCAGTACCCGGGCCAAGGGGTTAGAGTACAGCACTTTCACCAGCCCTCTAAAGTACAGTCCGATACCCGCTTGAAGCAGCACCTCATCTAGGTAATGCCAGTCCACCGTATCAAAAGCCTTCTAATTCTAAATCTATCAAGAGGAGTGCCAGATACGGCGACAAGAGATGTCGATGGGCTAGCGCCACGTGCATCCGCCTGAGGCAATGTCTCGTGCTACGACAGGGCATGGAGCCACATTGGTCGGGGTGCATCAGGGCAGCAAGAATTGTGGCATATATATTTTGACTTCCGTATTAATGAGGGAAAACGGTCTGCAATCCGAACAGCAAGCGGACGGTGGATTTGCTAAGGTATGACTACGATCGTGGCCATATCGATGCCACACGGGAAACCTCCCTGCCCTATCACCTCTGCATACAGGGTCTGGAGGTGGGGAACCAGAATCTCTTGAAATGTCGAGTAGTAGTCTGCCGGGTAACCATCCGGTACTGGCGTTTTACCAGGGGCTAGTGCTAGTATGGCTTGATCTACCTTGTCTCTTGTGATAGGCTGATCTAAGACCCAGGCGTCAGCCTCCGATAGTCACGGGAGCTGGATGCCTCGTAGGAAGGCAGTGGCCACAAGAGTAGAGGCACTCATAGTATACCGAGAAAGTTTGGGCTATTGCTTCCAATATCTGTTGGGTATGCCCATTAGTATCGACAATTTCGGAAATTATCCGACTCGCTAAAGGGCAGGATGCCAGCCAATACAAGAGCTTACCATTTTTATCGCCCCAGCTGTAGACGCGGGCCACGGAAGACCTCCACATTTGTTTGCCCGATTCCAATGAGATATGGCGAATCTCCTCGCGTATGAGCTCAAGCTGGTTGGGTTCCGCGTCCCCATTTGTTGCACCCATAGTGAGCTCCAAACAGAGCGCCTGGGTCTCCAGGTGAGAGAGAAGCTCCACCCGGGACCGGTGCATGGCTTTGACGTATCCCTTAGCGAGGCCTCTGATGGTGGCTTTACCTGCCGCCCACAGTGTACCTGCCGATCCTACGGTACCTTCGTTACATTGGAAATATTGTTTAAGGTCCTCACTCAAGGCCTTTTTACAGTCCCCATTCTGGAGGAACCAGGCATTAAGACGCCAGATAGGGCGGAGTGTTTCTGTGGACCCTCCCATAGAGAGGAGTACAGGTGAGTGATCGGAGATCTCTCGAGCGAGGGTCTGGATGCCTGTTACCATGCGACAATCAGGGGCGGGCATAAACATCATGCCAATGAGGAGTGGGAATGGGAATCCACAGAGGTGTGGGTATAGTGGTGGAGCCGGGGGTTCCAAACTCTCCAGAAATCACAGAGGTCAAGTTGGGAAGCCCAATCTGATAGCCGCAGGGCACCCAAGCGTCTGCTAGGAGAGGGAGTCCCGGTAGCATCCTTGGCCGAGTCCATAACTGCGTTGAAGTCCCCCCTATCACTATCAGTCCTTGGGGAAGAGACGTCAGCAGGACCGCAAGATCCTTAAGGGAGGTCTCCAGAAGCGTTGGGGCACATAGACTGTTATCATATTAAGGGTGCACCCCCCATCCACCCAGTGAGAGCCAAGAAGCGTCCCTTGGGATCCAGAACATCCTGGGCAACCTTCAATGGGAAAGATCAGCGGAGAAGAATTGCCACCCCCCTAGATCCGCGGGCAAACCCTGCATGGCACACCCTATCATATCCCTGCTGGGCTAAAAAGGAGCATTGAGTGCCCAAGAGGTGAGTTTCCTGTAGCATAAGGACCCCGGGGGCTGAGCGCTGTGCAAACTTCAGGAGCACGGTGCGCTTCACCCTGTCTAGGAGTCCATTACAATTCCAGGAGAGGATGCGCAAGGCTTCTATATTAGTGGTGAGGGGCTTCATTGAGGTTGATGCTATGAAGGCAGTGGTTGGCGCACCTGGATGCATGCGGATCTGCGCGTGCCAGGCTCACAAGTGGAGCACATGGACTCCTCGGTGGTATCCGATCACTTAGTGAGGAGTAAGGGTCATGTGTGACTCGTGTATGTACGAACTGACTGCGGTCTAAGAACTTGAAAGAGAAAACCCCCTGAACAGTCCCCCCAACCATCCCCTGTCCCCATACATTGTACCCTGAAGCATCTGTCGCCCTAACTCGAACAGTTCGAACAGGTATAACCATTATAGTTGGAGGACAAGGTAGTCGACCCCCCCATGCTGCAGGATGTACCAAGTCTCATTATGTGAAAGTACTAATGCCCATTGAGGCCACTGTTGCACCCTCTTGTGCTTTTACATGTTGCTCTATATCGGTGGGCTACGAGAAAGGTCTGTTTCACCGGAGTCACTGAGTGCTCGAACCGGAGAACCCTTCTGTGATGCTTCCCCCTCCGGTCCACAATCTTACGACCTTCCATGCTGTCTGGCATCAGCAGGGGATGTGGCGCGCTTCTACCCGTCAGTCTTGGTGACCCTGATGGCTTCCGACAGGTGTTGCGGCCCCTGCGGGACCGCGTACGCCGCCTCTGTGTCCCTGATGATTTGGTGGTGGTGTTGCATCTCGTCGGCGACGCCGCGGTCGCCCTTGGTAAGGTCATGGAGCGCTCCTCAGTAGCCCATGTCCAGGCCTCCTCTGGAGTCTCAAAGAAGTGACTTTTGTTGTTCAGGATCACTCTGAGGCAGGCAGGCAATAGGAGTCAATATGATAGATTCAGCGCCCGTAACTTTTGTTTGACCACAGTGAAGGATCTTCGTTGAGCTTGGACTCCTTTTGTGTAGTCCGGGAAGATCATCACTCTGCTCCCTTGACAAGAGAGGTGGGGATGGGAGCACGCCTCCTGTAAAATAGCATCCCTATCTTTAAAATTGAGGATGTAAGCTATAATCGGTGTGTGTGGGACCCCGGGTGGCGGTTTGGGTGCTAAGGCGCGATGGGCCCGCTCCACTACAAACCATGTGGACAGGCGCTCCGGGGGCATCCATGATTTGATCCAGTTCTCGATAAAGAGGGCAACCTGAGTCGGTTCTATCCCATCCGGTATGCCGACAAACCCGAGATTATTTCTATGCGAATGGTTTTCGGCATCCTCTGCTCTCCTGTGGAGTTTACAGTAGAAAGTTGGGACTTCAGTGATCTGGGCCGTCGCATTACGGAGATCCTGCCTAATGAGGGCAACGTCCACACGCATCTCCCCTATTTTGTTCTCCACTGAGTTCTGAGAGGTGGGTATGGCCTGAAGGATGGTGGCCAGGTCCCCTTCTGGCAGAGGTGCTGTGGTCTGGGCCGAGCCATTGGCTCCAGGGTTACCAGTCATGTATTGGTCCATGCAGGTCGGAGTGGAAAGTGGCTTCGTCCCCTTGTCTTTACCCATGGTCACGCCGCCCGTCTTCTCACTTGCTCTTAGTTACCGGAGGGAAGAAGGGGGGAGGGCAGCGATCTCCTCAGAGTCCGTTTTACCTAAGTCGCCGGGGTGGCCAGATCTTCAGCTATACAGCTTCTTGTGACTCATAGTATCTGTCAGTTGTTCTTATCCCTAGGGGTCAAAGCCACCAGGGGCCCCTCTGGTGGGCTGGGGCAACGCAGATCCCGGCTCTGCTTTATTGTCCATAGTGGGGGCTGGGGTATCGTGCTGTTGTTACTCCCCCCACCTCAGACGAGGTTTTGTTTGCCGTGTCCCGTAGGGCAAGGCCTCCATCGCAGGCCGCTCTCGGCACCCAGGTCCTCACTCCATTTCAGGTCCTGTGCCCGTTGAGCCCCTCTCCCCTCCACTGGGGCGCCTTTGGCGTGGATCTGCTGTTGCGGGGATTCTGCACATACACAGAACTATGCACAGGAAAACAGGACCTCAGTATATAGGGGCTGATCATTCCTACCACCTTAGCACCCAAAATCCCAAAACCGACTAGCTATAGTGTCTCATTCGTTCTCCTACATAATCATGAAGCTACAAATGATTAGACAACCCAGAACACAACACTCCCGACTCTCTCAAGAATCGCGGTAGCAAGACACACCCTTTCGATCACTCACTCGTACTTGTCCACAATAAGAATTGTCAGAGTCACTGTTATAATTCAAAATGTTTATTTTAAATATCGTGCTCTATAATACAGTATACGAGCCACTACCAGCAGCGAAATGCATAAACCTAAAACAGTTAGCATTGTTACAATTCCATAGAATATAAAGGGGGATGTCATCATATACAGACAGTGGAAAAAGGACTATAAGGCCTAACCACCCTCACCTTGGTAAGGTGAAATTTATTAAATAAAGGAAGATCTCTGGGCTTTGTCAGCAGACCCCATACCTTAGGGCCTAGATGGAAGATTTACATCATAGGAACAGCATAGCTCTTCTCCCTGGAAAGGTCCCTCTCCAAGTGTGTGTTTAGAACAACATGCATCCCCGTAATATCAAAGCACATATTTCCAGCAGCGCAGCTGCGTTAGCATGTTTTGTCTAGGTGCTAGGGAGGAGAGATGGATGGAAGAACTCTACTTTTACACTTTTGAGTAATCTTACTACTTTTGGTTATTCACAAAATCCGAATGTAAAGTTATTCAAAAGTGTAGACTTACACATCTACGCCCTCTGAAAAAGCCGGTGGAGCCAAACTTACGAGTTAAGCTACTACTGCTAAAAAAGAAACAGTACTAAGTCTAGCACCACAGATGGGGGCAGTAGCCCCCAATCTGCCCCCGAGGGGCAAAAAGCCCACTAGACCCCAGGGATATTTTTGTTTGCCGCATAATTTATTATGGTGGGGGCTGCCCATAAAGGGCATGTCCATGCCCCCACCCCGCAAAACTTACAGCCTTTCTGCCCCCCCGGGGGGGCAAAAAGCCCACTATAAGCCAGGGATTTTTTTATTTTTTTATAATTTGTGGTGGGGGCTGCCCAATATGGGCATGCCCATGCCCCCACCCACCCTCCGCAAAAATGACAGCCTTTCTGCCCCCCCTGGGGGACAGCTGGGGGCATTAGCCCCAAATCTGCCCCCCCTGGGGGGCAACAAGCCCAGTAGACGCCAGGGATTTTATGGGCAAATTTTAATTAGGGTGGGGGCATTGGCATGCCCATTTTGGGCAGCCCCCACCCTAATTAAAATTTGCCCAAAAAACTCCTTGGCATCTAGTGGACTTTCTGCCCAATCTGCCCCGCCGGGGGGGGGGGGCAAAAAGCCCACTAGACGCCAGGGATATTTTTGGGGCAAATTTGAATTAGGGTGTGGGCTCCCAAAACAGGCATGCCCAATCCCCCACCCCCTCCCCCACAAAAATAACAGCCTTCCTGCCCCCCCTGGGGGGCAGATGGGGCAGTAGCCCCCAATCTGCCCCCCCGGGGGGGCAAAAAGCCCACTAGACGCCAGGGATTTTTTTGGGCAAATTTTAATTAGGGTGGGGGCATTGGCATGCCCATTTTGGGCAGCCCCCACCCTAATTAAAATTTGCCCAAAAACTCCCTGGCGTCTAGTGGGCTTTTGCCTCCTGGGGCAGATGGGGGCATTAGCCCCCAATCTGCCCCGCCGGGGGGCAAAAGCCCACTAGATGCCAGGGATTTTTTTGCGGGGAAATTTGAATTAGGGTGGGGGCTCCCAAAACGGGCATGCCCATGCCCCCATCCCCTCCCCCGCAAAAATAACAGCCTTCCTGCCCCACCTGGGGGCAGATGGGGCAGTAGCCCCCAATCTGCCCCCCAGGGGGCAAAAAGCCCACTAGATGCCAGGGATTTTTTTGGGCAAATTTTAATTAGGGTGGAGGCATTGGCATGCCTGCTTTAGGCAGCCCCCACCCTAATTAGAACTCTGCCTGAAACTCCCTGGCATCTAGTGGACTTTCTGCCCCCCCTGGGGGGCAGATGGGGGCATTAGCCCCCAATCTGCCCCGCCGGGGGGGGCAAAAAGCCCACTAGTCGCCAGGGATTTTTTTGGGGCAAATTTGAATTAGGGTGGGGGCTGCCCAAAATGGGCATGCCCATGCCACCACCCCCTCCCCACAAAAATTACAGCCTTCCTGCCCCCAATCTGCCCTCCCGGGGGGGGCAAAAAGCCCACTAGACGCCAGGGATTTTTGGGGCAAATTTAAATTAGGGTGGGGGCATTGGCATGCCTGTTTTGGGCAGCCCCCACCCTAATTAAAATTTGCCCAAAAAACTCCCTGCCATCTAGTGGGCTTTTTGCCCCCCCTGGGGGGCAGATGGGGGCATTATCCCCCAATCTGCCCCGGCGGGGGGGGGGGGCAAAAAGCCCACTAGACGCCAGGGAGTTTTTTGGGGCAAATTTGAATTAGGGTGGGGGCTCCCAAAACGGGCATGCCCATGCCCCCACCCCTCCCCCACAAAAATAACAGCCTTCCCTGCCCCCCCTGGGGGCAGATGGGGCAGTAGCCCCCAATCTGCCCCCTCGGGGGGCAAAAGCCCTCTAGACGCCAGGGATTTTTTTGGGCACATTTTAATTAGGGTGGGGGCATTGGCATGCCCGCTTTGGGCAGCCCCCACCCTAATTAAAATTTGCCCAAAAACTCACTGACGTCTAGTGCTTTTGCCTCTCGGGGGCAGATGGGGGCATTAGCCCCAATCTGCCCTGCCGGGGGCAAAAAGCCCACTAGATGCCAGGGAGTTTTCTGGGGCAAATTTGAATTAGGGTGGGGGCTCCCAAAACGGGCATGCCCATGCCCCCCACCCCCTCCCCCGCAAAAATAACAGCCTTCCTGCCCCCCCTGGGGGGCAGATGGGGCAGTAGCCCCCAATATGCCCCCCAGGGGGCAAAAAGCCCACTAGACGCCAGGGATTTTTGGGGGCAAATTTAAATTAGGGTGAGGGCTGCCCAAAATGGGCATGCCCATGCCCCCACCCCCTCCCCGCAAAAATTACAGCCTTCCTGCCCCCCGGGGGGGCAAAAAGCCCACTAGACGCCAGGGATTTTTTGGGGCAAATTTTAATTAGGGTGGGGGCATTGGCATGCCCGTTTTGGGCACCCCCATCCTAATAAAAATTTGCCCAAAAAACTCCCTGACGTCTAGTGGACTTTCTGCCCCCCCTGGGGGGCAGATGGGGGCACTAGCCCCCAATCTGCCCCGCCAGGGGGCAAAAAGCCCACTAGACGCCAGGGATTTTTTTGGGGCAAATGTGAATTAGGGTGGGGACTGCCCAAAACAGGCATGCCCATGCCCCTCCCCGCAAAAATTACAGCCTTCCTGCCCCCCATGGGGGGCAGATGGGGCAGTAGCCCACAATCTGCCCCCCCGGGGGGGCAAAAAGCCCACTAGACGCCAGGGATTTTTTTGGGCAAATTTTAATTTGGGTGGGGGCTGCCAAAAACGGGCATGTCAATGCCCCCACCCCCCACCCGCAACAATTACAGCCTTTCTGCCCCCCCTGGGGGGAAGATGGGGGCAGTAGCCCCCAATCTGCACCCCGGGGGGGGCAAAAAGCCCACTAGGCGCCAACGATTATGCTGGCTTTTTTCTGTGTGGGGGTGGGGGCTGCCCAGAATGGGCATACCAATGCCCCTACCCCCCCAAAAAAATAGCCACAGTGTTTCTGCCCCCCTTGGGGGCCTATCGGGGCAACCCCACCCCCCAATATCCCCCCCAGGGCGGCAGAAAGCCGACTAGGCACGGATTTGTTTTTAGCAATATGCCTACCTGTGGATTTTGGGCCCTAGCACAGCCGGCACATAGGGCAACCTAGCAAACCTGTACATTTTTGAAAACTAGACACCCAGGGGAATCCAGGAGGGGGTGACTTGACTGGCTCTCACCAGGTTCTGTTACCCAGAATCCCTTGCAAACCTCAAAATGTGTATAAAAAAACACATTTTCCTCACATTTCTGTGGTGGAAAGTTCTGGAATCTGTGTGGATCCACAAAATTCACTCACCCCGCATTCCCCAAAGTCTTCCGAGACAAATGGTACCTCACTTGTGTGGGTGGATCAAGTACCCGCGACAGGCAAGGGCCCAAAACCTAGTGAGGCGACATCAAAATTACCTATCACAAACCAACCTGGTTTTGCACGGGGGTTACCTGGGTTTTGGCCTCGGGTCGGCGGCCATCTAGGGAAACCTACCAAACCCACACATTTCTGAAAACTAGACACCCGGGGATTCCAGGGAGGTATGGCTTGCGTGGATCCCCCAACGTTTTCTACCCAGAATCCCCTGCAAACCTCAAATGTAGCTGAAAAAAATCACTTTTTCCACTCATTTTTGTGTGGGAAAGTTGTGGCATCCCTGGGCTGACACAAATTTCCTACCACCCAGCATTCCCCCAGGTCTCTAGATAAAAATGGTGCCTCACTCGTGTGGGAGGCGCAAGTACCCGCGACAGGCAAAGGCCAAAAATGTATTGAGGCGACATCAAAATTGCCTATCACAAAACGACCTTGTTTTGCAAGGGGGGTCACCTGGGTTTTTAGCCCGTGCTCGGTGGCCACCTAGGGAAACCTACCAAATCCACACATTTCTGAAAAGTAGACACCCGGGGGATTCCAGGGAGGTATGGCTTGCATGGATCCCCCAACGTTTTCTTACCTAGAATCCCCTGCAAACCTGAAATTTTGCTGAAAAAAAATCACTTTTTCACACATTTGTGTGTGGGATAGTTCTGGCATCACCGGGCTGACACAAATTTCCTACCACCCAGCGTTCGCCCAGGTCTCCCGATAAAAATGGTGCATCACTTGGGTGGGAGGCCCAAGTACCCGCGACAGGCAAGGGCCCAAAACGTATTGAGGTGACATCAAAATTGGCTATCACAAAACGACCTGGTTTTGCAAGGGGGATCCCATGACTTTGGCCCGGGCTAGGCGGCCACCTAGGAAACCTACCAAACCCACACATTTCTGAACAGTAGACACCCGGGGATTCCAGGGAGCTATGGATTGCGTGGATCTCCAACGTTTTCTTACCCAGAATCCCTGCAAACCTGAAATTGTGCTGAAAAAAATCACTTTTTTCACACATTTGTGTGTGGGAAAGTTGTGGCATCACTGGGCTGACACAAATTTCCTACCACCCAGCGTTCACCCAGGTCTCTCGATAAAAATGGTGCCTCACTCGGGTGGGAGGCCCAAGAACTCGCAACAGGCAAGGGCCCAAAACGTATTGAGGCGACAGCAAAATTGCCTATCACAAAATGTTTTGGGCCCTTGCCTGTCGCGGGTGCTTGGGCCTCCCACCCGAGTGAGGCACCATTTTTATCGGGAGACCTGGGAGAACACTCGGTGGTAGGAAATTTGTGTCAGCCCGGTGATGCCACAACTTTCCCACACACAAATGTGTGAAAAAGTGATTTTTCAGCACAATTTCAGGTTTGCAGGTGATTCTGGGTAAGAAAACATTGGGGGATCCACGCAAGCCATACCCCCCTGGAATCCCCCGGGTGTCTACTTTTCAGAAATGTGTGGGTTTGGTAGGTTTCCCTAGGTGGCCGCCGAGCCCCGGGCCAAAAAGTCATGGGACCCCCCTTACAAAACCAGGTTGTTTTGTGATAGGCAATTTTGATGTCGCCTCAATACGTTTTGGGCCTTTGCCTGTCGCGGGTACTTGGGCCTCCCACCCGAGTGAGGCACCATTTTTATCGGGAGACCTGGGGGAATGCTGGGTGGTCGGAAATTTGTGTCAGCCCGGTGATGCCAAGACTTTCCCACACACAAATGTGTGAAAAAAGTGATTTGTTTCAGCAAAAGTTCAGGTTTGCAGGGGATTCTGGGTAAGAAAACGTTGGGGGATCCATGCAAGCCATACCTCCCTGGGATCCCCCGGGTGTATAGTTTTCAGAAATGGGTGGGTTTGGTAGGTTTACCTAGGTGGCCGCCGAGCCCTGGGCCAAAACGTCATGGGACCCCCCTTGCAAAACCAGGTCGTTTTGTGATAGGCAATTTTGATGTCGCCTCAATACGTTTTGGGCCCTTGCCTGTCGCGGGTACTTGGGCCTCCCACCCGAGTAAGGCACCATTTTTATCGGGAGACCTGGGCGAACGCTGGGTGGTAGGAAATTTGTGTCAGCCCGGTGATGCCACAACTTTCCCACACACAAATGTGTGAAAAAAGTGATTTTTTCAACACAATTTCAGGTTTGCAGGGGATTCTGGGTAAGAAAACGTTGGGGGATCCACGCAAGCCATACCTCCTTGGAATCCCCCGGGTGTCTAGTTTTCAGAAATGTATGGGTTTGGTAGGTTTCCCTAGGTGGCCGCCGATCCCCGGGCCAAAAAGTCATGGGACCCCCCTTGCAAAACCAGGTCGTTTTGTGATAGGCAATTTTGATGTCGCCTCAATACGTTTTGGGCCCTTGACTGTCGCGGGTACTTGGGCCTCCCACCAGAGTGAGGCACCATTTTTACCGGAAGACCTGGGGGAACGCTGGGTGGTAGGAAATTTGTGTCAGCCCGGTGATGCCACAACTTTCCCACACACAAATGTGTTAAAAAAGTGATTTTTTCAGCAAAATTTCAGGTTTGCAGGGGATTCTCGGTAAGAAAACGTTGGGGGATCCACGCAAGACATACCTCACTGGAATCCCCCGGGTGTCTACTTTTCAGAAATGTGTGGGTTTGGTAGGTTTCCCTAGGTGCCGGCAGAGCTAGGGTTCAAAAACTACAGCTAGGCACTTTGCAAAAAAAGGGTCATTTTTCACTGTGAAAATGTGGTGTGTCCACGTTGCGTTTTGCGCTGTTTCCTGTCACGGTCACTAGACCTACCCACACAAGTGAGGTACCATTTTTCTCGGAAGACTTTGGGGAACGCGGGGTGGGTAGAATTTTGTGGATCCACGCAGATTCCAGAACTTTCCACCACAGAAAAGTGAGGAAAATGTGGGTTTTTTGACAATTTTTTAGGTATGCAAGGGATTCTGGGTACCAGAACCTGGTGAGAGCCAGTCAAGTCACCCCATCCTGAATTTCCCTGGGTGTCTAGTTTTCAAAAATGTATAGGTTTGCTAGGTTTCCCTAGGTGCCGGCAGAGCTAGGGTTCAAAAACTACAGCTAGGCACTTTGCAAAAAAAGGGTCATTTTTCACTGTGAAAATGTGGTGTGTCCACGTTGCGTTTTGCACTGTTTCCTGTCGCGGCACTAGGCCTACCCACACAAGTGAGGTACCATTTTTCTCGGAAGACTTTGGGGAACGCGGGGTGGGTGGAATTTCGTGGATACACGCAGATTCCAGAACTTTCCACCGCAGAAAACTGAGGAAAATGTGTTTTTTTTGACAATTTTTTAGGTTTGCAAGGGCTTCTGGGTACCAGAACCTGGTGAGAGCCAGTCAAGTCACCCCATCCTGGATTCCCCTGGGTGTCTAGTTTTCAAAAATGTATAGGTTTGCTAGGTTTCCCTAGGTGCCGGCAGAGCTAGGGTTCGAAAACTACAGCTAGGCACTTTGCAAAAAAAGGGTCATTTTTCACTGTGAAAATGTGGTGTGTCCACATTGTGTTTTGCGCTGTTTCCTCACGCGGGCACTAGGCCTACCCACACAAGTGAGGTACCATTTTTTTGGGAAGACTTTGGGGAACGCGGGGTGGGTGGAATTTTGTGTATCCACGCAGATTCCAGAACTTTCCACCACAGAAAAGTGAGGAAAATGTGTTTTATTTGACAATTTTTTAGGTTTGCAAGGGATTCTGGGTACCAGAACCTGGTGAGAGCCAGTCAAGTCACCCCATCCAGGATTCCCCTGGGTGTCTAGTTTTCAAAAATGTATAGGTTTGCTAGGTTTCCCTAGGTGCCGGCAGAGCTAGGGTTAAAAAACTACAGCTAGGCACTTTGCAAAAAAAGGGTCATTTTTCACTGTGAAAATGTGGTGTGGCCACGTTGCGTTTTGTGCTGTTTCCTGTCGTGGGCACTAGTCCTACCCACACAAGTGAGGTACCATTTTTCTCGGAAGACTTTGGGGAACGTGGGGTGGGTGGAATTTTGTGGATCCACGCAGATTCCAGAATTTTCCACCACAGAAAATTGAGGAAAATGTGGTTTTTTTGACAATTTTGTAGGTTTACAAGGGATTCTGGGTACCAGAACCTGGTGAGAGCCAGTCAAGTCACCCCATCCTGGATTCCCCTGGGTGTCTAGTTTTCAAAAATGTATAGGTTTGCTAGGTTTCCCTAGGTGCCGGCAGAGCTAGGGTTCAAAAACTACAGCTAGGCACTTTGCAAAAAAAGGGTCATTTTTCACTGTGAAAATGTGGTGTGTCCACGTTGGGTTTTGCGCTGTTTTCTGTTGCGGGCACTAGGCCTACCCACACAAGTGAGGTACCATTTTTCTCGGAAGACTTTGGGGAACGCGGGGTGGGTGGAATGTTGTGGATCCACGCAGATTCCAGAACTTTCCACCACAGAAAAGTGAGGAAAATGTGGTTTTTTTGATAATTTTTTAGGTTTGCAAGGGATTCTGGGTACCAGAACCTGGTGAGAGCCAGTCAAGTCATCCCATCCTGGATTCCCCTGGGTGTCTAGTTTTCAAAAATGTATAGGTTTGCTAGGTTTCCCTAGGTGCCGGCAGAGCTAGGGTTCAAAAACTACAGCCAGGCACTTTGCAAAAAAAAGTGTCATTTTTCACTGTGAAAATGTGGTGTGTCCACGTTGCGTTTTGCGCTGTTTCCTGTCGCGGGCACTAGGCCTACCCACACAAGTGAGGTACCATTTTTCTTGGAAGACCTTGGGGAACGCGGGGTGGGTGGAATTTTCATGGATCCACGCAGATTCCAGAACTTTCCACCACAGAAAAGTGAGGAAAATTTGGTTTTTTTGACAATCTTTTAGGTTTGCAAGGGATTCTGGGTACCAGAACCTGGTGAGAGCCAGTCAAGTCACCCCATCCTGGATTCCCCTGCGTGTCTAGTTTTCAAAAATGTATAGGTTTGCTAGGTTTCCCTAGGTGCCGGCAGAGCTAGGGTTCAAAAACTACAGCTAGGCACTTTCCAAAAAAAGGGTCATTTTTCACTGTGAAAATGTGGTGTGCCCACGTTGCGTTTTGCGCTGTTTCCGATCGCGGGCACTAGGCCTACCCACACAAGTGAGGTACCATTGTTCTCGGAAGACTTTGGGGAACGCGGGGTGGGTGGAATTTTGTGGATCCACGCAGATTCCAGAACTTTCCACCACAGAAAAGTGAGGAAAATGTGTTTGTTTTCACAATTTTTTAGGTTTGCAAGGGATTCTGGGTACCAGAACCTGGTGAGAGCAAGTCTTGTCACACCATCCTGGATTCCCCTGGGTGTCTAGTTTTCAAAAATGTATAGGTTTGCTAGGTTTCCCTAGGTGCCGGCAGAGCTAGGGTTCAAAAACTATAGCTAGGCACTTTGCAAAAAAAGGGTCATGTTTCACTGTGAAAATGTGGTGTGTCCACGTTGCGTTTTGGGCCGTTTCCTGTCGCGGGCACTAGGCCTACCCACACAATTGGGGTACCGTTTTTCTCAAAAGACTTTGCGGAACACGGGGTGGGTGGAATTTTGTGGATCCACGCAGATTCCAGAACTTTCCACCACAGAAAAGTGAGGAAAATGTGTTTGTTTTCACAATTATTTAGGTTTGCAAGGGATTCTGGGTACCAGAACCTGGTGAGAGCCAGTCAAGTCACCCCATCCTGGATTCCCCTGGGTGTCTAGTTTTCAAAAACATATAGGTTTGCTAGGTTTCTCTAGGTGCCGGCAGAGCTAGGGTTCAAAAACTACAGCTAGGCACTTTGCAAAAAAAGGGTCATTTTTCACTGTGAAAATGTGGTGTGGCCATGTTGCGTTTTGGGCTGTTTCCTATCAAGGGCACTATGCCTATCCACACAAGTGAGGTACCATTTTTCTTGGAAGACTTTGGGGAACGTGGGGTGGGTGGAATTTTGTGGATCCACGCAGATTCCAGAACTTTCCACCACAGAAAAGTGAGGAAAATGTGGGTTTTTTTTACAATGTTTTAGGTTTGCAAGGGATTCTGGGTACCAGAACCTGGTGAGAGCCAGTCAAGTCACCCCATCATGGATTCCCCTGGGTGTCTAGTTTTCAAAAATGTATAGGTTTGCTAAGTTTCCCTAGGTGCCGGCAGAGCTAGGGTTCAAAATCTACAGCTAGGCACTTTGCAAAAAAAGGGTCATTTTTCACTGTGAAAATGTGGTGTGTCCATGTTGCGTTTTGTGCTGTTTCCTGTCGCGGGCACTAGGCCTACCCACACAAGTGAGGTACCATTTTTCTCGGAAGACTTTGGGGAACGCGGGGTGGGTGGAATTTTGTGGATCCACGCAGATTCCAGAACTTTCCACCACAGAAAAGTGAGGAAAATGTGTTTTTTTTGACAATTTGTTAGGTTTGCAAGAGATTCTGGGTACCAGAACCTGGTGAGAGCCAGTCAAGTCACCCCATCCTGGATTCCCCTGGGTGTCTAGTTTTCAAAAATGTATAGGTTTGCTAGGTTTCCCTAGGTGCCGGCAGAGCTAGGGTTCAAAAACTACAGCGAGGCACTTGGCAAAAAAAGGGTCATTTTTCACTGTGAAAATGTGGTGTGTCCATGTTGCGTTTTGCGATGTTTCCTGTCGCGGGCACTAGGCCTACCCACACAAGTGAGGTACCATTTTTCTCGGAAGACCTTGGGGAACGCGGGGTGGGTGGAATTTTCATGGATCCACGCAGATTCCAGAACTTTCCACCATAGAAAAGTGAGGAAAATGTGGTTTTTTTGACAATCTTTTAGGTTTGCAAGGGTTTCTGGGTACCAGAACCTAGTGAGAGCCAGTCAAGTCACCCCATCCTGGATTCCCCTGCGTGTCTAGTTTTCAAAAATGTATAGGTTTGCTAGGTTTCCCTAGGTGCCGGCAGAGCTAGGGTTCAAAAACTACAGCTAGGCACTTTGCAAAAAAAGGGTCATTTTTCACTGTGAAAATGTGGTGTGTCCACGTTGCGTTTTGCGCTGTTTCCGATCGCGGGCACTAGGCCTACCCACACAAGTGAGGTACCATTGTTCTCGGAAGACTTTGGGGAACGCGGGGTGGGTGGAATTTTGTGGATCCACGCAGATTCCAGAACTTTCCACCACAGAAAAGTGAGTAAAATGTGTTTGTTTTCACAATTTTTTAGGTTTGCAAGGGATTCTTGGTACCAGAACCTGGTGAGAGCCAGTCTTGTCACACCATACTGGATTCCCCTGGGTGTCTAGTTTTCAAAAATGTATAGGTTTGCTAGGTTTCCCTAGGTGCCGGCAGAGCTAGGGTTCAAAAACTATAGCTAGGCACTTTGCAAAAAAAGGGTCATTTTTCACTGTGAAAATGTGGTGTGTCCACGTTGCGTTTTGGGCCGTTTCCTGTCGCGGGCACTAGGCCTACCCACACAAGTGGGGTACCGTTTTTCTCAAAAGACTTTGGGGAACACGGGGTAGGTGGAATTTTGTGGATCCACGCAGATTCCAGAACTTTCCACCACAGAAAAGTGAGGAAAATGTGTTTGTTTTCACAATTATTTAGGTTTGCAAGGGATTCTGGGTACCAGAACCTGGTGAGAGCCTGTCAAGTCACCCCATCCTGGATTCCCCTGGATGTCTAGTTTTCAAAAATGTATAGGTTTGCTATGTTTCTCTAGGTGCCGGCAGAGCTAGGGTTCAAAAACTACAGCTAGGCACTTTGCAAAAAAAGGGTCATTTTTCACTGTGAAAATGTGGTGTGGCCATGTTGCGTTTTGCGCTGTTTCCTGTCACGGGCACTATGCCTACCCACACAAGTGAGGTACCATTTTTCTTGGAAGACCTTGGGGAACGTGGGGTGAGTGGAATTTTGTGGGTCCACGCAGATTCCAGAACTTTCCACCACAGAAAAGTGAGGAAAATGTGGTTTTTTTGACAATGTTTTAGGTTTGCAAGGGATTCTGGGTACCAGAACCTGGTGAGAGCCAGTCAAGTCACCTCATCATTGATTCCCCTGGGTGTCTAGTTTTCAAAAATGTATAGGTTTGCTAGGTTTCCCTAGGTGCCGGCAGAGCTAGGGTTAAAAAACTACAGCTAGTCACTTTGCATAAAAAGGGTCATTTTTCACTGTGAAAATGTGGTGTGTCCATGTTGCGTTTTGCGCTGTTTCCTGTCGCGGGCACTAGGCCTACCCACACAAGTGAGGTACCATTTTTCTCGGAAGACTTTGAGGAATGCGGGGTGGGTGGATTTTGTGGATCCACGCAGATTCCAGAACTTTCCACCACAGAAAGCTGAGGAAAATGTGTTTTTTTTTACCATTTTTTAGGTTTGCAAGGGATTCTGGGTACCAGAACCTGGTGAGAGCCAGTCAAGTCACCCCATCCTGGATTCCCCTGGTTGTCTAGTTTTCAAAAATGTATAGTTTTGCTAGGTTTCCCTAGGTGCCGGCAGAGCTAGGGTTCAAAAAAACAGCTAGGCACTTTGCAAAAAAAGGGTCATTTTTCACTGTGAAAATGTGGTGTGTCCACGTTGCGTTTTGGGCCGTTTCCTGTCGCGGGCACTAGGCCTACCCACACAAGTGAGGTACCATTTTTATCGGGAGACTTAGGGTAACACAAAATTGTAGAGCAACTGTTATTGTCTATTGACTTTCGATGCATTTCTGCCTTCCAAATGAAACACAATGTGTAAAAAAGAAGTCATTTTGAAAATGACCTATAATTCTCATGCTAGTATGGGTACTCCCAATTTCGGAAATGTGCAAATATCTACTGTTTCTAAACTCAATATTTTGTTCCCATTTCAGAAATACATAGGTGTCTTTCATACCGATTTTTCCATGTATAAATTAGCCCAGAATAATGGCTATATACCCGGGACATAATAAAAAACCATTGCAAGACGCTGCTCAGTTATTGGCTCTGGGTTCGTCGGGTTCTTGGTGAGCCTACAAGTCCTATATATCACCACAACCAGAAAGGTCCAGCGGATGTAATGGTATATTTCTTCCAAATAGCTGTCATAATTAGAAGAAGTTACAGGTGAAAACGTTGACACAAATGGCTGATTTTTTCAACTAATTTTCAATTTTTCCTATATTTAACTGTTTGTTTCTATAAAGAAAACTTGAAGGATCTACACAAATGACCCCTTGCTAAATTCAGAATTTTGTCTACTTTTCAGAAATGTATGGCTTTCCAGGATCCATTATTGCTTTCATACCCATTTCTACCATTAACTGGAAGGAGGTTGAAAGCACAAAAAATAGCAAAAATAGGCTATGTCCCAGAAAAATGCCAAAACTGTGTACAAAATTTTGGTTTTCTGACAAAAGTCTGCCTGTCCCTGAAATCTGGGAAGATGGTGATTTCAGCACCACATCCCCTTTTTTGATGCCATTTGCGGGGAAAAAACCAGATGCTTTCATCTGTAGCCCTTTTTTCGCATTTTCCCCCCAAAAAACAAAATTTAGCTGTATTTTGGCTAATTTCTGGGTCCCCTCCAGGGGAATCCACAAACCCTGGGTACCTTTAGAATCCCCATGATGTTGGAAAAAAAGGACGCAAAGTTGGCATGGATACCTTATGTGGTCAAAACGTTACAGGGCCCTAAGCGCGAACTACCCCAAATAGCCAAAAAAAGGCTTAGCACAGGAGGGAAAAAGGCCTAGCAGCGAAGGGGTTAAAGGAAAAGTAAGTAGATCTGTGATTGGCTCAGCAGAAAGTAAAAGAATGTTATGCTATTTTGGATATGCTTATATTTCCAAAAAGTCAACCACACCTGCTACAGTTGAACTCGAAGCTAGTGTGCTGCTCACAGAAAGTGCTATGAATTTTTGGTCAACTGGTAATTAGAGTATTTGGAAGGGGGTCGCTATGGAAACTGAGATAAAACAGTGTAGGGGGAAGGGTTCTAAATAACCTGTACATTCAAAGTTGAAAAGAAAGTGGTTTAGAAATATTACATAGTGAAAAATACTTAGGGGCCTCATTTACCATATTCTGCGCTGACATGCATCAAAATAAAAGGGCAGGAACGCACCATATCTACAAGATATAGCACATTCCTGTCCTTCCCTGCACTGGCGCACAAACAGCAGCCGTGCACCAGCGCAGACACCCTTGCAGAATTTTGCAAGGGTGTCTGCGCAGAGGGGATGATTGTTTTTGTGCAGGAAGGGACACCTTCCTGTACAAAAACAATCATTAAAGGCATTTCCCTCTTTTTAAATCTGGGAATGAGTCAAGTTCCAGAGATGTTGCGTGGGAACACCTACAGCAACACTCATGGAACGCCGCTTTCACACAGATGAATGTGTGAAAGGGAAACATATTTACAAGGCCATGAAAAGTCACATAGGGCCTTGTAAATATGGAGAAGCCCATTGCGCCGCCAGTGCGTCAATAAAAGTGATGCACCGGGGGCCCAATGGGCTTGTAAATAAGCCCCTTATTTTCTAAATCACTATTTTTCTTATAAAGAAAAATGCAGGTGCAAAGTCATATCAGTATAATGTTACATGCTTTATGGGGCTCCTGTTTAGGTTTGCGAATCCGTCGCAAAGTTACACGGGGGCTGCGCTGAGCATCACGAGGGATTCGTGAATCCGGTCAGAAACATTATCAGATTAGGATTCTTAACCGGAGACTAATAAAGGGATAAAAAAAACTGACCATTCATAAGTGGAATAAGAAAAGAAAAAAAATGAAAGGAAGGTTATGATTTGCTAAGTAAATCTGTATTACTAAAAAAAAGAGTGAGAAAGATTGCCATTACTGGTTCTTTTCTGCTGCGACTGGTACTTATCATTTTGCCTGATAGGAAATTTCAAGTGAAAGTGTGTTAAAAATTGGGGAACAACAAAGACGTTTCTCAGGTATGTTAATAATGGTGCACATTGATAATGTATATATATATAGGCACGTTACAGTTAGGCTCAGGTTTCACTCAAACAAAACCAGTGAAATTCAGCAGTTATAGTTAGCTGAGCTAACTATAACTCGCGCCCTGCAATGCACTGCTTATGACCTCATATATTACATCACTCATGACATGGTCAATGACATCACTGATAACATTTCTAATTACATCACTGATGACATCTCAAATGACCTCACTGATGACATCCTCCAGTGACTGTGAGTGTTTTTAAAATGTTTATGAGTGTTAAATATGTATACCAAGGTGTATTTGTGAATCAGTGGGTGTATGAGTGCCTGTCTGAATGATTCAGTGGGTGCGTGACTGACTGTATAAGTGAGTGATTAGGTGTCTCAGTGAATATATGTGTGAGTGACTAGTTGTGTGAATGTCTGTATCTGTCTGTCAGTTGGTGTCTAAGTGGCTGTATCGGTGTGTGAGTGGGAATGTGAGTTTCTGTATGGGTGAGTGATTCAATCAATCAATCAATCATGTCACTTATAAAGCGCACTACATACCCGCGAGGGTCTCAAGGCGCTGGGGGAAGAGGGGGGTGGTGCTGCTACTGATCGAAGAGCCAGGTCTTGAGGAGTCTTCTGAAGGCCAGTAGGTCTTGGGTCTGTCGGAGGTTGGTGGGGAGGGTGTTCCAGGTCTTGGCGGCGAGGTGGGAGAAGGATCTGCCGCCGGCGGTCGTTTTCCGGATGCGGGGGACTGTGGCGAGGGCGAGGCTGGTCGAGCGGAGCTGGCGGGTGGGGGTGTAGAAGCTGAGTCGTCTGTTGAGGTAGGCTGGTCCGGAGTTGTGGAGTGCTTTGTGTGCGTGGGTGAGGAGCTTGAAGGTTATCCTCTTGTTGACAGGGAGCCAGTGCAGGTCTCTCAGGTGGGGTGTGATGTGGCTGCGTCGGGGGATGTCGATGATTGTCTGAGTACCTCTTTGGGTGTCTGAGTGTCTGTGTGGGTGGGTGAGGGTGTGTGTGACTACCTGTATGGATGAGTGAGGGTGTGAGGGGCTGTATGGGTAAGTGAGTGTGTGTATGGCTGTGTGGGTGAGTGAGTGGATGTATCAATGATATATGGGTGAGTGTGCCAGTAACTCCTTGCACACTGCTGGCTGGGGGATAAAGTCCTCCTGGCTCCAGAGGGTCCTTGGGGGCCAACTACTGAAGGAAGTGACCCGATTAGGGTCACCCGGGTCACTCATGACCACCTCACAGCCGTCCATACTAAATGAAGAGTCGGTAAGACAGTAGAGAATACAAACCACTATCTGTATATTTAGATACACTCAGAGTGGAGCCCAGTCTGCCCAGTCCCTAGGAGTGCTGCAGAGGGACTGACATCAGCAAGCATAAAGATACATTATGTACATTTTAGAACCAATGAAAACACACCCACAATGGAATTTTCCAAGCAGATGCAGCTAAACAATGAAGTACAGAGGATAAGTTTTGATTCTGAAGCCGGGCACACACTATCTACTACTCAAGGTCACTCTGCCCATGCCCGCCACTAGACAAGTGGGAGAAGGCCTCTATCTAAAGGGAAAGGTATGCGCTAATAAGAACAGTGCATTCATTAGTGAAGCAAAACCCAACCTCGAGGAAAAGAAACTTAACAGAGGCCTTTTCTAGGAAATGAGAGAGAATTAGCTTGGCTTATGACTCAAAATGGTGCCTGCATAGAAAATGGCGCCGCAAATGCTGACTTACATAGAACAATGCGTACGCATGAATTTTTCTATTCTAACAGACCCTCATTTTAGCATGAGCTAAACATTTTCTAATAATAGCAAAAGGCATATAAATCAATAAAACAGAAAGTCATAGGTAAACTTCTTAGGAGCACTCCATATTGTCAGCATCAGAAAGGGAGACCGCAAGGAGAGAAGAAGTCTCGAAAATACCCTCATCAATGTGCATGAGGTCATCTATTTCTTTCTGCACCATAATTGCGGCATTGGTGTCATGAATCAATATTTTCCTCTTAGGAGTGAGAAGAGTTGTGCAATAAGAACAACAGAAAGGAAGGCATTGAACAAGGACACAGCAAGAGACCAAGATCACAACGAAATAAATCACCCGTTCAAGGATCCAACCCCAGCTGCCAATAAGAGACCAACTCCAATTCCCACTTTCCATTCCTTTAACATTTTCTAGGATGTCTAAAATGTGTTGGGTAATATTGTTTTCCATATTTGTGATCCCGACTACACACTGGTCTCCAACTACCATGCACACACCACCACTCTTAGCTAGGAGGAAATCGACCGCATATCTAGTCTGCTCGGAATATATTCGCATACTTTCCAATTGGGTGGTGATGTCACGCAAAGCTGCTACTGTAGAGTTAGACAATATTTGCAGCTTACATCCGAAATATTCTCTAGCTTTCTCACCCCTGGCCATAGCAGTACCACCAAATGTAATTATGGAAGAGAGAATGTATCCAAAAGTAATACCATTACTATAGCTATTGACTTCGAGATCTGTCACTCCTTCGCAGAATTCTTTGGTCAATGTCCTTTTAACCCATCTTACTTTAGGCTTCGCATGTTTTCAAGGTACACCCAAGGGCAGCACCATCCCAAATGCCACATCATTCGTACCATTATGAATATTAGAATATGTCCCATTAGACAGAAATAAAAAATCTGGGTGTGCATAAATCAGTCTATCATAGTCCAGAGCAGAATATCGGGAATTCCACCCTAAGGTACTGGGGTCCTTTGGACTTACCAAAGAGTATGTGCCCTTACGCAATACTATCCCTGAATAACTAACATACAATAAAGTGTCAGTAAAATTGATAATTGGACAACAAGCAGGGTAATAACCAGCTTCTTGGGGAACTGTCAACTCATTATACTGGTAACCCACCAGGGTTACATTTTGTTTTTCCATATAGAAGTTGTCGCAATAAGTGTTGTTGTCACGCCCCGGAAAACCCATGCCTCGTGGCTTTCTATGATATACACAAGGACCTGGATAGCCAAATCCAAAATACTCCTTGCACTTCTACGAAGTCAAGGGGCAGAGTATAGGTATAATTGACAATTGACAATGGATATGCTGTCCATAGACTAGTGACAGATTCAGTGGGGTAACAAGCAGTCCCTTCTCCAAAGAACCTCTTGTGTGTATCTAGAAACACATTACTTGGGGCTGTTCTTTTTCTTTCGGACTTGAGGACCAACCTTATCCTTACTATGTAAAGGTACACTTTGATCACGTTCCAAAACCCATGATACCCCACATAACATGATTAACAGCAAAATCATAAGGGCAATACATGTTAACTTTTGTTTACGGGTCCACACTGCATTGTGCTGGGCAACAAGAATCACTGGCTGCACTTCCTCAGCAACCATTCTACCAAACTGATGCATAGCGAATGATGAAATGGGGGGCAAAATACAAAGAAATATATGAGTTCCCAGTGTCCGTCAGAGCCTCACAGGTACAGGCTCCTATTGTCCATCAATACGTTGGCGCTCTTGAGCACTGGCGGTGGAGCTTGCTCTGTCCTCAGCTTGTATCCCACGTCGACCAGGATAATACCCCCAAGGGATACTTCGATTTATCCTGTCCAATGTTCAAACAGTGCACAGAACTCTCATCAAACTAAACTAACTCCGTTGGTACTATAGCAAAGTACGTCCTGACTTACACAGTCCATCCCTAACTAATCTTTCTTCTCTTTTGGTGCACCGTCCCCCAGCCAAGGGCGCCAATTATACCTAGCGGCCCCAGGTACAGAAGGTTCAACAAACAGGGGCTCCGGGATAGCTCGTATTTCCGGAGGATCAGCCGCATTCAGCACATCTTCATTTTCCTTTTCCGTTTGCGTCCAGGTCAACTTAGCATTGCTGAAGGGGACAAACCGAGGCACCGTCTTGCACTCAGAATCCCCTACTCCATCCTTCACCCACTGGTCGTAGGGCAGGGGCAAAGGAATCCTGCGACAATAAGTCGCGTGAATCAAGTTCTTACGGCCAGTGACCTTGAGTGCGGTGCACGTTGCTAGAAGGACCTGCTCTGGTCCCTTCCACCGCGGCTCCAAACTTTTCTTCCTCTGGAAGTTTTTAATAAACACGAAGTCACGAGGCTGGATGTCGTGCCCGGGCCCCTCTGGTGTAGCTGGCAGGGTGTCCCGGACCTGTTGGTGAATAGAACGCAAACTTTCGGTTAACTGGCCTAGATAATCAATCAGCAATGGATATTCAATATCAGAGAACCGTTGAGGGCGCGGGACGTCCCAGACATTTGCCGGGCATCCGAACACGACCTCATACAGTGACAATCCTGTTCTAGAATTTGCTGTCATTCTTGTTGACAAAAGAGCTAACGGTAAAGCATCTGGCCACTTTAACCCTGTGGTCTCCTGAATTTTTGCCAGGTTGAGCTTGAGAGTACCATTGTACTTCTCAATCAAACCTGCTGACTGTGGATGATTGGCAGCATGGAACTTTTGCTTTATGTGTAAACCATAACAAATCAATTGGATCACTTTTGCATTAAAATGACTTCCGTTATCACTCCAAATCAATGGGGGCAAGCCGAAAGGAGGAAAGAACTCCTTCAGGAGTACCTTTGCAGTCGTAATGGCTGTATTGTCTTTAGTGGGATAAGCCTCAACCCATTTACTGAATGCACATACAACCACCAAAACATACTTCAAATTATTGCATCTCTCTAACTCAATGTAGTCCATTTGAAGGACCTCAAAAGGAAAAGTGGGTGGTGCAAAGTTACCAGGCGGTGTAGGGGTACCCTTTCCAGGATTGTGCATCATGTACACCATACAGTACTTCACTAAATGTGCAGCTGTCATAGGATATTATCATTCTGCCATACAGGGTCTAACAATTTGCAAATACCCTTAGCACTAATATGAGCTGGGCCGTGAGCCATAGTGACTACAGGCAGAACATATGCATCTGGCAACATCCATCTCTGCTTCCCTGACTTATCAATCCAACATCCATCATAATTCAATTGTGCTGTACTTTCCTGCCACACCGCTAATTCTTCTACTGCTGCTTTGCTTTGTATCTCTTTTACAATCTCAAGGGTGTCCTCAAACATGACAACCTCAGGCACTCACCTAGCCGGACCTGCTACAAACATTCTTTTCTTCTTTGTCCAGCTGTTTCCTTAGCTATCTGATCTGCAAAAGCATTTCCCCCATCATCAGCGACCTTCCAGTGGACACTACACTTCACTATGGCCAATTTCTTGGGGAGTGTCAAAGCAGACAAAAAGCCTCAGTATGAGGTGTCCAATCTGGATTTTTGTGCCATGCGAAGTAAGAAACCCTCTCTCAGCCCAGAGTCACCCAAAATTATGCGCGACCCCAAAGGCATATTGGCTGTCAGTATAGATATTGACAACCAATCCCTCACTTAAATCGCAAGCTCAAATAAGGGCAACAAGCTCAGCGGCTTGAGCCGACTGATAAGGGACCCGTGATGTCTCTACTACTGTACGCAGTGTGGTAATAGCATATGCTGCAGTTGTAGTGCCGTCTGGTAATTTGAAACAAGAGCCTTCGACATATAGTTCCCCTTCTGGGTCAAATAAGGGAACGTCAGTCAAGTCTACCCGTCCTTTCGTCTCTTCTTCCGTCCAGAAGAAACAGTCATGTTTGTCGACTTCATCACTCTCCGAAGGGAGGGGTAGTAACGTGGCTGGATTCAAAGTGGCACATCTTTTTATCGTGGTATGTTTAGCAAACAATGTCAATTCATAGCTGGTAAGACGTGCACTGGTGAGGTGCTGTGTCTTTGTCTTATTCAGAAGTGTATCCACAGCATGGGGTACCATGACTGTGAGGTCAGTATCAAGCACAAGCCCAGCCGATTGTCTGATCGAAGTGGCCACGGCCGCGACCGCTCTTAGACAACTCGGGAGGGCTCTCGCGACTGGATCAAGAACAGCAGAAAAATAAGCACACAGCCGTTGCTTATCTCCAAATTTTTGTGTTAGGACAGAAAGCGCACAAACAGCCATCTCATGGACGTATAACACAAACGGTTTGTTATAATTAGGGGTGCCAGGTACTGGAGCCGAACAAAGCGCAGTTTCCAATTGCTCAAAAGACTGCTGACATTCAGACATCCAAGGCAAAGGCTCATGCACTTCTTTCGGTGTTAGTGCAAGCAAGGGCTTGATTAGTAGGGAATAATTAGGTATCCACTGCCGACAGTAGGAAGTGATACCTATTAAAGCGTGAACATCTTTCTGAGTTTGTGGAACGGGCATTTTAACATTGATACTGATACGCTCTGAGGTCAGTCTCCTACCCTCCTTCGACAGTAGGTGACCGAAATAGGTGACCTCCTGTCGACAATACTGAAATTTAGAAAGGAAAACTTTATGTCCATGTTGAGCCAAATGCAACAATAATTTAACTGTACTATCTTTACAACCCTGCTCTGTATCAGAAGCAATAAGGAGGTCATCAACATACTGCATCAATACATTACCTGCAGGAAGCAAAAGGGAATCCAACTGACTTTTTAAGGCCTGGCTATAGATGCTCGGACTCTCTGTATATCCCTGAGGAGCTCGACAGAACCTAAAGCTCCTGCCAGCCAGGGTGAACCCAAACAGATATCTGCTATCTAGATGGATAGGAATACTGAAGAACGCGTTTTTCAAATCAATGACAGAAAAGAATTTAGCAGTTGAAGGAATCATTGTCAAAAGTGTAGTAATATCTGGAACCACTGGAAACTGAGGAACCACTATTTTATTAACTTCACGCAAGTCAATCACAAAACGGTAAACATCTTCATGATCATCAGGGGAACCTGAGGGTGTCCGTTTAAGAATTGCGAGAATGGGACTATTACAAATATTTGCAGAGGTCTCCTCAACTACTCCTTTCTTGATCAAATCCTGAATAATTTGTAAAAGGGCCCGTTCTCCCGCCTGAGGTATTTTATACTGAGGAATACGAGGCAAAACAGCATTATCTTTAACCTGAATCGAAACCGGCAGTATATGCAGCTGTCTCACATCTGTATCACCCGTCGCCCAAAAAGTGGATGGTATGTCAGCAAATTCAGCAGGAAGAGGGAGAGAGACACTGTTTAATTCTCACATTTGGGCCCATTGTCATATAAACACCTTCCGGGGAACAATAAATAGTAGCATGCAATTTCTTCAACAAGTCCAAACCCATCAAATTTTCACCACAATTAGATGTCAGCAAAAATGGAGAATCTTCAGTGAAAGGACCAATAGTCAATGCAAGGGGTCTTGAAATGGGGCTCACAACCGGTACACCTGAAAAACTGACCGAAACATTATTATGGCCAGACAGAGCCTCCCCAGGGATCATATTTCGAGAAACAGAACTTTTTGTCGCACCTGTGTCCACCAAAAATTCCTTAGTCGAATCTTGCAGTTCCGCTGTTACATAAGGACCACGCTGGTCTACAGGTATCTGAACGGGTCCCTCACTCTGTCCCTGGCTGTCCTAGCTGTAAGACATTCCTGTTGCCTTATCCATATCATAATCGTCATGATAATACTGTCCATCACGAGGGTCATCAAAGTAATTATTATCGGAACGACCCTGTGAGGCTGCAGCAGCCTGAGCCTGATCTGTCCCTTGACCTCGTCCCAGAGGGCCTCGCCCTCGCGGAACCGCCACCTTCTGCAGAAGCACAGGACACTCGCTACGCCAATGGCCCTCTTCCTTACAATATGCACACTGATTCAGCCCCAAAAGCGTCGTATTCGGCTGCCTACTAGTACATGAGAGCTGTCTGGCAGGGCCACCACGGCCTCTACCATTCCCTCTAAAGGCCTGTTGCAACAATATCTTCGTCTACAAATCCTTATGCTTTTTCTCCATCCTCTCTTTCTCCTCTTGGTCCCGATGTTCATAATATTGAGCCATATTCAAAATAACAGAAGGGGAAGAGGTGGACCAGGTACTTTCAGAAGCATGTAAATGAGTCGCAATTTCGGGAAGTAAATTAGAAACAAACCTGTTGACAAACAACCGAACACCTCCCTCAATAGACAGATCCTGCCCACTGTAATCCAAAAATGTATCCTCGAACCGAGTGAAAAAATCTGACACACTCTCATCTTTCTTTTGTCGACAAGCCGTCAACTTGTCCTAATCTACTTTCCTTGGTGGAATAAGAGAATGCATATATGTAATAATACGACCTGGCAAAGCATGTATCTCTGCTCAGGGCTTATCACCTCGCTTTCTTTCCTGATCCCATGCTTTTATTTGATCCCATGTACCACCCAACTCCGCAACATGATCTTGAGTATGAACCTGCCTCCAAATATCAACCGGAACAAGAAGACCAAAGAGCAATTCGATATCAGCAAGAGTCATTACCGTTGAAGAGGCAGCTTCAGTCAGTTCCTTATAATACTATTTATAGAGAGGGGGGACACTAGGAGCTAATTATTAGGTCCAGTGACTCTTGCTCCCGAAAAGTAACTAGTACACAAAGGGAGTCACTGTTCCTTGTAGAGGAAGAAAAGTAAAAGAAACTTTTGTCGTGTGCTACTCTATCTGTGTGGGACAGTGTGTCCTCATCATAATGCCCTCACACACCCCGAAGGATGTCATGCTTCATCATTTGGGCTTTGCTCGTCGTCGGGCCGGCGCTGCAATGCCCAACGGGTCCCCCGAAGGGTCACTTTATCGGAGATCTTTTGATGAAAAGCCGTTTGGGTGCGTGGGTGTAAGTGGCAGTGAAGTCTAAAGTGGTGTATTTAAAAAATGACTGGAGGGAGGGTGGGTACTATTTATTAGAGTGATCCCTCTTAGAGTGGATTTAGGCCCAGATCTCTGTACTGGGGTGAATGTATGACATTGTTCTGCATTCTGTCCATCAATTGTTATTTTTGCATTTGTCACCCCGAGTGGGACGGGTATGCCCAGACGTGGGTCCGGTGCTCTCCATGCCACTGGAGTCAAGCTATCCTGGCTGAAGAGGGGTGAAACCCCGAAACCGGTCCTAGGATGCTTGTTTCCAGTCCAGGGAGGACCTGGCCTGGCAGTTCGGCCTGGACTGTTCCCATTGGGCACAGGGTCAAGACTGATTTGCATATGGCTGGGTTCAAACTGGAATGGCATGGTGAGCAAAAAAACGATGGATTCAGGCCCAGATCTCTGTACTGGGGTGAATGTATGACATTGTTCTGCATTCTGTCCATCAATTGCTGTTTTTGCATACATAGAAAATGGCGCCGCAAATGCTAACTTACATAGAACAATACGTAAGCATGAATTTTTCGATTCTAACACTACCCCTCCTGTTACCTCCAGTAAGTCCCACACAGAGGGATAGCTGAAAGGTCTTCGGAGGCCATGCCCTCTTTTTCCACCACTCTGCAAACACGCCTCCTGGCACAATACTGGTTGGGGGATGAAGTCCACTTTACTCTTTACCACTTTACCACTTTACTTTCAGCCGAGTCCCAAAAAAAGACATACAAAAAAGAAAAGGGGGCAGGGTAGAAATACCCTGACCCCCAAGCCTTGGTCTTAAGGTTCCGCTGGAACTCCGCCATGGCATAAAAGCATAGAAAAAATTGCCGCAAATTTGTGAATTCGCTGCAAAGTTTGTTGTAAAAAACAAGCGTGGGCTCCCATGCTTGTTTTCAAAAGGGCCCCTGGGAGGGCCAGGTCCTGGGGCAATTTTTTAGAAAAAGGAAGGGGGCAAATGGGCCCCCCTCCTAAGGCTCAATGAGCTCTGGGGACCACCACCTCCTGGGGCTTCATTAATAAAAAAGGAGGGGGGCCCACGGAGTCCCCCTCCACAGACTCTATAAGATCCGGGGGCCACCACCTACCCAGGGTAATCCCACATTGTTGGGGGGCACGTGGACCCCCGAGCCTGGAGCGACACCTGGTGGCCCCCCGCCCTCGGAAACCCGCCAACCCCCACGGACCACGCACGCAACGTGGGAATCATCCTGGACTCCGAGCTCAAAATGGACCGCCAGATCAACTCCGTCTCGTCTTCCTGATTCCACACCCTCTGCCTCCTTCGTAAGACCTTCAAATGGATCTCCCTCGAACACAGAAAGACCGTCACTCACGCCCTGGTCAGCAGCAGACTCGACTACGGCAACGCACTCTACGCCGGAATAAACAAAAACCTCACCTGCAAGCTACAGAACATCCAGAACACCGCCGCAAGACTGGTCCTCAACCTGCCAAAACACTGCCACATCTCCCAGCACCTGCGCACACTCCACTGGCTCCCCGTCGAGGCGAGAATCACCTTCAAGATACTCACCCACGCACACAAGGCCCTCCACGGCACCGGACCAGCATACCTGAACAGCCGACTCAAATTCCACGCACCCCAAAGGACCCTACGATCAGCCCAGCTCTCCTACGCCATGGTCCCCCGCACCAGAAAGACCAGATCGGGAGGCCGCTCCTTCTCCTTCCTCGCGGCCAAAGCATGGAACGCCCTTCCGCTCCACCTCAGACAGACAACATCTCTCCCCATCTTCGCAAGAAACCTCAAAACCTGGCTCTTCGACAGACCCCTTCCTTCATGGAATGGAACCTGCACCACCCCCCTACCCCTAGCACCTTGAGACCCTTACGGGTGAGTAGTCGCGCTTTAACAAACCCCTGATTGATTGATTGATTGACATCCACCTCCCGTGCCTAAATAACACAAAATGGGGGGCTCCCAGACTCCCTGGGGACCACCACCTCCCAGGGACCAAATAAATGTCAGCAAGAATGGGAGAGGGGCCACACGTACCGCTCATGGGCCATCCTCATCACTGGTGACTAACACCTCCCCAGGTGGCCCATGCACAAGAAAGGAAGGGGGCCACGTGGCCACCCTCCTGGAGCCATACATGGCCCTGAGGACCACCACCCCCAATGGCCTACTCCTTCTATGTCCCAGGGTGCCATTCTCCGGGACAAAGATGTTTGGTTATGCTTGGAAGAAGCTTTGACAGCTCTCGCCATTTGAGATTTCATCATGAGCGATGTAATGTATGAGGCCGTAAGCAGTGCATTGTGGGGCGTAAGTTATAGTTAGCTCAGGTAACTATAACTGCTGAATTTCTCTGGTTTTGTACGAGCAAAATGTGAGGCTAACTATAACGCCCCTGTAATCTTTGTTTTTTAAATGAAAATATATATATTACCTATTGGCGGTCGCCAGTAGGTTGTTATAGTTAGGACCTAGTTTCCATAGGAAGAGCATTTTTTATTTTGCCAATAACATTTGCGCCGCTTGACGAATCTTCCCCAAAATTTCAAAACCCATACTTTAGTTGGTTCACCTGCTGTGTTGAAAGTTTAGGGTGATCCATCAAGCAGGGGCTGAAAAGAAAGGGGGGTCCCATAACGCGTTTTCCCCATGCATTTTCTCATAGGGATTTTGAACACGGCTACAATCAGAACCGCTGAACGAAATTACACCGAATTTTCCAGAAAGCTAGATGTTGTCCAGAAAGTGTGCTTTTTGCAATTTGGTGCAAATCCATTCAGTAGTTTTAGAGATATTCAAAGTAAAAAAAATATAGATATCTAAGGACTTGGCCCTTGCAGTGGATTTGCGGTTCCAAAGACTCCACGCTGAAGTTTGATTGGCTGCCAACACTTCAACCAGGAAGTGTTGGCAGCCATCCTGGGACTCAGCTTAAAGCCAATTCCCACACAAAATATAAAAAATAAAGAAAAGAGGGCAGGATGGGAATACCCTTACCCCCCAGATATGGTGGGCGGTCCCACAGTGACCCCTGCGGGTATTAAAAGAGATTTGTTTTCAATTCCACCACAAATTTGCGGGTGGGTCCTCTACAAAATTGAAAAAAAAATGCAGGGGCTCCCACGTGTCTTTTTATGGAAGCCCCCGGGTGGGCCAAATCCTGGGGGGATGAGGGGTTATTAAAAAAAGAGTGGGGCTCATGGGGCCCCCCTCCGAGGCTTTAGAAAAGCCCCAGGGACCGCCACCTCCCCGGGCACTAATGTTTAAATTTGCGGGGGTGCCCCTGCAGCACCCCCGCAGCCCCAGGGACAGCCACCTCCCTGGGACAATTAACGTTAAAAGATGCGGGGGCCCAATGGCCCCCCACAGCCCAGGGGACTGCCACCTCCCCGGGGCAATAAATATAAAATGATGTAGGTGGGCACGCAAGGCCCCCCGCGCCCCCAGGACACAACCTCCCCGGGGCAAATTATATCAAAAGATGTGGGGAGGACATGCGGCCCCCCTGCTGCCTCGGGGACCACCACCTCCCTGTGACAAATAAGTTAAATTGATGCTGGGGGCCCGTGTGGCCCCCCTGGAGCCACAGGATCCTTCACCTCCCAAGGGCAATAAATGTAAAATGACACAGGGGGCCTGCATGGCCCCCGCAGCCCCAGAGACTTCCACTTCCCCAGGGAGAATGAGTTAAACTGATACGGTGGCCTATGCGGCCCCCCGCAGCCCTAGAGACTGTCACCTCCCTGGGGCAATAAATATAAAATGATGCGGGGGCTGCGCCGCCCCCAGCAACCCCGAGTACCACCACCACCCCAGGGCAAATAATGTCAAAATATGCTGGGAAAGTTTTGGGTGATCCGTCATGTAGGGGGTGAAAAAAGGGGCCCCAAAATGCGTTTTCCCCATGCATTTTCCCACTGTGATTTTGAACACAGCTATAGCTCACACCGCTGAATGAAATGACACCATATTTGCTAGAAAGCTAGATGTTGTCCAGAAAGCATGCTTTTTGTGATTTGGTGAAAATCCATTCAGTAGTTTTAGAGATGTTCAAAGTTAAAAAGTATAGATATCTAAGGATGCGAACTCTTGCAGTGGATTCGCAGATCCACAGTCCCAGTGCTGAAATTTGATTGGCTGCCAACACTTCAACCAGGAAGTGTTGCCAGCCATCTTGGGACTCGGCTTAAAGCCAAGTCCCACAATAAGTTTAAAATAAAGAAAAGAGGGCAGGGTAGGAATATCCTGACCCCCCAGACATGGTGGGAGGATCCCACAGTGACCCCGCCGGGTATTAAAAAGAGATTTTGTTTTCAATTTTTCCACAAATTTACGGGTGGGTCCACTGCAAAATTGAAAAACAAATGTGGTTGTTATAGTTATAGTTAAGACCTAGTTTCCATAGGAAAAGCATTTTTTTGACTTGCCTATAACTTTGGCGTCGTTTGACCAATCTTCATGAAATTTTCCCAAAACATTGTCAAGGTGGGTTCTGGTTGTTATGAAAAGTGTGGGGGTGATCCATGCAGTGGGGACCGAGAAGGGTGCATTTGTAATGTTAATTCCCATAGGAACCATTAGCCAAACCTACAGCCCGAACTGCTGAACAGACTTACACCATATTTTGCAGGGAGGTAGATGTTGGTTCAAGGAAGTGCCCTTTGCCTATTTGGTGTAAATCTGTTCAGTAGTTTTTTGAGAAATTTAAGCCAAAAATTATAGCGATATCTCTGGTCGTGGATATTTTGCGACGGTTTCGTGATTAATTGCGAATGCATGCGCCAACGGGAATGCTATGATTGGCTGGATGGAACCTGTGCATAAAGTTGCAGCCACAATTTTATTGATCCATAATGGTTCCTGGGGCTGAAAATTTCAGGAAAAGCTAGCATGGGGTCAGAGCACCTCTACTCTGACCCCATGTTTGAGAAATGGAGGTGTTAGTGACACAAGTTATGTAACCAAAATTGTCATCAGTGATGTCACTGACCAGGTCATGAGTGATGTAATATGTGAGGGCATAAGCAGTGCATTGCAGGGGCGCAAGTTATAGTTAGCTCAGCTAACTATAACTGCTGAATTTTTCTGGTTTTGTTCGTGTGAAATCTGAGCCTAACTATAACGTCCCTGTAACCTTTGGTTTTTTCAGTGAATTTTTAAGGTTTTTTTAAATTCTATTATCTAACTATAATGGCCCTGTAACCTTTGGGTTTTTCAGTGAATATATACATAGATATAGATATTTTTCCACAACAACCGCCTTCGTCCGATGATCCAGCCGCACTTTCCACACGATTCCAGCAAAGGTGACAGGTTAGTCGGAGTACTACATTTTTTTCATACGCCTTCAACCGGGAACCCCATAACCCACAACCACAGTGTTTTAAAAAATATATATCACATGATCCTAGCACACTTCCCATCAACAGCATCTAGACTGCCTGCTGTGTAGTCCAGTCTCAAGGCGGCAGTCTTATTGGAGTTGCAAATTTGTCAAGTATCCTAATATATTTAAAGCTGCATTACATTCTTTGTCCATATGTGACACATATAAAACACATTACCCGAGATGATATCTACATATGGGTTCACAACTTTTCTGTGCATATTAATCACATTATAATTACATTGCTGTTAGAAGAGACTTGTGCTCGCCATGTCACACCTACACACTGATGTAATAGCTTGTATATATTGCACATTTTCTGAGGTATTTGGTTCTTAAATATAAAGTGCAGTTGCATCAAATTTAATATATAAATCACATTCCTTTAGGTTTCCAGAGTATATACAGTTTTGGATACCTAGAATATACTTTTAAACAGTGAATATCCATATGTCTCATATCCATTGTCGGCGGTATACACAGTCCATATCCATTTTTATATGGGATCACTCAATGTATCACAATTTCTATTGTTTTATCCTATTGGCTGTTACAAAAACCACCTAAAGTGCAAATGCATGTATGTAAACATTGTTTCAAAGACATCAACAATGTCAAAAAATTAAAAATAAAGTGCAAATGCGCGTTATAAACAGGTGTCCCGTATGTGCAAATGCCCATTTGTAAACAATCTTATAAGATATCATATCTAAAGTGCAACTGCTGTTCATAAATGATATAAATAATCCTCTCCAGAATAACATCTCTATGTGTATGCATCTAAAGTGCAAATACATTTATATGGGTAATTCCCCAAAGCAATCTGTTAAATCCAGCTAAAAGTGCTAGCACTACATGTAAACAGTTGTCTCTCCAACTTCATTCCTCTCGCTTTTCCAGCCTTATCCTCTGCACCGATGTTGTGCAAATGCTACCACCTCTATTCTCAATGCAATTTCATTCCTAAGGACATTCACATGTTCCTTTGTTGTGTAGTTCCTGGGAGCCCCCAGGACCTGCGCATTTTGGATGACCTAAACTGAGGGCTTGGTGTGCAGAGAGACTCTGGACACCCCCACAGGATGAGTCAGCCGTTAGACCAGCTAGCTCTACAGTGCCACTACCACCCCCTGTGTTCTACAATGGTGTGTTTAGTTTCTGGCAACCACTGAACATGACAACCCTGATTCCTCAGGTATCGTGGAAAACAATACAGTATCTTTCGCTCAGTCACTCGTGCTTACTTTTCTCAGAATACACATAGAATGACGATTGGAACAGTTTCAATAATTATTTATTGATCAAGCATCAGTCTAATATGAAACATATTCGCTGCGACAATCAAAAGACAGGATCAGACAAATGTGATCGCTAGCACCAATATCGTAAATAGCAGACACATTTCTACCATAGTGCTAATAAGATGAATATAAACAGATTATTTAAAACAATAGCATTGGCGTACTCCTACAATGCGTAGCCTACCTAAATGTACCTAGCCTGGATATGTAGGTGAAGCATGTGTATGTAAATGTCAGGATAGATCCTAATGGAGCCAAGAAACCCCCAGGGAAGTACTAACCCCTCACCTGATGGTTCTGAATGAAGGACCCCGTCTCTGCGTCGAGGATGGCACCCCCGCAAGGGATGTCAGGTCTCTGCCTGTCGAAGGATCAGCCTGCAGAGTCTAGGTCCAGGCTGGAAGGAATTCTCCTCTTTTCTGTAAGGGGGAGTGAGGGTCTTTTATACTAAAGTGGTCACTCCAGGGTTTCTTCTAGGATCAATATGTTTTGAAAACATTCGCTAATCCTCTGCTAATCCTTTTCTAAACAAACATGATCATGTACAGCTGGCTGTTGGCCATGGATAAAAAAAGTGGTGACCCTTATACAGAATAAATCTGTCATGCCTGGGCACATGTTTATGTACGCCAGGTACAGGGATTAAGATAGGGTATCAAGAGCCTGATGTCGGAGAGACAGAGATAAGCTACTAGGTAAAAGGTCACCTGTATTATGACCGTTATGTCGTATGAATGGGACAAAATGTATGTAATTGGTATGTACATGATGGGATTATCCTAAAGGACATGACACCTTTGTATAAGATTGGACATTGTCACTACAACCATAATATAAAACACATTCTGCCTAGATTCTGTGATAAAAACGCATGTGCATCCCTCTCAACATCCAGTAAAGTGCAAGTGCTGTTTTGTGCAACAAATTACAGAGGTAAAATCCAGTACATGCTCAAATTCATCTCTCAATTCTCAAGCCAACTGCAAGCATTCTATGTCCACCAATGTCTTACCCATCAGATTCATAATCAGCTGGCACAAATACAAATTGATCATAGGTGAACATGCAGTTCCGCATTAAGGTTGTGACCCCATGGCTTCTCAGTGCCCAGAAGAACAATCATCCTCGATTCACACTGACGCAGTTCCAATTCCCTCTTGCCTCTGCGTGGATAAAATGTAATATGCTCTATGACGTAGTACTGCAAGGATGTCAAATTGCCCTGATGCACCTCCCAAAAATGCGTAACCATGGGGTATACTCTATCTTGATGCTTAATAGCTCTAATGTGCTACAGGATCCTGAGTTTGACCTTGTTGACAGTGCTGCCCACATATCGCGTAACACAACCACATTCCAGAACGTCGCCCACAAACTTGGTCTCACACGTGATCTTTTCCCTGATCCTACAAGTTCTACCCTCAAAGGTCTCATAGCTCATACTGTTGGCTCCAAATTTACAGGCCTTACAAGTTGAACACATTTTAAAACCCTGATTTCCACTGGTGAACAAATCTGGTTCTCGATAGAACATAGATCTGGTTAATATATCACCCAACGTTGGAGCCTTACGATATGCTATACTCTGATACTGACCTATGATGTCTATTGAGATGTTCATCATGTTGTAATATATGCCAATTCCATTTGATCAGGGAACTAAAAGAGCTATGTTCCATATTGTGACCCATGAAGAACCGTATCACCTGGTCTTGTTTACTTGTATCTCCTGGTGTGGTTGTGGGATTTACCTGTGTATTTGTAAAAACAGTTGCTCCCTGCTCTTAGTCAGGACCCTCTGTTTTGCCTCTCTAAGCACTTGTTCTGGATAGCCTCTCTCAGAGAACCTTAAAATGATGGACCTGGCTTCTGTTTCAAATAGATCATCAGCTGAACAGATCCTGCGAGCCCTCAAAAACTGACTGTATGGTATGTTCTATTTCAATGAGCGAGGATGCCCACTGTTGCCATGTAGAATTGAATTACAGGCTGTCTTCTTGCGAAATACAGTTGTTTGAATGGAGTCACCTATCACTTGCAGCTTTACATCCAAAAACTCAATTTCATGTGAGCTCCATTTTACAGTCAGATGTGTATTATAAGGATTCCTGTTCAAAGTTGTAACATACTCACTCAGCGATGTCTCATCTCCATCCCATAGGACCAAAACATCGTCTATAAAGCGCACCCACTTAACGATCTTATTTTCCTACCAGCCCATGTAGATGTTGGCATACGTGGGGGCGAATGCTGACCCCATTGCCATGTCTTGCTTATGAAGATATATCTTCTTGTCAAAAAGAAAGATATTGTGTGTGGGACAGAAAGAGAGTATCGTGAGGAGCATCATGGTATGTTGGGCAAGAGCCAGGGATCTTGATCTAAAAAAATAACGGCAGGCCTCAAAACCATACTCATGAGAGATAGAAGTATATATAGAATAGACATCCATAGTTACCATCATGTAACTATTGCGCCAGGGAATGTTGTTAATCTTGCATAAAGAAATCATTTGTGTCCTTTATATACAATGTGAGGCTCGTAACATAGTTACATAGAAAAAGATCTAAAAACCTGGAGCTGTTCTCTAATAGGGACCCCATCATACTAACAATGTGTCTCCCTGGTGGATTGTGCAAACTTTTGTGTACCTTCGGGAGACAGTATATGACTGGTGTCTTGGGTGGTCGATCTTTAAATACTGATATTCTTCAATTGACAACAGCCCCAAATCGGTCCATCCCTTCAGCATGACATGATATTCCCTTTGGTGGTCACAAATGGGGTTACTCTTTAACTCCAAATAGTGTTCTCTGACCCTTAATTGCCTGTTCATCTCTCTGGTGTACTGGCTGGTGTTCATGACAACAACGTTTCCACCTTTGTCCGAGGATTTCAAGATAATAGATCTATTGTTCCTGAGCACATTCAACTCACGCCAATCCTGTGCTGTAAAATTATTGTGCCTCCTGCGACGCGATCCAGCCCTCAGCTTGTTGATGTCATCAGTTAGTAATTCATGAAATACATCCACCAAGTTACCAGTATGCAATTGCGATGTGAATCTACTTGCCGGTCTCAACCCACTGTCAATGGTGTGACCTGTCGAGAACCCCATTTGCTCAAGTAGTGGAATACTCATTTCATTAGATGCTAATATAGAACCACCAATGCCTTCTTCCGTATCCAAACTACTGATTTCTACTATCTCCGGGATACCGCCAATGGAGAAATGGGCAGTACCAGGGTCCGGGTTGCTCATGTTATTTGTAATTCTGGTATCCTTCTCAGCGAAGTGCTTGCACAATTTTAGTTTCCTAACAAATTTGTAGGCCTCTACCCTAAGATTTACAAAATCCGGTCCCACAGAGGGGCAAAAGCTTAGGCCAAAATTCAAGTTCTTCAATTGGCCCGGTATGAGGGGGACACCCGAGATGTTAATAACTGTATTGTCAACATCCTCTTTTTTACCACTCAGGAATGTTTGTCCTGAGGTTCCGTCATCACTTTGCCCTTTCCTTTTCCTTTTGCTCCTCCTCATTTTACATTGCTTTTCCCTTGGCCTCGATTCTGCCCCCTGCCTCTTTGGGGCTTCACCATCCTCAGCAATCGCATCTTCTCATGAAAATCCAGTTTCTCCTTGGGTCCTTCATCTTCACTACAACACTTGTATGGTGGCACCAACAATTAGATTTGCTATTTTTGTCCTGATGAAGACCCTGCCACAATCTTGACTAGGGGATCGAAACGCCAATAATCTTATACCGACAGATTATACTTGCAGAGATGTTAGAAAAAAAGCATACTGTTAGCATTACTACAGGGTAACTATGTACCCAATAATATAATTGTTTTTATTAAATTTTACTTACTGTTTGTTAGACAGTTATACAACTTCATCAACCTTGTTTACTTACCTCCATGGGGAACCTTGACTTTGTTATATATATACCAAGTTAGCTCATGAGATACTGAATTACCCTGAATTTTTAGAAGGACCCTAATTCTGGCAAAGACAATGGGGTCCCTTTAATCCTAGATGACTTGTAAAAGAGAGCCAAATTTAGGGTGCAGTGGCCCCTCACACCACTGGTCCCTGGTACCACTGCAACTGCTGCACTAATGATATCTACACCCTTGACCCCTCCCCCGAACAGCCTATACTTCAAAGTACAACATTCCCACTCCTGCATGCATGGAATACTGGCAAGAGAGACGTAGCTTTCCTGCGTTGCATTATCAAGTGAGTCAAGCTTGGTGAATCAGTTGATGTCTGCAAAGTTGATACAGGGCCTTGACATGGCATTGCAGCTCATGCCTTTAGAGTTCTCTCTAGACCAGTGTTAATCTGTTTACTTCATGCTTGTTCTTCTGAACTGAAAGCTTGCTGCTTTGTTAGATGTGTTGATTTCTGTTCTGTAAAAGCACAGTGCTTAATTTGTAAAATAATGAGTGCTGGTTCCCCAAGCACTGCTCTGAAGCCTGGCTGATGCTATTAAATCCCAGCACGCTGAATACCAAGGCTGGTAGTGAATAATCCACTTCAGGCCTGTTTAATTCACTGCCAGACACTCCTGGCCCGCTTTATCTCACTCTTGAAGGTTACTGCTTTCTCTCTTGGTGACAGTTTTTCCATCTTTCTCTTTCTCCTTCTTTCCTGTTCGTGTATATTTCCCTCTCTTGCTCTCGTGAAATGTCCGATTCAGTCCCCAAAATTAAGTGCCCGTGGCCCCAGCCAGCAGCAACCGGCTCAAATGAAGCACTGTTGCTCCACTGTTAATTTGTTTTTCAAAATCTCCCCCTTTCCTATTTCCATATGTTGGTAATTGTGCTGCTGAATTTGACAGATTGAGAGATATTTGGTGCATAAAAAAGATAACAAGGGTGCATGGTCTCAACGTCAACCAAGATGGCGGCGCACTTCTGAGCTTTGGCCGACATGGACATTTTTTTACTGTTTTGAGGCCGATACAGCACTCACCGGCAGAGGAGACATCGATGCGTCTCCTTCTGAGCACTTGGTGAGTCGCTTGAAGTAATTTATTCAGCGCTACTCTGTGCATTTGTATGCGTCCTGCCCTCAGGGGTTTTCTCCTCACAAAACGAGGTTGCGCCCACTATTTTGTGAGACGTTAGCGCGTATCTCTCAAACCAAGCCATTTCGAGCCACTGCACTCTTCTCACATCTTCCGGCTTTTCTCAACATCATGTGACCAACCTCTGGTGACCTCTATCTCTCATGGACATATTGCACATGTTTGAAATCAGGAGGTGAGCACATTCCATGTACTTTTACTTCATACCAGAATTTTGGTTACCTCAGCCCTCTTCTCATCTATACCCAACTGGTCTATGGAGCCTCTCCATTTATATCACTTCTATGTGTATGATGTCACCGCATGCCTCAATGTTTCCGCATAATTTCCTGAGCATTTCTTTGTAAAGTTCAGATCTTTGGGGTGCTGCTTTTCTTTTTAATTACAAAGCCATCTTTTTCTACAGCTGCAAACAGTGACATGCCCACTTCTATTTACATAATATTTTCTCACTCACAATTTTCCTTTCCTCAGTGCTTATTTTTACTGTTTTCAGTGTATTATATAGAGTGCTTTCCTTAAATTTCTGTCTCACGTGATTGTACGCAGCCAGTAGTATCCTGGCCTTTTCTCCTTTTGTAATCCATTTTATCTTATATGGTGAAAACAAGAAACCTGGTGCCTCGAACTACGTTATACTATTAGGCTCTGACTCTACTTATAATGATATGGATGATGCTACCTCTCAGAAACCTGACTCTCACCAAGGTACCATTCTGAAAACATCTTCACTAGGTAAAATGCCGCTGGGGTCAAATAAGAGGCCAGAAAAGGATCCCCCTTCTCTAGTGAAATTTATCCTGACTTCTATGGATGTGATCCTTGAGGAAATTTGAGCGTGCATTAAAACCCTTCATGGAGGAGACTACCAAGACTTTGCTACATTTAGATGATAAATGGTCCTCTCTGGAACCACAAGTTTTGATGGTAAAGCAGAAAACAGAGAGCCTTCAACTTACAGCTTCACATATTTCTCATCTAGAGTCAGAGATCTCTCTACTTGAAAAGCGCACTGACAGTGGCTTAGCATAAGCCCCACAGCCCCCTTAGTGCGGGGCGGCCCGAGCTCCAGGTGCCCCCCTCAGCATAGGACCCTGGACTGAGAGCTCCTGACTGAGTCCAAGGGGGGCCCCTCCATATAATTTGCAGGGGGGACACCTCAGATTTTGTTACGCTAGTGCACACTGAGGATCTTGAAAATTAAAATCGCAGGAATAACCTTCACATATATGGTCTTCCTAAAAACACTGAGGGTTTTTCATCTGACTCTCTATTTTCAATCCTTTCTTCCAAAACTTCTCGACATGTCTATGAGCACCGCTCTTAACATACAAATGGCACACTGGCTTGGCCCCAGAGTTTCCTCAAAACCAAGAGGAGTTATCCTATTTTTCTTGCAACGCACTGATCTTGTACAAATGAGGTCTGCTGTTAAATCTAAAAAGCAAATTATCTGGGCTGGTAACAGACTATTTTTCTCCCAAGATGTTGCTAAAGTGACAGCGGATCACTGAAAGCAATTCCTGGATATGCATCCTCAACTGAGAGCTATAAACGCTAGATTTGGTTTAATACATGCCTGCTTGTTTATGGAGGCTTCCAAAGAAAAGACTACCACTTAAGAGGAGCCTGCCGTACTTAAGAAAATTCTTCAGCAACATGGAGGAGAAGACATGGACACTTCAAGAATTACTTCATTATTAATTTTTTACCTTGCATGTTTTTGTTTAAAATTGTTGGGCTTAATGGTTTCTTTCATGGCTTATTGTTACAATGCTTTTCTCACAATATAACAAAGTAAAACTTTTATAATATCTCTCTTTTATAATGCAGGTATCTATTTTCACGTCTTGTTCCTTTATGGTCTCATTCCTTTTTGATATCTTCACGTAAGACAAGGCTGCCCTGCTGTCTTCTGGAGTTCAAGTGTTGTTGCCTTCGTTTTTCAGTGTTGCTACCACCCCCTTCATCTTATTTGTGTTCTAGGTATGTTCTTCAGTCATCATTCGTATGACTTGTGCAGTCTCTGTTTTCTGTTTAATTATTTCCTTTCTTGTGTTATTCTCCGTGGTTCTACTCTTTCCTCTTTTCTTCCTTATGCCACACCTTACTATCCCTTTCTCCTTTCTTCTTCTTACTTAACACAATTTCTATTTTTTCCCAATATTTCATTCTTTGTTTTACAAATGTTGTCACTGTAGACATATCAATTGTACATACTTTTGTTTAACATTCCGAGCTATCACATGGAATATCAAGGGTTTAAGTAATGATATTAAAAGGCAGAGAGTGTTATCTCACCTAGCTAAACTCAAAATAGATGTAGCACTACTTCAGGAATCACATCTCTCTGAATTAAAAGCCGCTAAACTAAAAAGATGTTAGGTAGGAAATGTTTTTGCTTCCCCTGCTATGCGTAAGAACAATGGAGTACTAATTCTTTGTCATAAAAATTTTACATATTACAGTCATAAATCAAGAACATGACTGATGGTAGATGGATTGTTGTTAAACTTCTTGTCGATAACACACCCATAACAAGTTTCGATGTTTATGGCCCAGGTTCTGTTGATAATACATTCTGGACCACAATTTCTGACAAATTGCTTCAATGCGATGATGATTATTTTATATTTGGTGGTGACTGTAGTCAAATTCCTGATCCCATAGTGGATAGAAATTCCGCAGTCAAATTTGTACACACCAAAATGCAAACTCAATTTAAATCCACCACCCACCGCAAATCTTTAGTTGATATTTGAAAATTATGCCACCTGGATCTTCGGGAATACACTTTCTAATTTTGCCCCACACCATTCTCAATCTCAAATAGATTACCATTTCTTGAGTAAATCCTTGGCTCAACACACCCTTCACTCCGATATAGGATCAATTTTGATATCAGATCACACACCAGTATACACTGTGCTTGATCTTATACCCTTTTCACCACATGTAGGTAGTTAGCGTTTTAACAATTCACTACTTTTAGACACTAAGGACTTCATTGCAATGTTGGTCGGAGTTGCCTCCGACCCACACTGTTGCGGATTGGGAACGGACGGACCTCAGGTCGGTGGTTCTGACCGCCTTATTTGGATGCGACTGCACATGGTGCGGTCAGAAACAACCCTTTTTCAATGGGAGCTTGTGTGGCGGGTGGAAACCACCCGCAGTACAAGCTCCCATTTAAAAATGGAAGTTTGTAAACATTCCTGCACACCTCACGGTGCCTGCCACATCGTGCAGGGATGTTGAGGAGAGCCCTGCTAGGGCCCCCCAATGTCGCTTTCCGACAGCCTTTCCATCTCAGAAAGGCTGACATGGAATGGTTGGCGGAAACCGACTTCATAATCCCGATGGCGGAATCGCCGTCTGTAAGGGATTATGAGGTCTTTCCGGCCGACCAATAGGCCCCTTGAGCCCGTCAGAACCACGTTGGATTCTCTGGCCAGTTTAAATTCCGACCGCCGTCATCCTAATACGGCGGTTGGACTTTAAACCTACCATGTTAGTCAGAAAGCCTCCTACCGACATCGTAATGAGGCCTTATATTTACCTCCCAATTTGAAGCCTTTACTTCTGAAGTTTTAGCTCTAAATACTACACCTGACTCCTCTTTTGTCATGATTTGGGATTCTTTTAAAGCAGCTGCACAAAGCTTTATAATACATTTTGTCTCACAAAAGAAAAAATGTATGGAAACCCAATCAAACCAATTACTTGACAAAATCCTTTACTGTTATTAAAAAAATGAAGTTTCCTTACAACACCTCGTAGACGCCAAACTCATGTTAAACAGATTAACTACTAATACTGCTTCTTCCTATTTATTAAAGAGTAGTGCGTGAGCGTGATATTATGGGGATTAAAATAAAATGGGAAAATTATTTGCAAATTATTTGAAAATTTAAAAAGACAAAACCAGAATAGAATCTTTAAAAAACAATACAGGGGCTACTCTTTTTAAAGACATGGATATTTTAAATGAATTTGTTAACTTTTATACAAATCTCGACTACTCTGAGACACAACCCCTGCAATCAGATTTGGCCAACTACTTTCAATCCATTGCATCTCCTCAAACCCAGCATTTTGATTTTGACTCACTGGATGCAGATATTTCATTATCAGAAATCACCCATGCAGTCTCTATGCTACGAAGAGGGAAAGCCCCCATACCTTATGGTTTTACCATTGAATTTTGTAGTAATTTCCCAAAACTCCTCCTCCCCAACCTTCTACTTTTGTTTAATTATATTATCACTAACGGCACCTCTCAAGGCTCCTTCCAGGATGCCATGATTTTTTTAATTCCAAAAGATAATAAAGGTCTCATGCAAGGTAAGAATTATCGCCCCATTTCTTCAGTTAATACTGACTACAAACGTTTCGCAAAAATGTTGGCATTGCACATTGACCCTATTCTGCCTGATCTCATAGTTCCCGAACAATCTGGTTTTGTTGAAGGCCGATTGGCCTCTGACAATGCTTGTGTCCTTTTTTAATATTTTAAGCAAGGCTTGAACATTGGGCTATCCTATTGCTGCTATTGCTTTGGATGCAGAAAAAGCTTTTGAAAGGATCAGTTGAGATTTTATGTTTCATGCATTAAAATGGATTGGTTTTCCACGTAAACTGTTTGCTTTAATCTCCTTGTTATACACAGGTCCTAAGGCTGCAATTTTTGTTGACGGTATGCTCTCTGATTATTTTCCTTTGTTTAGAGGTGTACGCCAAGGTTGTCTGTTATCCCTTCTTTTATTTATTATTGCTCTCAAACCCTTTTTAACCAAAATTTGACAGGACCCACTCATTTCTGGTGTTCACATTGGGACACAGCATATTAAAATGTCAGTTTATGCAGATGACATCCTCTTATATTGCTGCAATCCTACCACTTCCCTTCCTGCTTTTCTTGAACAAGTCCCTATTTTCTCCCACTTAATACTGATAAATCTGAAATATTACCATTAAGGGGCCGATTCCGATCTCGGTCGGAGGCGCACCTAACACCATTCGGTCGGGAAAAAAGCCATGCGAATGCCTGTTTCCCGACCGATCCGCCCATTATTCCGAACGAGCAAGTACGATGCGCACAACAGCATAGATTCCGACCCAGTCGTACTCACCCAATACAGGTCCTGTTCCCCGACCGAGCCGGATCCGTAAACGCAGAATCGAGTCGCACGGAAGCCAAAATGCAGCCCCGTCCGGCCGGACAAGTACGATGCGCTTCCCGTACGCGCCGAACCCGTCGCTACGCACGGCACGTCAAAGCATCCGGGAGAGGCGCACATAAGCTCCGATTCGCGCCACAACACGATCCACGGCTACGAGACGAACATGCCAGCGACGAGGACGAGGCGAAGCAAAGAGAAAGACGAACGAGACGAACCAACCATGAATGCCATTGTGCCGATCCTACCAATATTCTACATCTACTACCGGAACAGGCACAGACGCGTACGGCGCAGAAGGTAAGTCAGACACCAACCACAAACACAAACTACACGTACCCGACATATCACACACACACAGAGGGATGCAGAAATTACTTGCAACAGCAGCACCATAGGGGCGGGATGGCCATCACCAATGCCACATATACACATAGGGGCCCGGATGCCCACCACCACTACCACCCCTACCCAGGGGGTGCCAGATGCCTACCACTACTACCACCCTTACCCAGGGGGTGCCAGATGCCTACCACTACTACCACCTCTACACAGGGGGTGCCAGATTCCTACCACTACTACCACCCCTACCCAGGGGGTGCCAGATGCCTACCACTACTACCACCTCTACCCATGGGGGGCTGGATGCCTGTCACTACTACCACCTCTACCCATGGGGGGCTGGATGCCTGTCACTACTACCACCTCTACCCATGGGGGCTGGATGCCTGTCACTACTACCACCCCTACCCAGGGGGTGACAGATGCCTACCACTACTATTACCTCTACCCAGGGGTGCCAGATGCCTACCACTACTACCACCCCTACCCAGGGGGTGCCAGATGCCTACCACTACTACCACCTCTACCCATGGGGGGCCAGATGCCTACCACTACTACCACCCTTACCCAGGGGGTGCCAGATGCCTACCACTACTACCACCCTTACCCAGGGCGTGCCAGATGCCTACCACTACTACCACCTCCACCCAGGGGGTGCCAGATGCCTACCACTACTACCACCCCTACCCAGGGGGTGCCAGATGCCCACCACTACTACCACCTCTACCCATGGGGAGCTGGATGCCTGTCACTACTACCACCTCTACCCATGGGGGCTGGATGCCTGTCACTACTACCACCCTTACCCAGGGGGTGCCAGATGCCTACCACTACTACCACCTCTACCCAGGGGGTGCCAGATGCCTACCACTACTACCACCCCTACCCAGGGGTGCCAGATGCCTACCACTACTACCACCTCTACCCATGGGGGGCTGGATGCCTGTCACTACTACCACCTCTACCCATGGGGGGCTGGATGCCTACCACCACCAACACCCCCACTCACAGGATGGCTAATACATGACACAACAAGCACACACCAACATAAAGAATGCAACATAAAGACATCCCCCCAACACCATGACAAGCGTGTGTTAACTGTGTCAAATGCCTACAACACTGAACATGACTTTGAACATACAATGTGACCCCCTATCACATGTGCAAAAACAACAGTTGATGGACAGAATGCAGAACAATGTCATACATTCACCCCAGTACAGAGATCTGGGCCTAAATCCATCGTTGTTTTGCTCACCATGCCATTCCAGTTTGGACCCAGCCATATGCAAATCAGTCTTGACCCTGTGCCTCATGGGAACAGTCCAGCCCGAACTGCCAAGCCAGGTCCTCCCTGGACTGGAAACAAGCATCCTAGGACCGGTTTCGGGGTTTCACCCCTCTTCAGCCAGGATAGCTTGATTCCAGTGGCATGGAGAGCACGGGACCCACGTCTGGGCATACCCGTCCCACTCGGGGTGACAATTGCAAAAACAACAGTTGATGGACAGAATGCAGAACAATGTCATACATTCACCCCAGTACAGAGATCTGGGCCTAAATCCATCCATCCAAGGAACAGGGTCAAGACTGATTTGCATATGGCTGGGTCCAAACTGGGGTGGTGTGGTGAGCAAAAGAATGATGGATTTAACCCAGATCTTTGTGACTGGGGGTGAATGTTTGCATTGACCAGCATTCCGTCCATCAATTGTTTCTTTTGCATTTGTTGCCCTAAGTGGGAAGGGTATGCCCAGACGTGGGTCCCGTGCTCACTACACCACTGGATTCAAGCTAGCCTGGCTGAAGAAGGGTGATGCCCTGAAACCGGTCCCAGGATGCTTGTTTCTGGTCCAGAGAGGACCTGGCTTGGCAGTTCGGGCTGGACTGTTCCCACAAGGAACAGGGTCAAGACTGATTTGCATATGGCTGGGTCCAAACTGGGGTGGTGTGGTGAGCAAAAGAATGATGGATTTAACCCAGATCTTTGTGACTGGGGGTGAATGTTTGCATTGTCCAGCATTCCGTCCATCAATTGTTTCTTTTGCATTTGTTGCCCTAAGTGGGAAGGGTATGCCCAGACGTGGGTCCCGTGCTCACTACACCACTGGATTCAAGCTAGCCTGGCTGAAGAAGGGTGATGCCCTGAAACCGGTCCCAGGATGCTTGTTTCCGGTCCAGAGAGGACCTGGCTTGGCAGTTCGGGCTGGACTGTTCCCACAAGGAACAGGGTCAAGACTGATTTGCATATGGCTGGGTCCAAACTGGGGTGGTGTGGTGAGCAAAAGAATGATGGATTTAACCCAGATCTTTGTGACTGGGGGTGAATGTTTGCATTGTCCAGCATTCCGTCCATCAATTGTTTCTTTTGCATTTGTTGCCCTAAGTGGGAAGGGTATGCCCAGACGTGGGTCCCGTGCTCACTACACCACTGGATTCAAGCTAGCCTGGCTGAAGAAGGGTGATGCCCTGAAACCGGTCCCAGGATGCTTGTTTCCGGTCCAGAGAGGACCTGGCTTGGCAGTTCGGGCTGGACTGTTCCCACAAGGAACAGGGTCAAGACTGATTTGCATATGGCTGGGTCCAAACTGGGGTGGTGTGGTGAGCAAAAGAATGATGGATTTAACCCAGATCTTTGTGACTGGGGGTGAATGTTTGCATTGTCCAGCATTCCGTCCATCAATTGTTTCTTTTGCATTTGTTGCCCTAAGTGGGAAGGGTATGCCCAGACGTGGGTCCCGTGCTCACTACACCACTGGATTCAAGCTAGCCTGGCTGAAGAAGGGTGATGCCCTGAAACCGGTCCCAGGATGCTTGTTTCCGGTCCAGAGAGGACCTGGCTTGGCAGTTCGGGCTGGACTGTTCCCACAAGGAACAGGGTCAAGACTGATTTGCATATGGCTGGGTCCAAACTGGGGTGGTGTGGTGAGCAAAGAATGATGGATTTAACCCAGATCTTTGTGACTGGGGGTGAATGTTTGCATTGTCCAGCATTCCGTCCATCAATTGTTTCTTTTGCATTTGTTGCCCTAAGTGGGAAGGGTATGCCCAGACGTGGGTCCCGTGCTCACTACACCACTGGATTCAAGCTAGCCTGGCTGAAGAAGGGTGATGCCCTGAAACCGGTCCCAGGATGCTTGTTTCCGGTCCAGAGAGGACCTGACTTGGCAGGTCGGGCTGGACTGTTCCCACAAGGAACAGGGTCAAGACTGATTTGCATATGGCTGGGTCCAAACTGGGGTGGTGTGGTGAGCAAAAGAATGATGGATTTAACCCAGATCTTTGTGACTGGGGGTGATTGTTTCCATTGTCCAGCATTCCGTCCATCAATTGTTTCTTTTGCATTTGTAGCCCTAAGTGGGAAGGGTATGCCCAGACGTGGGTCCCGTGCTCACTACACCACTGGATTCAAGCTAGCCTGGCTGAAGAAGGGTGATGCCCTGAAACCGGTCCCAGGATGCTTGTTTCCGGTCCAGAGAGGACCTGGCTTGGCAGTTCGGGCTGGACTGTTCCCACAAGGAACAGGGTCAAGACTGATTTGCATATGGCTGGGTCCAAACTGGGGGTGGTGTGGTGAGCAAAAGAATGATGGATTTAACCCAGATCTTTGTGACTGGGGGTGAATGTTTGCATTGTCCAGCATTCCGTCCATCTATTGTTTCTTTTGCATTTGTTGCCCTAAGTGGGAAGGGGTATGCCCAGACGTGGGTCCCGTGCTCACTACACCACTGGATTCAAGCTAGCCTGGCTGAAGAAGGGTGATGCCCTGAAACCGGTCCCAGGATGCTTGTTTCCGGTCCAGAGAGGACCTGGCTTGGCAGTTCGGGCTGGGCTGTTCCCACAAGGAACAGGGTCAAGACTGATTTGCATATGGCTGGGTCCAAACTGGGGTGGTGTGGTGAGCAAAAGAATGATGGATTTAACCCAGATCTTTGTGACTGGGGGTGAATGTTTGCATTGTCCAGCATTCCGTCCATCAATTGTTTCTTTTGCCCCTATCACATGTGCCACACATAAATGTGTGTGGCCCCCACAATGCAAGCAGGCCATGACCATTGTGGCAATGGGGTCCAAAACCCCATCATCACAGTGACCAAAATGTAAGTGTGGGGTCCATAGCTGAAGCACATCTTGAACATTTTGGCAATGGGGTCCAAACCCCCATCATCACAGTGACCAAAATGTAAATGTTGACAAAGAAAAAGCTGCTACTGCCAAACTGCATGGATGATTCCTGGTCACAGAACAACAAACACATCAGTGGCAAAGTAGTGCTTGTGTCCCATAGCAACATAGATTGGGGGAGGCAAACAGTGCAGTGCAAATAAGACATACCTTTGGCCATGTGCAGACAAACATCAGCCATGGGGGCTGACACTGTCAACATTCATCAATGACACAATGACAGAAGTGACCATCAGAATGCAGACCCACATATTTGCACCAATGGGCACACAAATGCAGATACCCTGTGGAGACTGTAGATGTGAGGTGAACAGATACCATACCATGGCAGCAATGGGACACACAAACAATGATCATTGTGCTGACTGATGACCTAGGAGTCCCAGGGACAGCAGGGGAAACCCACCAAACAACATACAGCCAATGGCACACTAAAGATATGCCAATGCAGTGGTGCAGATGCACAAACACAAACAGCCAGACCCACACTGCACATCAAACACAACAGGTGACGGGGGGGTGCCAGTGTCCCCAGGCAACCACACAACACATGAGGAGGCCTGAATACCAATTACACAGATGTGCATACAGTGCCACACAAAGGTAACTCATGGATCCAAATCCCCTATGTGGGCAATCAGGCATTGTCAGATGAGAGGGAGCACAAATCACACATGTCACACAAGCATGTAGGAACAGCAACTGACACAGCAAGACACAGAGACACCACAGCACTATCCCCAGGGCCCCCACAATGTGGAGACCCTGGGATGCATTACAATCCCACTGTGATGACAAAGCTAGATGTCGTTCACACTGTGAACCACAGTCATGTGTCCTGAGCAACAAACTACCATCACACCTACACAAGCACAAATCAATCAGCACGGCCAGTAAGCCAAGGCCAACATGGAGGCAGGGGTCTAGCCGGGCAACAACTCTCATCTGCACACACTCAACACCACACACCTCGACCTCCAACAATGTGCAGCAGTGAAGCTCACATGCACTGGTGTCATTGCACATGCACCCATGACAATCCCAGGGGGGTGGTGGGAACCAAGGTGCAGAAACACATCACACATGGCCACTCAACAAGACTCCTGAATGTCTGACACACTGCACACTACGCTGTACATGGACATGACGGCAATACCACACCAACCAATGGGATCCCAGCCACAGTCACACACCAATGAAGAAGCCAAGGTCACCCACAAAGAACACACATAGACAACTACCAACATTGCAGCCCTGACCCTGAGGAGTGCCAGCAGTCACACACACAACGTGTCACAACCAATGAAAGCTAACACAAACCGGAAATCACATGACAGGTGTAAACAACAAGTGCCAAGGGGAATCCTGACTGTGACCCATCTGCGTCTGCCCACAAACTCAGCCCTGACAGCAAACACACCTATGGGTGACACCCTGATGACCAGTAATGTGCCATGCACCCACATCACAGAGAACCCAGGGAGAAGACTTTGGGGGAACATAGGTCAACTCAGCAAGCATCACAAACAGGAACATCACTAGGGATCCCAGCATGCACAGCAAAATGGAAGTGAACACACAGACATGCTCATACAACACACACCTTGGGCGCAGGCGATGTCACAGGAGTACACACTGCCATGAGGGGACTCCACTCCTGTGTGAGGAAAGCTGTGCCATATGTCGCCTCAGTAGGGCTCCATCATGTCAGCAGAACACTTGGTCATACAGTCAACAATTAGCACCAAATGAAGGCTCCCGTCACATCAGCCTGGTCATGGGAGTGTCAACGAAATCATCAGCACAGATCCAACACACATGTATAGCAAGTTGCACTGACAACACAGATGAGTCCTTCCCCATTGATGCCCAAACCTGCATGTCCAGTGGAGATGGCCACATGGTCAGGGAAGTAGACTAATTGAACAATGGCAAGCACATCAGATGTGCAGGGGTGGAAGCCACAGATGTGACATTGCTAATGTAAGTAGGAAATCCCATTGCCAAATATTGAAAACATGACACCCTCAGATGCTGCTAAGGATGACATGGATACACCACAGGATAGGACACAGTCCCCCTGGACCACATGGGTTCCTGCACAGTAACACTTCATTTTCATGAGACCAAATATCACCATCACTGCAGCAAGGGCATGGTTAGCATCATCAACATCATGTACATCAGAAGCAAAAGCACTAGAGAACAGAAAGTTGCTTTATTCAGCATATGTGGGTTCAAAAGTTGAAGTCATGTAAAAAATAAACAAAGGCCAATGGCCAGTCCATCATGAAAGTCAAAACAGGGTGACAGTGGCAGATGTCACCCTACGCATGCCTGCACTGATAAAAACCAGGGACAATCCCCTCGGAGGGGCATACGGGGGCAGGCCAGGCACCGCAGGGACAGGATCAGGGCTCACCAGAAGGAGGCAGGGAAGGGGTGGTGGGTGCTGGAGAGCCACTGACAACTGCAGTGGAGGTGCCTGACATGGTGTGTGCCGGCACAACTGGGGGGCATGACTCAGATGGTGTGGGTGCCGGCACGACTGCAGTGGACCGTGTAGATGGAGTGGACAGGTTCCCCACTGCAGTGCCCAAGTCAGACAGGATGGTAGTGGACTCCACTGTAGTGCCTACCTCCAGGGGAGGAGAATGGGGATCAGGTAAGGTGGGCAGGACAGAGGGGGAGGACACCGTCACCACACCAGTGGCACAGACAAGCGCAGCGGGGGTGTGGGGCCGGAAGAGCAAGTGGCAGGGGGAGAAGGCCTGATCCTTTTGGGGATGGTGTATCTGTGGGTGGGGGAACCTGGGGCAGGGTGTGGTGGGGGCACCTGTGGAGTGGGGGCCTGAGGGATGGAGGAAGGAGACTTGGTGCCTGAGCTGCAGGGCGGCGGCGGGGTCTTGCTCTTCCGTGTCCGGGGGGAATTGCGGGTGGGGGCGTCAGTCGGTCTGCACCTGGGGGAGGGTGTCCGGGGGCGAGGGGCACTCCGCTCCGTGTGGGTGGGCTTCCTCTTCCCCTGAATGCTGTATCAGCTGGATCGGAGGGGAAGAGGCCGAGGTCACTGAGGAAGAGCCGCTGTGTCTTTGGGGTTGCAGGTGAGGCAAGGGAGGGGGCTTTGGAGGGAGAGGCAACTGAGGACTGTGCAGTGCTCGTGGATGCGTGTGTGTGTGCCTGGGCCCCATCCCCTGTGAGTGTGGTTTCAGTCCCCTGACTGTGCGTGCGTGTGCATCTTGTTTGTGGCGTGTGTGTCTGTGTGCTGCTCGTGTCTGTGCTGGTGTGTGCCTGTGCCGGTGTGTGTGTGCTTGGGACAGGTAAGGTGCTGGGGAGTGTGGATGGGGCAGAGGCAGGAGGGGTGAGGGACTGTTGGAGAAGGGACACTGCTGCCATCAGGGAGGAGTCCATGGACCTATTACCCCTCTGTAGGGCAGACATGCCCGATGAGATGCCCTCCATGAACGACACCAACTGAGACAACAGAGTGGTGTGTGCATGGAGGACACTCAGCATCGCTGTCTGCCCTACATGGAGCTGGCGAAGGAGGTACACAGACTCCTCACTCAGGGCAGCAGGGGACACAGGGGCATGGGGTGCGGTTCCTGGCCCGAAGGAGACATGCTCCCGAACATGGGAGCCTCCACGGACCTCGGGAATGGGAGCCGATGGGAGGTCGGTGGTGGTGGTGGTGGTGGCGGGGACAGCAGCACTAGCTGGGGTGTGGTGGCTGCTGACACCCGCCTCCATAAGGGAGTCATCCTCCGAACTGCTGTGGTCCTCAGCTGAGGTGGATGGTGCTGAGGACTCCTCGGTGTGGCTCCCCTCGCCCTCCGTGCCACTGGGTCCCTCCAACCACTCCTCGGCTGCTGACCCAGTCTGGCTCTGCGGCTCCTCCTGGGCCGTGGAGCTGTCCCCTCCTGTGGCCGTGGATGTATCTGCAATCAATAGGGAAACAGACAGACATCAGTCACTTGCACCGAACGCACACATCACAGTAAGTACAGCACATTACAGAGCAAGCCCTGGCATCCTTAGTTGAACATTGCTAAAAGTGCCCAAACAGAACAGGAGAAGCCAATTGTCAGTCTGATGGTCAACCATGGCACTCACATCCCACCTGGCCTTGCACCCATCTGTCTGGTGTCTGTTGGATGGCAATACCCCAGTGTGGACACATGCACCACCTACACAGTAGTTGGACAGTGCAGAGAACACGGTGAAGCATGTGAACATGCACACATCACAACTCTTGCCACTGAGTCAGTACAGGTGTCCGGATGAAAGGGATGCCCAGAGTCAAATAGGAAATGCATGTGATGCATACCAGCGACAGACACCATGATGCACCCATGTCCTGATAGCCATTGCCACAATGGTGTGCATGTAGCACATGTCACTCCCCTGCAGGATCACTCATAGGAAGTCACATGCCATGGCACAGGCATGCCTGCTAAGTCATACATCACTGTCTCCAGTCACATGGGCAGGGCAGCCAGACAACAACACTCTGCACTGTGTCACAATAGTAGGTCATGGGGAATGCAAGTCCTGGAGCTGAACAAGTGCACATGTACATCCCCCACACACCACATCATCTGAACCCTTATCTGTCCAGGTCATACCGATTGGACATATGGGAGACCTGTAACACAACCCTCTGAACCTGAGCACCTCACAATCTGCTGTGAATGGGAAACAGCTGCCTGAACTTCACATTCGCATACCCCAGTCTGCACGGTCAGGTGATCAAACACCTATGTGTCACACAAGTATCGTCTCCTATGGTCACATCTCCGGTGGCATGCTGAGCCCCAACCGAGAAACACCCCAGCAGTCCTGACAACGAAGCCACAGCACACTGACACAGAGGCAGACACCTGAGGGGACATATCACTGAGCACAACGTGTCAGCTGATACACGGGAGTGGGAGTACAGAGTGTATTGTATGGCCTGGAGTAGGCATGACTGTCCTGCCCCACATGAATGAGGGATGAGCCCTGGACAGTAGGCAGCTGGCTAAGTATGTGTGACACACGTAATATACACACTCCTGGGGCCCAAACATTGTTCCCACCCGCAGCATGGGTGTGTGCCAGATACCCCAGGCACATGTGGTGGATCAGCTCAGCAATTGGACCACATATCAAAGTAACACGCAGATTACATGTCAGAACACAGGCATTGTGTAAGCAATGGACCCACCCATGATGCCCACCACAGAGTTAGGGAAACAGATGCTGTCCCCCACCTTGAGTCAAGCAAACTGCAAGGACACAGTACCCAAGTGACACAATTCCCTGACTGTAAGGGCCACACCTGGGTATCAGATGAGGAGTGGGCAGTGCACAATAGAGGGACATGGGTCCTGGACCACATGACTGATGTACTGTGGAAGTTTAACCAGGCCAGAGGAGGGCACATAGCATGGCAGACAAAGTTCACAATGCAGTCATGGACTCACCCCCTCCTTGCTGCTCTCTGGCCTTCAGCTGCCCATCCAGATCAGGGAAGACCACCGCCAGGATCCTGAGCATGTGGGGGGTCAGGGTCCGGTGTCCGCCCCTCCTGCCAGGAGGCGACAGCTTCAGCTGGACCCGTGCGATCCTCCGGGTCCAGCCCCGAAGGTCCTGCCACCTCTTCTGGCAGTTGCGGATCCGGCGCTTGTAGACCCCCATGGATCTCACTGCCCGGACGATGGTCAGCCATATCTGCTGCTTCTGGTGGGCATCAACTTGTGAGGATGACAAAGTGAGAATGCCATTACTACACATGCAACATATCCGTGCATTACACAGTTGGATATACATGTCTCAATCACAGGGGCACATGATGTACACAGGCAGTGCAACGATGGCCATGGACAGTATGCCAGCAGTTACTACATGGTATCATTGCCTGGGAAGTAAAACCTTGTTTAAATGCACTGTCACTGCACTATACCTGTTCAGTGCATGTAACTACACACTATGGGGGGTGACAACTACTCAGTGAGCCTGCTAGCCAGTGGCGTGCAGACTGTTAGCCTTGCTAGTCAGACAACATGCACATTTAGAAAGGCAGTGGACAGCACACTCACCTGCTCCCCTGCTTTCCCATACAGCTTGCTGTACTGTGGAAGGAGGCTGTCCAGCAGGGCCTGGTTCTCCTCAGTGCTGAAGGCTGGGGCTCTCTCCACAGTACGTGCCATTGCAGGGTCCAGAGGGTGCAGATACAGCAGCAGTGGTGGTGGCAGATGTCGTCCTGGAGCATGTAGTGCAGGCAAGTGAGCTCTCAGGGGAGCAGCCAGCATTATATGTGTGCTGCAGAGGCAGATACTGTCCCATGTGTCCAAAGTGATAGGTCCAAGTCGTTTGCATCTTCTGAATCTGGCCAATCCATGGAATTGCACCACTTACACACGCCCACAGCATCCTTCAAAAGTTCAACTTCATGACACCCATGAATTTGCAACATTGTTGTGGGTGACCAACTGAATTTACAGCATCAGACTTGTTCAAAATGTGAAAACGCGTCTGTTGCCAGGCCAGGCCATAGCCAATGGGTGCGCACCGATCGGTCCATTGCTGTTCAACGCGTACCCAGGATACAACGCGTACCCGCACACATTGAATGCAATGGGCCGGCCGGGCACACCGATCGGTCCATTGCTGTTCAACGCGCACCCAGGATACAACGCGTACCCGCACACATTGAATGCAATGGGCCGGCCGGGCACACCGATCGGTCCATTGCTGTTCAACGCGTACCCAGGATACAACGCGTACCCGCACACATTGAATGCAATGGGCCGGCCGGGCACACCGATCGGTCCATTGCTGTTCAACGCGTACCCAGGATACAACGCGTACCCGCACACATTGAATGCAATGGGCCGGCCGGGCACACCGATCGGTCCATTGCTGTTCAACGCGTACCCAGGATACAACGCGTACCCGCACACATTGAATGCAATGGGCCGGCCGGGCACACCGATCGGTCCATTGCTGTTCAACGCGTACCCAGGATACAACGCGTACCCGCACACATTGAATGCAATGGGCCGGCCGGGCACACCGATCGGTCCATTGCTGTTCAACGCGTACCCAGGATACAACGCGTACCCGCACACATTGAATGCAATGGGCCGGCCGGGCACACCGATCGGTCCATTGCTGTTCAACGCCGGGCACACCGATCGGTCCATTGCTGTCCAACGCGTACCCAGGATACAACGCGTACCCGCACACATTGAATGCAATGGCCAATGTGTGCGCACCGATCGGTCCATTGCTGTCCAACGCGTATTGCGAATACAACGCGTACCAGCACACATTGAATGCAATGGCCAATGTGTGCGCATCGATCGGTCCATTGCTATCCAACGCGTATTGCGAATACAACGCGTACCAGCACACATTGAATGCAATGGCCAATGTGTGCGCACCGATCGGTCCATTGCTATCCAACGCGTATTGCGAATACAACGCGTACCAGCACACATTGAATGCAATGGCCAATGTGTGCGCACCGATCGGTCCATTGCTATCCAACGCGTATTGCGAATACAACGCGTACCAGCACACATTGAATGCAATGGCCAATGTGTGCGCACCGATCGGTCCATTGCTGTCCAACACGTACCCAGGATACAACACGTACCCGCACACATTGAATGCAATGGCCAATGTGTGTGCACCGATCGGTCCATTGCTGTCCAACGCGTCCCTGTACAAGTCACTGGCATATGTCACCATGCCTGTCACAGGTGAACATATGCAAGCCACATATACTTCCCAGGGAGTGAGGGGCACACCTACAACACCACAGCTTGTCCAAACTGTATCCTTAGGCATGTAAGGCTGCATTACCTATTCCGTGTATGGGGGTGAACATGTTGTTCTGTGGGTGTCACTTGGGGGCAGCCACTCCCAGGCTGTGCACGTGTTCATGGGGACAGAATCCTTGGTGTTTCGTGTACATGACCACTGTGATGTGCAACTGTTCATATCTGAGCATGTGGCATGGTCACATTTCACGGTGGTGTATGTGTATGTCATGTCACATACCCCCTGAGTCCCATGTGGGACGGTATGTTTATCCCAGGGTGACCCATTGGCACAATAGTGATGGTCCTCCACAGTCTGTGTGCATGTTGTGTTTACAATGTCTCTGATTTCATGTGCACAATGGGAGACAGTCTCCACATCCACGTTGTTTGTGCATGGACTTTGATGTTGTGCGTGTGTGTGTCACAGACGTCCATGTCTGTCCTGCCGAGGCAACAGGGACCACTACCTGTGGGGGTCATGGTTGTTTTGCTGTGGTGTATTCATGATACACCATGTCATGCCAGTGTCCATGTGGCAATACAGGGTCCCTGGGAATCTACCTGTCGTTGAGCTGTGATGCCTGGGGCACATCTGTCCTCACATGTCACTGTGGGGTGTGTTTGGAACGTGGCAGCAGGAGATGGGAACTGTGACACGGCCTCATGATATCCCATGGCACAAGCTGGGACTTATTGATGCCACTTGTTGAACTGTGATGTTAGATGTTGGCCATGTATGTGCCATACATGTCCTTACGGAACTGCACACATCATGTACTTGTGCCTCATAATGATGTATCATGTGATATTGAGTGTGTTCAATGCCACATATGTGGGGTGACTGACAATCTTTCTTTCTTCACCTATGCACTGCAGGGCACCAGCTGTCCATAGACCATTCCCTGACCTTGCAACCATGGTGGAACGGGACTGCATCCGACGGTACCGCTTCACCAGGCCGCTGATTGAGGTATTGACGGTGCGGTTGGCCCCACATTTGCAAGCTGGCCGGACATACCCTACAGCGCTGACCCCCAAGGTGAAGGTGATGGCAGCCCTACACTTCTTTGCCACCAGTACCTTTCAACACACTGTGGCGACTGCTGGTGGGATGTCACAGACCATGTTCAGCCGTGTGCTCCGCGATGTTTTGGAGGCTATGTTGATATACCTGAACCAGTACATCTATTTCCCTAGACTCCAACAACTCACTGACGTGAAGAGTGACTTCTATGCCCTGGGGAGGATGCCACATGTCATTGGCTCCATTGATGGGACACATGTGGCTTTGGTACCACCACAGGCCCAAGAGCAGGCATACAGGAACCGCAAACACTACCACTCGGTCAATGCACTGGTGGTCTGTCTTGCAGATATGAGCATCTCACACGTGTGTGCCCGTTTCCCCGGTTCTGCACACGATGCCTTCGTGATGAGGAGTAGTCGCATCCCGAGGATGATGTCACAGATGCCGAACCAGCGTGCCTGGCTTGTTGGTGTGTACTGACTTTGTACCATTGTGTGTGTTCTGCAATGTAGTGTTCCACCCTCTTTTCCAACTCAGCTAATGTGCAATTGTCTGTATGTAGGTGACTCCGGATACCCCAACATGCCGTGGTTGCTGACGCCCCTCAGGAACCCTGTGACACCAGCCCAGATGCGCTACAATGAGGCACATGGTCGGACAAGGAGAGTGATTGAGCGGACATTTGGTCTCCTGAAGAGCCGCTTCCGCTGCCTGGACAAGACAGGAGGGGCCCTCCCATATGCCCCAGCAATGGTGTGCAAGATTGTCATCGTCTGCTGCATGCTACACAACCTGGCAGTGCGGAAGGAGTTGCCTCTCATCCTGGATGACGATGACCAACATCCGCCACCTGTGGAGGATCCTGGCCTGGACCACGATGCCAGTGATGATGATGATGGTGATGGTGATGTCCGCACACAGCTCATCACCAACTTCTTCAGCTGAATGTGAGTATCCAGAGATGTCATGTCAATGATGTGAGTTTGCATGATATGTGTTGGTGGTGCTCTGGTGCTGTTTGAGTGTGTCCATGGGCTACATGACTGTATGCGTGTAGCGATGTGTCCTTACAGGTAGTCTGTACTCCCCAACAGTGTTGACATGCTAACTTGGTTCTGGGTGGGTATCTTGTGACATGTATTGGGCATGAGTATTGCAGTTCTGTCCTGTTCTTCAGTGCTTTTGACTGTGTGTCATTTCTGTCCTTCACAGGGTACTTTCAGAGTTGTTTGGTCAACTGTGATCCCCGACACCGTGATTCGAACTTCCAGGGTGGTAGCTGTCGTGTCCCTACAGGTGATGTGCGCCACACCCATGGACTTCCTTCCTTCTACACTTGTTGACTGTGTGCCCGCTGCCAGGTGGGATTACCTTGCATCTGTAGTGGTTACAACATGTTGCAAATGTGTAATAAACCTGTGCTTCACTTTGTGATGTGCGTTGTCTGTGGTCACACATTTGACTGACATTTGCTTACTGCACCAGTGGGCTAGTTGACAAAGACTGTGAATAGGTGTTGTGTCTGTGCATTGCACCGTATTTCCTGGCAACATCAGTGTAGGCAATGAGTCAGATGGCCTAGGTGTGTATTTGTTGTGTAGCCCTGGTGGTGTGTCTCCCTCATATGTGTCACGTTGCCATGACTCACATGCCTGTGTTGTACTTGCTGTAGCAGTTAGCATGCACAGTGTAATTTCGCTGGTCATCATCTCCATGACAGAAACCACGTTGGAATCACGACAGAGGCAGGTATGGTGTATTAGTGTGTTTATTGTCATACATGTGTGTGAATAGTGCACAGGATGGTGAGTGCTGTACATTTTGATTGCAATCCAAAGTTCCTAGATGAATTGGAAGTCCTGGTAGCAGAAATGTCCTGTATAAAGTCCACAGTCATCTGAGACATTGGTCCAACTTGTACTCCCCATGTCATGTGGGGGAGTTGTGTTGCAGTCAACAGGGTGAACAGTTTGCGCACAAAGGTGATTATCCAGAACAGGTTTTGGCTTCCTGGGGTTTGCACATGGCCATCGGCCTCTCAGTTGCCCCTCCTCGGACGACCCCTCTTCTTTGGGGGGGACCCTCAAGTGCAGGCTGCTGCGGTGCAGGGGACTCTCCGCCAGAGTCATCCTCCCTCCCTGTTGCAGTTGCAGTTGTTTCAGCACCAGATGTTGTGGGCACACAGGGAGGTGTTGACTGGTTTCTGCTCATCTGGCGGAGGCATTGTAATATGTCCCTATGCACCGCCGTCATCTCTTGCAGTGTGTCCCACTTGGACTCCACGCGGGACATGTGTGAGTCCAAGCGGGCATGATGGGCAGCCTGCTGCTGTTTAATGTCCCTGAGGAGCCCCACTACCTGGCTGAGCTCTCCGGTGCTGGACTGGTACGCATCGGCTATGCGTACCAGTTGTGGGTCATCATGCAGTCCAGACCCCTCTGCGATCAGCGACCTATGTCTCCCACCCCTCCCACCACCCCTGGCGACACGTGCAGTACCTGAGGTGGCACGCACAGGTGACCCTGGGCCCCCTTGGGGGTTGTTGGTGGTGTTGGTGTCCATGGCCCCACGTTGGTCCAGGGTCCCTGTGCTGGTGGTGGTGGTGCTCCTTGGTCTGTCCATGTCGGCAGGGGTGGTATGTGTGTTGACAGTCGTTGGAGGGGTGGGTGCAGGGGGTGCAGCTGGTGGTCCTGCTGGTGCTGCATGATGACTTGCTCCGGAGGTGCCAGGTAGGTCTTCTTCATCCGAGGAGGGCAGAGGCTGTTCCACACCAGTGAGCTCCGTATCCTCTTGAGCCTGGGACGGGGACTCCTCAGCGTCTGCTGCTGTGTCCCCATCATCACCTGTTTTTGGGAGACACACACAATGTATGTTATGTTTCTGCAGGCATCAATGGTTGACACACCTGACAGTTGTGACTGTGCCTCTGGATGCGGGCCTGTACATTGCATTGTCCTAAGTTGTCACAGTCAGAGGTTGATATTGGTGTAGCACATTGTCCTGCATTATTTGGGCATTTCTATGTGAATGTTGGGGTGTGTACATGGTCTGCATTGGTTGTATTTGGTTGACATCCGGCCCTCCTTCCCACCCAGCCAGATATTCCACCATGGAACGTGCTTCCATTGCAGGGAGTGCAAGTTGTCTTTCAGGATGTCAGTCAGTGGTGTCCTGCTGTTGGTTGGTGCACAGTTGCCAGCAGGGCCTTGTGCTCCCCACAGCAGTACCCAGTGTCAGCCATCTTGTGAGTTCTTTTCCACTCCCTGTGATGTGCGCATGGTTCAGGGTGGTGTTGATGGGACAGTTGTGGGGGTGACCAATATCTGTGACTACCACTCCCATCATGCTATTGCCTCCACCCCACTTCCCAGCATGCCCATACTCCCTTCCTTTTGAGTGGACTTCACTGTGTGTGAGTGTGACAGCAATGGCAAGATGGCTGACAGTGGTGTCCTGTTGTTTGTTGGTGCCCAGTTCCCAGCAGGGCCTTGTGCTCCCCACAACTGAGCACCAGTGTCAGCCATCTTTGAAGTGGCTTTTCACTAACTGTGAGGTGTGCATGCTTGAGTGTGAGCTTGCTGGGCCATGTGGGTGGGGGATGTTGAGCTGTGACTACCACTCCCATCATGCTATTGCCTCCACCCCCTTCCCAGCATGCCCATGCTTCCTTCCTTTTGACTCTGCTTCCCTGTGGGGTTGTGTGCCTGTGCTGACAAGATGGCTGACAGTGTTATCCTGGGGTTAGTTTTGCTACAAGTCCCATGTGTGTCCCTGTGCTTCACTCAGCATGACCCAGGGTTGTGGTTCTTTGTGGGATATTTGATTGGAGTGTGAGGCAATGCATTCTCCCAGGTGAGTTATGTGGAGTTTGTGTTAGGGGTGTGTGTGAGAAACGCTGCTGGTAACTATGGTCAGGGCTGTCAGTCCTCCTTCCCACCCAGCCAGATATCCCACCATGGAACGTGCTTCCATTGCAGGGAGTGCAAGTTGTCTTTCAGGATGTCAGTCAGTGGTGTCCTGCTGTTGGTTGGTGCACAGTTGCCAGCAGGGCCTTGTGCTCCCCACAGCAGTACCCAGTGTCAGCCATCTTGTCAGTTGTTTTCCACTCCCTGTGATGTGCGCATGGTTCAGGGTGGTGTTGATGGGACAGTTGTGGGGGTGACCAATATCTGTGACTACCACTCCCATCATGCTATTGCCTCCACCCCACTTCCCAGCATGCCCATACTTACTTGCTTTTGGGTGGACTTCACTGTGTGTGAGTGTGAGAGCAATGGCAAGATGGCTGACAGTGGTGTCCTGCTGTTGGTTGGTGGCCAGTTCCCAGCATGGCCTTGTGCTCCCCACAACAGAGCACCAGTGTCAGACATCTTTGATGGGGCTTTCCACTCTCTGTGAGGTGTGCATGCTTGAGTGTGAGCTTGCTGGGCCATGTGGGTGGGGGATGTTGAGCTGTGACTACCACTCCCATCATGCTATTGCCTCCACCCCCTTCCCAGCATGCCCATGCTTCCTTCCTTTTGACTCTGCTTCCCTGTGGGGTTGTGTGCCTGTGCTGACAAGATGGCTGACAGTGTTATCCTGGGGTTAGTTTTGCTCCAAGTCCCATGTGTGTCCCTGTGCTTCACTCAGCATGACCCAGGGTTGTGGTTCTTTGTGGGATATTTGATTGGAGTGTGAGGCAATGCATTCTCCCAGGTGAGTTGTGTGGAGTTTGTGTTAGGGGTGTGTGTGAGTGGAGCTGCTGGTAACTATGGTCAGTGCTGTCAGTCCTCCTTCCCACCCAGCCAGATTTTCCACCATGGAACGTGCTTCCGTTGCAGGGAGTGCAAGTTGTCTTTCAGGATGTCAGTCAGTGGTGTCCTGCTGTTGGTTGGTGCACAGTTGCCAGCAGGACCTTGTGCTCCCCACAGCAGTAGCCAGTGTCAGCCATCTTGTCAGTTGTTTTCCACTCCCTGTGATGTGAGCATGGTTCATGGTGGTGTTGATGTGCGCATTGTGAGGGTGGGCAATATCTGTGACTACGACTCCCATGATGCTATTGGCTACACTGACTTGCCCAGCATACACAGAATTCCTTCCTTTCAGTGGGCTTCACTGTGAGGTGGTGTTGTAGTGGTGGCTACATGTCTGGATGTGTTTGTTAGTTATATTTGTGCCACTGCCTAGCTGTAGTTGTAGTTGTGTTTGTACATGTGATGACACAGTTACATATCACTATGAGATGGCATGTGTTGTGTTTATCTGACTGACATACACATTTTGGGATGATTCTGTTCTGGTTGCTGTGTATTTGCTAAGGGTGCATGGTTTGACTCTCCCCTTGACAGTGATGTGTGTGTATTGTCGCACAATATTGTGTACATTTGTTGTGTACTCACCAGGCTCTGGGATGTTTTCTAGTCCATATACGCTCACTGGTGGTAGGATGGCCCGCACCTTCTCCTCCCAGGGCCTGAGGTATACTGGTTTGGCAGGAGGGCCACTGCCGGTGTGTTGGCTCAAGAGGTAGTCCTTCTTCAACAGCTCCCTGACCCTCCTGCGCACGTCATACCACCTGTTCTGGATGTCTACCTTTGTGCGCAAACATGGTGATTGTGCGTTCACCCTGTCGACGATCCTCTCCCACATCTTGGTTTTCTGCGACATGGGTGTCTGTTGGACCAGTGTACCAAACAGCTGTGGCTCTACCCTGAGGATCTCATCTACCAGGACTTCCAATTCACTATCTAGGAACTTATGATTCTTCTTTGGGGGCATGGTGATGGGTGGTGATGGTGAGTGATGTGTGTGTTGGTGTGCAGGTGAGGGTGTGTGAGTGTGTGTTTTGCTGGGTGTATGTGAGGGTGCTATTTGTTGAGGTGCTGATGGTGTGTGGCTTGTGTGATGGATGAGCTGTGGGTGTGTGGTTGCTGTCTGTTGAGTGCTGGCAGGTAATTTGAATTTGCAAAGGATCATGGTAGGGATTTGTGTCCTTTATATGGGTGGAGTTGTGGGTGTGTCTTTGTTCCCTGCCCCCCCCAGTATTTATTGGCTTTGTAATTGCTTGTTTGGCCTTTTTTTGTGTATTTTCCCTTTGTACTTTTTGTGCATGTAGGAGACGTTCTTGTGACCGAGTCGGACCCTGCAGTTGTCTCGTACGAGCTTCTCCGAGTCGTTCACGCTGTGTTTGTGCTGTTTTCTATGCTGCGTACGCGTCGGTCGCGGTGTTTTGGGTTGCTTCGGCTCGCAGTTTTGTATGCGTGTCGGTCGTACGGCTTGTCCTCCGTGCGACTCGGTCGTGTTTTCCACGCGTTGCATCGTACTTGGCGGGTAGGAGTTCGCGGGTACGTTTCGTTCGGGATTGTTCCGGGTGTGTGTTCGGTTCGATTCGTGTGGTTTTCCGGCCGGATTGCTGTTTTCCGCGCGGCTCGGTCGTTCGGCTTGTGTTCCGTACGAGTCGGTCGGGTTTTGCACGCTTCTCATCGTACTTTGCGGGTCGGGCTGCACCGGTACGTGTCGGTCGGAATGAATTCCGGCTCCGAGTCGGTCGGTACGTTTTCCGGCCCGAATCGGAATCGACCCTTTAATGTCTTGTGTAATAGGCAACACTTTGCTCATGCTGGATTTAGTTGGCAACCCGTAAAAATTAAATATAGACTCCCTTTTATCAAAATTTCTTTGTAAAGACAAATCACCTTGTATAGCTTTATCTACTTTAAAAACTGATAAATTCGAAGGTGGCCTTAAATTTTAAAAAATATCATCATGCTTTCGCATTAAAAAACTCTGCTCTATAGCTCTCTCTGGACCTCCCCCTACATCCTCCTTTATGGATATTATTAGAAAAATCACTTATTTCTACCTTTGATTTTAAAGAAATTCTCGCTTTCACAACAAATATCTCACAAGTACGTACTCCAGTTATTAGCCTCTTTCGTAACATTTTGGCACCTCTAGTACCCTCTACCTATCCTTTTCTGATCTCCAAACTAAGGGCCCGATTATGAGTTTGGCAGTCTTACCGTCATACCGCTGCGGTGGCAGTCCCAAAAAGGCTGCGGCGCTTACAATGTAAACGCTGGGCCAGCTGCAGTATTTCTGATGGCTGGGAATATTTTTTCATATGCATCGAAGCAAGTGTGTATATTTTGACCTTAGTGTATACATATGCATGACACATGTAAAAAAATACCTACTACCTGTATTTTCCCATTGCTGGAGTCTGGACCATATGTGCCCAGTCCAGTCAATGGGTAAATAGTGCAAAATGGGCTTACCTGGATTTCGGCGCCAACAGGGTTGTTTTCTTCAGTTTCAAGATGCTGCTGTGAAGGGGGGACCTGGAGGAAGGGATCCACGTGGGAGACTGAAGGGGTGAAAAGGAAATGTCGATTCCGCCGACTCAAAGCAGACAGTCTTCCCACCATTTTTGGCTCATCGTAAAGCCAACTTGTAATTCAGGCGGCGGTGAACTTCTCTGTACCGCCCTCTGACAGCTGCCTTTCCCCCTACCGCCATCGAGGCGGTCTGCAAATGGCTGTCTCGGCGGTCTTTCATTCTGCAAACTGCCAACATCGGAATACGGCGGGCAGTCTGCTAACTGTGCGGCAGTGTTTCCGATGTCGACACAACGGCAGTCCCAAGACCGCCAAACTCGCATTCAGGCCCTCAATTGTCCTTGCCATCTACCTCTAGAACACAATATGAACTTCTTCGTACTTCCCTCACTCCTACACTCCTACACTTCCACATTATCATACATCTTCTTTTCCCTCCACATCTGCTATACTACTTCCTTTATTAGGCACTTACCCCTCTGCCTCTATTATTTATAGGTCAGTGTATGTTATCTCTGATAGAATCAAATCAAAGATAGAGTTAACTCAGGAGAAGGATTTGATGGAATGTTGGCCTGCTGCTCAATGGGATAAGATATGGCTTAAGCTTTGTAAATCTACTTGGGCTGCAAATACTACACATTCTTCACTTTGTTTACCATAGTTTATTACTTATATCCCATAACCTTAAAATCCTTCTCTCCATCCTTAAATTCATCGTGCAGGTCTTGTTCATGTTCAAGTGCTGATTTGAAACATATGTTGTTTGAATGTCCTTCTATTCCCCAGTTTTGGAAACTGGTTTAGCAACACATCAATAAGATCTTGAGGGTTGCTATTCCATTTTCCTTAACCAGTGTTTTCCTGGGCAGTTCGGCTCCGTAATGGTCTCACTTAGCTCAAGTCATAAGCTGATAGATTTATTATTAGCTGTTGCTTTTCATTTAATCACATCCAATTGGAAACAAGCTCACAACTTTACTTTTTGGTCTTGGTGGAATGCCATCTGCTTTCTTCATAGATTGGACACAAACTGTGTCTCTCCTATATACTTAGCCATAAAGAGAGATCTATTATGGCTACCAATACCTGCTTATTTATCCTACTTGAGTTCGCTTGTAAATAAAACCATTACTGTGTCTGCTGAAGTACGGAAACCACCTTGAATTCACAATATTTAGACAAAATATTGAGTCATAAATATTGAGTGACAAAAATATTGTGATGCAGAAATATAAAGGTAAGTAATATTATTTTCAAGAATATACTTGTCGTTAATATTGTTTACAATAATATTGTTGTAAAAAATATAGGGGCTGATTACGATGGCGGGCGGAGGCACATCCGCTGTGCTGGCGGTGGCGGAAAATGCCCTTTTCCGCACTCCATCGGCGGTCTTTGCGTCCGCCGTATTATGATGGGCATAAATAGCCCATTTCCCATCCACTGCGGTGTTCCGGGATCCGCCGAAAATCTCCGTCCGCACTGGTAGCGGACGGAGCCAAAAGAGAGGTACCGCCGTGCGGAATGCGGTCACGACCGCCGGTCAAATCACGATGCCTCAAACAGCCCACCACACCGCTGCGGAGAATCCGGCCATTCGACGATGGCGGTGGCAATACTGCGGATAGCACCATGTGTTCCAGTCCGCTGGGGAAACGGCGGTCTTTGGCCTTTCCGCAGCAAATTCGACCGCCGCGGACGTATTTTCAGCTTTTCCGGCGCTGAATCCTGGAATCCGACCGCCGCGGTAGGGAGTTTCTGGCTGTGCATCCTAATCTGGCCGGCGGTTTTGCTGCGGTACCTGCGGGCAAAAATTTCCCGCTAGCACGGCGGTCGGAATGCTTTTCCGCCCGCCATTGTAATCAGCCCCATAGTTTTTTAAATTATCTGTATGTGTTTTAAGTAATATTTTAATTATATATGTTATATACTGTTTGTATTATTGTTTCTATAATTGTTGGTAATGTTTTAAAATATAGTTTGTAATTTTAAGTTATTTATAATTTTAATTTAATTGTTAATAGTAATTTACAGTGTCATAGCAGGTTGCGAGGTTTGTAGGGGTACAGGGTGGGGAGTTAATTACGTATAATTAATTAATATTTAATTTTTAATTATTATTAATCATGTAATTGATAATTAATTATGTAAATTGTGTAAATATTATGTTTGTAAGTTATATTTTGGGTGGCGGTTGTTGGGTTTGTAGGAGTAAAGGGTGGTAAGTTAACTAAGTAATAACCTTTTAATAATTAATTATTTATTATTACTTTTTAATTGATGATTAATTTTGTAAATTGTGTAATTATTATTTTGTATGTTATATTTTAGGTGTGGGTTGTTGGGTTTGTAGGGGTAATTACATTATTAACTAATTAATTATTAATTATTATTTTTATTTATTAGTAAATTGATAATTAATTATGTAAACTGTGCCGTTGTTGTATTTTTTAATTATATTTTAGATGTGGGTTGTTGGGTTTGTAGGCATATACGTGGGAAGTTAATTATGCAATAATTAATTAATTATTAATTATTTAAGTGGTAATTATGTAAATTGTGTAATTAATATATATTTTAAGTTATATTTTAGGGGCAGGTTTTTGGGTTTGTAGGGGCATAGGGTAAGGAGTTAATTAAGTAAATATAAATTTTTAAGTAATTATACATTTTAGTTAACATATGTAATTTATTTATAATTATGTAAATTATTTAATAAATATATATTTTATGTTATTTATTAGGTGTATGCTGTTGTGTGTTTTTAGGGGGATAGGTTGGGAAGTTCTTTTAGTAACAATTAATAAACAATTAATCATTCATTTATTATCAATTATTTTATTTATTGCTTAATATGTTAATTGTGTTATATTTTTTTAATTTTAATTATATATTACATTTGGGCTGCTAGGGATGTGGTAGTATAGTGTGGGAATTTAATTAAAATAATCAATGAATAGCATTTTTTTTATATTAATGATTTTAAAAAGTAAAATTATTTAAATGTATTTATTGTTTTGTTGTATATATATAATTTTTATATTAATAGTTTATTTAATTATTAGATTAATACATGTATTAAAATATGGCATGTCTTTGGAGTGAATTACTTTCCATAATGCGGCACAGACTGGAGTGGGAATAGTAACTTCTACCCCTCTTGACTCCAACGCTTTCCCTACTTTTGCACTGACAAGTGGGAATAGAAAATTGTACCCCTCCACAATCCAATGCTTTTCCTACTGTGCACAGACAGGAGTGGGAAGTAAATTTTACCCCTCCTGAGTCCAACACTTTTCCTACTGTTGCGCCAACTGGAGTGGGAATAGTAAATCTTACCCCTCCTGAGTCCAACGCTTTCTCCTACTGTTGCACTGACTGGAGTGGGAATATTAAATGTTATCCCTCCTGAGTCCAACTCTTTCCCTACTATGGCACAGACTGGAGTGGGAATAGTAAATCTTACCCCTCCTGAGTCCAACACTTTCCCTACTGTTGCACCGACTGGAGTGGGTATAGTAAATCTTACCCCTCCTGAGTCCAATGCTTTCTCCTACTGTTGAACCAACTGGAGTGGGGGTAGTAAATCTTACCCCTCCTGAATCCAATGCTTTCCCTACTATTGCACAGACTGGAGTGGGGATAGTAAGTTTTACCACTCCGCAGTCTAAAGCTTTCCCTTCTGTTGCACCGACTGGAGAGGGAATATTATATTTATTATCTCTAAAATGTAATCGTTTTGTTAATATTGTTTAAATATATACTATTAATATGTGTATGTGTATTTAATTTTATATTTTTTATATCTAGAAATGCATGTTATTTTAAGATATTTGTTGAAAAGCTTATTTTTTTCTCTTGTTTTTATTTTAATTTTTAACATGTCTATAGGTATGTATATGCTTGTTATATTAATAAATTAAAACAATAGAAAATCATAATATAAATTAAAATGAAATTTCTTTATTATAGTTTTACATTATATATGTGCACATAAACACATACATATGTGTGTGTGTATTTAAATAAGTATATTTTTATACATATCTTTAAATATTTAAACATATTTAATTAACATTATATTATTGCTACAAGTTAAAATATGTAATAGTTACTATTTTAACTATATATATATTAAAAACAATATTTTTGTATTTGTTCAATATTAGTGTAAATCGTTATTTTCTTTTAGATATTTTGTACTTACCTTTACATATATAGGAAACCGATATTTTTGTGATCGATATTTTTGACACAATATTTTGGGAGCATGATATTTATAGTTTTGATATTATGTCACTGAACCAAATTCACTCATCTGCTTCTTCTTATTACTAAGCCCTTATACAGTGTTACAAATACGTGTATGCAATACTCCTTTTCTCTTTTTTATAATGTCTACAGTTTCTAGTGTTATTATTTTTTTAACCTTTATTGCATAGCTATATTTCTATTCCCCCTTCCCCATGCACCTTTTATATATCCATAGTTTTTTACAGCATACAATGTATATTTTCATATTGACATCTATTTCAATAGGTTTATCATTTGATACGTGTTGTATTTTATGATTATTACTCCTGCTCTGTTTGTTAAAGCTGCTTATGTTAATTATTGAGTGCTGTTTATTGTTCTCAATAAACTCAAACTTTAAAAAAAGGATAATTAGACACTGGCTAGCTCCAAGCTTGATTTTGTCATCTTGTCACTGATTTAGACGCATAATTAGTCCTGTGTATCTGTCTTGGCCTCTTTGAATTCTGTGAATGATTTTGTAGGTATGTTAGTAATGAACATATCTATTTTTCGCCTGAGCATAACCACCCTGCCCCTCCTTTCTGACTAATAACCCCCCTAATTTTAGAGACACGCAGCAATATTTTGCTGCCTCAAGCAAAATACATGGACTTCAACAATAAAAATGGTAATACAGAGGAAGTTTGTTGCTGTGGTAGAAATAACCATCTAGAACCAATATGAAACGTCTCCTAACTACATTCCCTGTATTAGACCATATTTCTAAGGATGATAGAGGGCATTTTGATTGAATAATAATGATAAAAGCATTACACTTCTTGCCTTTACTTCAAACAATGCCCGAGGAGTAAACTTGGTGTAGCTATTTTCTAGTTAAAAAAATAATATTTAACAAAAAAGTATACAAGATATTATTTTTACTATAATTTTTTGATAACAATATCGGTGTCGATTCCGATCTCGGCCAGAAGCGCACCGAATACGATTCGTCCAGAAAAAATACGAGCCAAACGCGTTTTTCCGAACGATTCGAACAGTCGTCCGAGCGAGCAAGTACGATGCGCATTACTGCTAAAATTCCGAGCGAGCCGTACGTTCCCATTCCAGCTCCAGTTCCCCGACCGAGCTGGATCCGTAAACGCCGATTCGAGTCGCATGGAAGTAAATACACAGCACCTTCCGGCCGGACTAGTACGATGCGCACTCCGTACGCGCCGAACTGGTCGCTACGTCCGGCAAGTCAGAGCATCCGGGAGAGCTGCATATAAGCTCCGATTCGCGCCACAAGACGATCCACGGCTACGAGACGAACAAGCCAGCTACGAGTACGAGTCGAAGCCACGAGAAACCCGAACGCGACGTACCAACCATGAATCCCATCGCGCAGGTCCTACCAATACTGTACATCTATTACCGGAACCGGTACGGACGTGTACGGCGCAGACGGTAAGTCAGACACGCACTACACAAACAAACGACACGTACCCGACATATGTCACACACACATAGGGATGCAGAAATGACGTACACTAGCAACAGCAGAACCATAGGGGCGGGATGGCTATCACCAATGCCATACACACCCATAGGGGCCTGATGGCTACCACTACCACCACCCCTACTCATGGGGGGCTGGATGCCTGTCACTACCACCACCCCTACTCATGGGGGCCTGGATGCCTACCACTACCACCACCCCTACTCATGGGGGCTGGTTGCCTGTCACTACCACCACCCCTACTCATGGGGGCCTGGATGCCTACCACTACCACCACCCCTACTCATGGGGGCTGGATGCCTGTCACTACCACCACCCCTACTCATGGGGGCCTGGATGCCTGTCACTACCACCACCCCTACTCATGGGGGCCTGGATGCCTGTCACTACTACCATCCCCACTCATAGGGGGATGGATGCCTACCACTACCATCACCCCTACTCATGGGGGGCTGGATGCCTGTCACTACTACCATCCCCGCTCATAGGGGGATGGATGCCTACCACTACCACCACCCCTACTCATGGGGGGCTGGATGCCTGTCACTACTACCATCCCCACTCATGGGGGGGATGGATGCCTACCACTACCACCACCCCTACTCATGGGGGGATGGATGCCTAGCACTACTACCATCCCCACTCATAGGGGGATGGATGCCTACCACTAAGGGCTGGATGCCTACCACTACTACCATCCCCACTCATAGGACGGGTAATGCATGACACAACACGCATCCGTCAACATCATATGCAATGGCCAATGCGTGCACACGGATACGTCCATTGCTGTACGACCCGTATTTCGAAACGCAACACGCATCCATCAACATCATATGCAATGGCCAATGCGTGCGCACGGATCGGTCCATTGCTGTACGACGCGTATTTCGAAACACAACACGCATCCATCAACATCATATGCAATGGCCAATGCGTGCGCACGGATTGGTCCATTGCTGTACGACGCGTCCCTGTACAAGTCACTCGCATATGTCACCATGGTTGTCACAGGTGAACGTATGCCAGCCACAATTACTTGCCAGGGACTCAGGGGCACACCTACAACACCACAGCCTGTCCACACTATATCCTAAGGCATGTAAGGCTGCGTGTGTATGGGGGTCAACATGTGGTTTGTTGGGTGGCACTTGGGGGCAGCCACTCCCAGGCTGTGCACGTGTTCATGGGGACAGAATCCTTTGTGTGTTGTGCACATGACCACTGTGATGTGCAACTGTTCAGTTCAGAGCATGTGGCATGGTCACATTTCCAGGTTGTATATGTGTATGTTATGTCACATACACCCTGAGTCCCATGTGGGATGGTATGTACGTCACAGGGTGACCCATTGCCACAATTGTGATGGCCCTCCACAGTCTGTGTGCATGTTGTGTTTCAGATGTCTCTGATTCCATGTGCACAATGGTAGACAGTCTCCACAACCACGTTGTTTGTGCATGGACTTTGATGTTGTGCGTGTGTGTGTCACAGACGTCCATGTCTGTCCTGCAGAGGCAACAGGGGCCACTACCTGTGGGAGTCATGGTTGTTTTGCTGGCGTGTACATGATACGCCATGTCATGCCAGTGTCCATGTGGCAATACAGGGTCCCTGGGAATCTACCTGATAAAGAGCTGTGATGCCTGGGGCACATCTGTCCTCACTTGTCACTGTGGTGTGTGTTTGGAACGTGACAGCAATACATGGGTACTGTGACACAGCCTAATGATTTCCCATAGCACAACCTGGAACTTGTTGTCAACACATGTTGAACTGAGATGTTAGATGATGGCCATGTAGGTGCCATATATGTCCATACAGAACGGCACACACATCAAGTACTTGTGTCTCGTAATGATGTATCATGTGATATTGAGTATGGTCAATGCCACATATGTGGGGTGACTGACAATCTTTCTTTGTTCACCTATGTACTGCAGGGCACCAGCTGTCCATAGACCATTCCCTGACCTTGCAACCATGGTGGAACGTGACTGCATCCGACGGTACCGCTTCAACAGGCCGCTGATTGAGGAATTGGCGGGGCGGTTGGCCCCACATTTGCTACCTGGCCGGCCATACCCTACAGCGCTGACCCCCAAGGTGAAAGTGATGGCAGCCCTACACTTCTTTGCCACCGGTACCTTTCAACACACTGTGGCGTCTACTGGTGGGATGTCACTGACCATGTTCAGCCGTGTGCTACGCAATTTTTTGGAGGCAATGTTCACATACTTGAACCAGTACATCTATTTCCCTAAACGTCAACAACTCACTGACGTCAAGAGTGACTTCTATGCCCTGGGGAGGCTGCCACATGTCATCGGCTCCATTGATGGGACACATGTGGCTTTGGTACCACCACAGGCACATGAGCAGGCATACAGGAACAGGAACATTTTCCATTCTATCAATGCTCTGGTGGTATGTCTTGCAGATATGAGCATCTCACATGTGTGTGCACGTTTCCCCGGTTCTACACACAATGCCTACGTGATGAGGAGTAGTCGCATCCCGAGGATGATGTCACAGATGCAGAACCAGCGTGCCTGGCTTGTCGGTGTGTACTGACTTTGTACCATTGTGTGTGTTCTGCAATGTTGTATTCCACCTTCTTTTCCAACTCAGCTAATGTGCAATTGTCTGTATGTAGGAGACTCCGGATACCCCAACATGCCGTGGTTGCTGACACCCCTCAGGAACCCTGTGACACCAGCCCAGATGCGCTACAATGAGGCACATGGTCGGACCAGGAGAGTGATCGAGCGGACATTTGGTGTCCTGAAGAGCCGCTTTCGCTGCCTGGACAAGACAGGAGGGGCCCTCCCATATGCCCCTGCAAAGGTGTGCAAGATTTTCATCGTCTGCTGCATGCTACACAACCTGGCAGTGCGGAAGGAGTTGCCTCTCATCCTGGATGACGATGACCAACATCCGCCACCTGTGGAGGATCCTGGCCTGGGCCACGAAGCCAGTGATGATGATGATGAGGGTGATGTCCGCACACAGCTCATCACCAACTTCTTCAGCTGAATGTGAGTATACAGAGATGTTATGTCAATGATTTGAGTTTGCATGATATGTGTTGGTGGTGCTCTGTTGCTGTTTGAGTGTGGCCATGTGCTACTTGACTGGATGCGTGCAGCGAAGTGTCCTTACAGGTAGTCTGTACTCCCCAACAGTGTTGACATGCTAACTTGGTTTTGTGTAGGTATCTTGTGACATGTATTGGGCATGAGTATTGCAGTTCTGTCCTGTTCTTCAGTGCTTTTAACTGTGTGTCATGTCTGTCCTTCACAGGGTACTTTCAGAGTTGTTTGGTCAACTGTGATCCCCCGACACCATGATTCAACTTCCAGGGTGGAAGCAGTCGTTTCCCTACAGGTGATGTGCCACACACCCCTGGACTTTATTTCTTCAACACTTGTTGACTGTGTGGCCACTGCCACGTGGGATTACCTTGCATTGGAAGTGGTAACAACATGTTGCAAATGTGTAATAAACTGTGCTTCACTTTGGGATGTGCGTTGTCTGTGGTCACACATCTGACTGACATTTGCTTACTGCACCTGTGGACTAGTTAACACAGACTCTGAATAGGTGTGGTGTCTGTGCATTCCACTGTATTTCCTGGCAACATCAGTGTAGGCGATGAGTCAGATGGCCCTGGTGTGTATGTGTTGTGTTGCCCTAGTGGTGTGTCTCCCTCATATGTGTCACGTCGCCATGACTCACATGACGGTGTTGGAATTGCTGTAGCAGTTAGCATGCACAGTGTCATTTAGCAGATCGTCATCTCCATGACAAAATACCACGTTGGAATCACAACAGAGGCAAGTATGGTGTATTAGTGAGTTTATTTACATACATGTGTGAGGATAGTGCACAGGATGGTGGGTGCTGTACATTGGGATTGGAATCCAAAGTTCCCAGATGAGTTGGAAGTGTTGGTAGCAGAAATGTCCTGAGTAAAGTCCACAGTCATCTGATACATTAGTCCAACTTAAACTCCCCATGTCATGTGGGAGAGTTGGGTTGCATTCGACAGGGTGAACAGTTTGCACACAAAGGAGAATTTCCAGAACAGGTGTTGGGTTCCTGGGGGATGTACATGGCCATCTGCCTCTCAGTTGTCCTTCCTCGGACGACCCCTCTTCTTTCTGGGGGACCCTCACGTGCAGGCCGCTGCGGTGCAGAGGACTCTCCACCAGAGTCATCCTCCCTCCCTGTGGCAGTTGCAGTTGTTGCGGCACCAGATGTTGTGGGCACACAGGGAGGTGTGGACATGTTGGTGCTAATCTGGCGGAGGCATGTCAATATGTCCCTCTGCACCGCTGTCAGTTCTTCCAATGTGTCCCACTTGGACTCCATGCCAGACATGTGTGTCTCCACACGGGACATGTGGGAGTCCAAGCGGGCATGATGGGCAGCCTGCTGCTGTTGAATGTCCTTGAGGATCCCCACTACCTGGCTGACCTCTCTGGTGCTATTCTGGTACGCATCTGCAATGCGTACCAGTTGTGGGTCATCATGCAGTCCAGACCCCTCTGCAAACAGTGACCTCTGCCTACCACCCCTCCCACCACCCCTGGCCACACGTGCGGGACCTGTGGTGGCACGCACAGGTGACCCTAGGCCCCCTTGGGGGTTGGTACTGGGGTTGTTGTCCGTTGCTTCCCGGGGGGCCGGGGTCCCTGTGCTGTTGTCATTCAGGGTCCTTGGTCTGTCCGTGTCAGCGGGGGTGGTCTGTGTGTTGGCAGATGTTGGAGGAGTGGGTGCAGGGGGTGCAGATGGTGGTCCTGCTGGTGCTGCATGATGACTCACACCGGAGGGGCCAGGTAGGTCTTCGCCATCCGAGGAGGGCAGAGGCTGTTCCACACCAGAGAGCTCAGGGGCCACCGGAGCCTGGGACAGGGACTCCTCATCATCTGCTGCTGTGTCCCCATCATCACCTGTGTTTGGAAGAGACACACAATGTATGTTATGTTTCTATAGGCATCAATGGTTCAAACACATGACAGTTGTGACTGTACATCTGGATGCGTGCCTGTACATTGCATTGTCCTAAGTTGTCACAGCCAGAGGTTGATATTGTTGTAGCACATTGTCCTGCCAACCTGAAGCATTTCAATGTGAATGTTGAGGTGTGTGCATGACCAGCTCATGTATTGATTGGCTGTACATGGCCATTGCTACTCAAGGGCCATCACGTGCCTGACACAGGTGTGTCATCCTTGTCCACATTTGTCCTTTAACAGGGACATACGTGCAATTCCACTTAGGATATCTTTCAAGATTGGGACATGTGTGGTGGCAGTTTTTGCCAGTCTTTGTGCGTCACATTGGTGTGTCTGGACAACATGGTCACAGTCCGGTATGCCTGGGATCTCTTGGGAGTATCTGTGTTGTTGTCTGGGTTCCTAGTTCACGCCTCATTTCATACAAGTGATGTTGTTAACGTAGCTAATGATGTTGTTGCTGAGTTTTGTACGTGCAAACGTGATTAATCTTGTCAATGTCCTCCATGGTGATAAGGATTGGGCACGGCAGCTCTCTGGCTTTTCCATTGTCATGACAGTGATGGCCAGTGGTGTGTGTTGCAGTTCTGCTGCTGTGAGTAGCATGTCTCCTCAAATGCAGTCCAGCTTGGTGCTTGTGTCTACAGTGTCTATGACAGTGAGTGGTGTGTTGTGTGAAGGATGCATATGTTGCCGAACGATGTGGGAGTGGAATGCAGATCACAACCGCAACTTGTGTGACTGACACCATGGTACAGTGTCCGGTATATTGGTGTGTCCATTGCATTCACTATCAGGTGTCCCCTGTCAATGATGTCTCTGTGACTTCCTGTGTGTTTTGTGCTATGTAGTTTGTCTGATTCTCCACAGTTGTCATCTGCAAGTCACACCTTCACAGCCAGGCCAGGGGGCACCCATGGACACTGCATCCCCTGACAGTGTGTGTAAACATAGAGTTGCAATGGCTGTGAGTGTGTACGTGTTTGGGTTGGCCAGTGCATGGGTGTGAATTGAAGGCACATCTTTTCTCATGCCCATGTGTCAGCCATCTTGCCAGGGCTTTTACTTTGGGAGTGACTGGTCCCACGTGTGCAATGTGTTTTTGCAGAGTAGGTGTGTGTATGGCCAGCATTGGTGGTATTTGGTTGACATCCGGACCTCCTTCTCCCCCCAGCCCAGTTATCCCACCATGAAGCATGCCACCCTTGCAGTGGGTGCAGGTTAACTCTCAGGATGTTAGTCAGTGGTGTCCTGTTGTTGGTTGGTGCACAGTTCCCAGCAGGGCCTTGTGCTCCCCACAACAGAGCACCATTGTCAGACATCTTTGAAGTGGCTTTTCACTCCCTGTGAGGTGTGCATGCTTCAGTGTGAGCTTGCCGGGCCATGCGGGTGGGGGATGTTGAGCTGTGACTACCACTCCCATCATGCTATTGCCTACACCCCCTTCCCAGCATGCCCATACTTCCTTCCTTTTGAGTCGACTTCACTGTGTGTATGACAGCAATGGCAAGATGGCTGACAGTGTGGTCCTGTTGTTTGTTGGTGCACAGTTCACAGCAGGGCCTTGTGCTCCCCACAACAGAGCACCATTGTCAGACATCTTGGAAGTGGCTTTTCACTCCCTGTGAGGTGTGCATGCTTCAGTGTGAGCTTGCCGGGCCATGCGGGTGGGGGATGTTGAGCTGTGACTACCACTCCCATCATGCTATTGCCTACACCCCCTTCCCAGCATGCCCATACTTCCTTCCTTTTGAGTCGACTTAACTGTGTGTGAGTGTGACAGCAATGGCAAGATGGCTGACAGTGTGGTCCTGTTGTTTGTTGGTGCACAGTTCCCAGCAGGGCCTTGTGCTCCCCACAACAGAGCACCATTGTCAGACATCTTTGAAGTGGCTTTTCACTCCCTGTGAGGCGTGCATGCTTCAGTGTGAGCTTGCCGGGCCATGCGGGTGGGGGATGTTGAGCTGTGACTACCACTCCCATCATGCTATTGCCTACACCCCCTTCCCAGCATGCCCATACTTCCTTCCTTTTGAGTTGACTTCACTGTGTGTGAGTGTGACAGCAATGGCAAGATGGCTGACAGTGTGGTCCTGTTGTTTGTTGGTGCACAGTTCACAGCAGGGCCTTGTGCTCCCCACAGCTGAAGCCAGTGTCAGACATCTTGGAAGTGGCTTTTCACTCCCTGTGAGGTGTGCTTGCTTCAGTGTGAGCTTGCCGGGCCATGCGGGTGGGGGATGTTGAGCTGTGACTACCACTCCCATCATGCTATTGCCTACACCCCCTTCCCAGCATGCCCATACTTCCTTCCTTTTGACTCTGCTTCCCTGTGGGGTAGTGTGCCTGTGCTGACAGGATGGTTGACAGTGTTGTCCTGGCGTTTGTTTGGCTACAAGTCCCAAAAGTGTCCCTGTGCTTCACACAGCATAACCCAGTGTGGTAGTTCTTTGTGGGATATTTAATTAGAGTGTGAGGCAATGCATTCTCCCAGGTGAGTTGTGTGGAGTTTGTGTTAAGGGGGGTGTAAGAAAAGCTGCTGGTAACTATGGTCAGAGCTGTCAGTCCTCCTTCCCACCCAGCCAGATATCCCACCATGGAACGTGCTTCCATTGCAGGGAGTGCAAGTTGGCTTTCAGGATGTCAGGCAGTGGTGTCCTGCTGTTGTTTTGAGGACAACACCCAGCAGGGGCTTGTTCTCCCCACAGCAGTACCCAGTGTCAGCCATCTTGTCAGTTCTTTTCCACTCCCTGTGATGTGAGCATGGTTCAGAGTGGTGTTGATGGGCCAATTGTGAGGGTGACCAATATCTGTGACTACAACTCCCATCATGCTATTGGCTACACTCACTTCACCAGCATACACACAATTCCTTCCTTTCAGTCAGCTTCCCTGTGAGGTGGTGTTCTAGTGGTGGCAAAATGTCTGACAGTGTTTGTTGGTTAGATTTGTGCCACTGCCTTGCTCTATTTGTTGTTAGGTTTGTACATGTCATGACACAGTTACATATCACTATGAGATGGCAGGTATTGTGTTTGTCTGACTAGCATACACATCTTGGGATGATTATCTTTTGGTTACTGTGGCTTTGCTAACGGTGCATGGTTTCACTATCCCCTTGACAGTGATGTGTGTGTATTGTCACACAATATTGGGTATATTGGTTGTGTACTCACCAGGCTCTGGGATGTCTGATAGTCCATGTACGCTCTCTGGTGGTAGGATGGCCCGCACCTGCTCCTCCCAGGACCTGAGGTATACTGGTTTGGCAGGAGGGCCACTGCCGGTGCGATGACTCAAGGCGTATTCCTTCTTGAGTAGGTCCTTGACCCTCCGGCGCACGTCATATCACCTGTTCTGGATGTCTTCCTTTGTGCGCAAACATGGTGATTGTGCGTTCACCCTGTCGACGATCCTCCCCCACATCTTGGTTTTCTGCGACATGGGGTCTGTTGGACCAATGTACCAAACAACTGTGGCTCTACTCTTAGGATTTCATCTACCAGGACTTCCAATTCACTGTCTAGGAACTTTGGATTCTTCTTTGGGGGCATGGTGATGGGTGGTGGTGGGGATTGATGTGTGTGTGAGTGTGCAAGTGAGGGTGGGTGAGTGTCAGTTTTGCTGGGTGTATGTGAGGGTGCTATTAGGGAAGTGCTAATGGTGTGTGGCTTGTGTGATGGATGAGTTGTGAGTGTGTCTGTGGTTGCTGTCTGATGGTGTTCTGTGCTGGCAGGTCAGTTGAATTTGCAAAGGATCATGGTAGGGATTTGTGGCCTTTATATGGGTGGAGTTGTGGGTGTGTCTTTGTTCCATGTTTTTTTCCCCAGTATTTATTGACTTTGTCATTGCTTGTTTGGCCCTTTTTTTGTATTTTTTCCTTTGTATTTTTTGGGCATGTAGGAGACGTTCTTCTGACCGAGTCGGACGCTGCAGTTGTCTCGTGCGAGCTTCTCCGAGTCTTTCACGCTGTCTTTCTGCTGGGTTTCATGTGCGGCGTACGCGTCGGTTGCGGAGTATTGGGTTGCTTCAGCTCCCTGTTTTCTATGCGTGTCGGTCGTACGGCTCGAGCTCCGTGCGACTCGGTCTGGTTTTACATGCATTGCATCGTACTGCGCGGGTCGGAGTTCGCGGGTACGTATCTGTCGGGTTCATTCCTGGTGCGTGTCGGTCGGTTCGATTCGCGTAGATTTTCCCGGCCGGATGGCTGCTTTCCGTGCGGTTCGGTCGTTCGGCTTGTGTTCCGTACGAGTCGGTCGTAATTCACATGCATAGCATCGTACTACGCGGATCGGATGGCGCCGGTACGTGTCGGTCGGACTACATTCCCGTACCGAGTCGGTCGGTACGTTTTCCGGCCTGAATCGGAATCGGCCCCATAATCTCTGGAGGAGCTTTCGAACAAATACGCTTATTTTGCTTCGTAAAAATTAACTATAAAATCAAGCCCGTCATGCAAATGCTTCTTAGACTTACAATTGCCAATATTTTTTAAAAACAGTGGGGCCGATTCCGATCTCGGCCGGTAGTGCTCCGAATCGGATTCGGATTTACTGGATCCGATTCGGAGCCCTGTTTCCCGACCGAATCGTACGCGGGTCCGGCCGAGCGAGTACGATGCAAGCTCCCGCAAAATCGCCGACCGACTCGTACGCGGCTTCAACACGCTCCGAGCGACTCGCACGGACACGACTCGCACCGCGCTATGGAGACGTTTCCCGGCCGGGTAAGTACGATGCACGCTGCGAGCAGTCCGACCGACTCGTGCCGTCCGGCTCGAAAGAGCTGTCGGAGCCGGACTTTGGGGGTCCGCGTCGGACCCCCTGTATGCGTAGGCGCGCGAGTCGCACACAGGGGGACCCATGGGTCCCCCTACCTGTGCATGTACGCCGCGTTGCGCATGGACGCGCACCCGCTGTAGGGGGTGCCCTTGTTCGCCTCGCACCCATTGAGTCAATGGGAGCCCGCGCACGCGTTGTACGACCGGCTCCCATTGACTTCACTGGGAGTCCGACCGAATCGAGTCCGATAGCATGCGAATGCATCGTACTCGTCCGGTCGGACTGCTAGGGTCCGATTCGGTCGGAATTCTCTCCGGATCCGGCTCGGTCGGAGAGATTTCCGGCCGGAATCGGAATCGGCCCCAGTGTTGGCAAAGCCAAGAGGCATCATGTTGATAATACCCGTTTCAAGGCATTGGCTTTGCCAAATCTTGTTTGTAAAGCATTAGTAAAAAGAAAAAAACGTTTCAAAATACTGGAGGAAAAGTAAGCATATAACATGAGGTATTTCAAAACTCCACATTAGAAATCGCCAACATTTAAAAAATAAGCACTTGCAGCCCAGAGGTCTCACCTTTATAATGTGAAAGTCAGTATTTGGCTTAGTTAATGCTTCTTTGTAAAGCATTGTTTAAAAAAGTTAAGAAAAACCATTTCGAAATACTGGATGAAAAGTAAGCTCATACTTAAGGTTTTACAAAACTGTGCATTGAATTTAATATTTTCAACCTTTATATATAGCCTGTTTTATTTTTTAAATACTTTTCACTCAGGAAACTCTGATCATAATGTAAAAATTAAAAGGAAGTATCACAATGTAAGGCAAAATGCCTGCCAACTCCTAATTTACGACATGACTCAAAACTGAAATTTGCTCCAGCCATTGATCATCTGCAGTAGCCCATAATGCAGATTTATGGGCCTTCAGGACAAAAGACATCTTCTTTTCAGCCATGCTAAGTACACCTCTTGCCTCAAATAGTAGCTGAGTGCAGCACCAAGCCCCTCCTACAGTGTATAAAAGCTCTTGTGTGCCATAACCTGTGCATTCATGCAATATTGGGAGGAATGGGAAGCAATATTCACAGCTTGGGTTATTTGGTGGGGGGAAGCAACACAAGGGAGCATGCTAAAAAACGCTTGTACCCTGAAAATAAAAAGTAGCTGTCTGAATTTGAGCAGTGGAAGGATACAAGTTAGCCAATCAAAAGGATGATGAAGACGCTATGCTCCAGGGGAAGGACAAACACATGAAGGGGAAGGAAAGCCATCAAATAAGAAGTAGGCATATGATAATGACAATAAAGGCAAACAATGAAAGCAATCTGTGGGCTCTAAGCCCACTTTAAGTTTTAGGTATGGTCTAGAAGCAGCTTCCACCTACAGATAGCTAAAAGCTGAACGGGAGGCAAGACCTAGTTAGTATTAAACATTTAAAGGGTGTTATATTAATATAATATTACAATTCGTCAGCAACATATTTGCTAGAAATGCTACTTCAAAAGGCTTCATTTAAATGTAAGAGTTGTCTTGGTCTGACTGATTTCATTCTTCTAGGGGAGTGTGAAATCAGTGTCAGACCCGTTCGCATGTCAAATCATGGTCGTAAAAAGGAAAGTAAGAGTTACACGTATGAAGCATTTTCTACGAATCGGGCTGTTTCCAACTGCAAAAATGCTTTTTGTGATATAGAAAGCTCAATTACGATTCAGTAATTTAGGTTTTGCGATTTGGTATTTGGAAGAGGCGTGTTGAGGGCATCCCTCCCTAGTTCAAAATTGGAATGGTATGTACGGATGTTTTGCGACTGAAATGCTGTTGCAAAACATTCACAATTTACCGCCAATTGAAAGTTGGTGGTAACACATTCGCAAATGGGAAGGGGTCCCTAAGGGACCTCTTCCCCTTTGAGAATGGTTGAAAAAATATTTTTGAAGAGCAGGTAATGGTCCAAGGGACCACTGTCTACTCCTACAAAATGAAACTTCAAAGTTTCACTTTTTTAATTGTAAACGCTTCCCGTTTCTCCCTGAAGGAAAACAGGATGCGTTAAAAAAAAAAATGCTTTATTTAAAAGCAATTATACACATGGTGGTCTGCTGATCATCACTGTAATGGCAGGGAATCGTAATCGGTCACAAATTGTGACCTACCTCATTAATATTCATGAGGTAGGTCTATTTGCGACCCTCTATGAATTGTTTAATGAAACTCAAAATATTTTCATACATTAGGAATAGCGATTTCCTAATTGTGATTTGCAATTAGGAAATCGCTATTCCTAACGTGTTTAACTTTCATACATCTACCAAAAACCACTAGTCTCTGGCAATAACTAGGCAAATAGAGATGCCACTGTTCTCTTTTCAAAGATTCTCCATGGTGGACCACTACCTGCATTTTTTTTGAGAGACATCGACACATCTACTTCCCAATGATGGGTGAAGTCGGTCCACTATGGTGGCCAATGGATAGTTCACACCAGCTCCCACCTTCGCCAGAGTCTGGGCCAGTGTTCCCTAGTTTCAAGGCCATTTAGAGGCTATTTGGACTGGTATAGGTGTCAGATGCCTACATAAACCTTGACAGATGATGCACAGCAGCCCTTCCAGCCCCAAGTAGCTCATGCTGCTGCAATAGCTTTGCTACTCTCCAGTCATATGAGCACGGCTGGTGAGCCGAGAACATGCTAGGGAAGCAAGGACTGCATGCACTAGTCACAACAGTTTTGGTACTCCACAACATCTGATCCAGGGCAACTAGAAAGAGATCATGACCCACTCTGGACCTCGTTGAAAAGACTACACCACATCATCAGCTAGGGCTTCCCCATTGATCATGCACCGCTGGGAGGCAGGGCCAACACACGCCTGGGCAGACCGAGTCTGCAAAGAGATCCCACGTTATAAAGAATAATGGATTCCCAGCTGTACAGAAAAAGTGTTAGGTTGATCAGTTTGTAGTTCTGTGACAATATAAAGGCAAATACACGGACTCAGAAATGTTGGTCCCTTCCATGTTTTTTAAGGTGCAATCGTGATACTTAAACCTCAGATGTTAGCCGGATCTGGTGGCTTTGTGGACTAATATGTCCACTGTAGGGGCCAGTGTGTGACCTCATGGTCACAGGTTCAAATCCCAGCGGGTCCACTCAGCCTTTCATCCTCCTGAGATCGATAAAATGAGTACCATTGAGTTGCGTAACAATAAACATCTGTTATTCAGCGCTAACATGCCCATGGGTGAACGTGTGCTTTACAAATACACGTTATGCTATGTTATGTAAACAATCTCAGACTGCCTTTTTCAATATATCTGTACATAAACCCTGAATAGACGTATTTATGTGTTCTCCATTTATGATATTTTCTTAATCCTGGTTCACCGTTTTCCAAATCTTTCATAATGTATTGCCATGCCTACGTCGTTTCATTTAATTGAAAAAAGATATGCTGGATATGATATTTGGGGCATATTAGCAAGACCCACGTTAAAATTATCGCCGTTTTAGCGGCAGGAAACTGCCGCTAAAACGGCGATAATGGGCATGCTAATATGCGTTATAGAATTCCAATAGAAGCCCAGGTTAGATGTGCAGGACATCTAACCTGGACTTCTATTGGAATTCCATAACGCATATTAGCAAGCCCATTATCGCCGCTTTAGCGGCAGTTTCCTGCCGCTAAAACGGCGATAATTTTAACGTGTGTCTTGCTAATATGCCCCGATATTTATTTTCCCATTCGATAAAAAGCATAATTGTTCCTTGCTGAATCGGTTGGTCTCCATTTTAGCACTTCTATTAAGTACTGTTTACCTGCTTTTACTTAGTACAGTACATTCGATCATCATATGTTCCATAGTTTAGATGTTTCCAATCAAAAGAGGCCAGATCCTTTCTAGAGGGGTGCAGTTCCCCACCCTTCACTGTCCTGTCAAATGTTAAGTTAGCTTTAGATCACAGAAATAACACCTACGTCATGAAGCGCATTGCCCTCATGTTGAGTGTTTCTAAAAATATTTATTTTGTCATGTCTGTGAAACTGTACATTTATACTAAAAATGTCTCTTTTTACTATGAGGCAGAAACAACATTTTAGCAACTACGATGGTGTTCCCTAAGTCAGCTCCACTCCCCAGCCGGGCGGGTGTCACTGTGAGGCAAACAGCTATTTAGAAACGCTGCGGCCTGTCATCTGCGCCACTTCATCGCGCCGCGGCTGACAGCTTGGAACGTTTGGAAAGTTTTTCGCGTTGCCGATAAGGACTAGCCGGCATTCTCAGTATTACAGATTCTGCAACAATTATCTTATCTCAAGTACTCGAGGTGCATTCGGCACACATGCACACAACACTCTCGCGCACACTTTAGCTGGGCCGCCAGAGCGCTACATCACACTCTGTGGATGATGGCAGAGAATCATTCCAGTGAGTCCCCGCATAACACTCGAGGCTTAGAGGCAGAGCCCTCCTCCCACATACATTGAGCGCTAGACACAATGCAGGTCAACGTGTTGTCAGGCCTACACGTTATGGACAGACATCACAGAAAATACACTGAGTACATGGAATTACGCCGCAGCAGTGAAAATAAAGGTTATTTAGAGCAACTGTACTAACAAATGAACAGTCACGCATTTACTACTGAACTGTGAAGGTCAAATTCCACACTATGACAACAAGACAGTGAATGATACATGAAAAAACACTATTTAATGCCTCACATGATGCATTTTATTATGATTTACACTGGGGGAATCTTTCCTAATAATCACAAGAACTCTGCAATGTGCTTTTACCGTACTGCACATGTTTAAACCTTTGCCTCCTGGTTTTAGCTAAATAACTTTTTTTCCAAGAAAAAGCACATGAAAATTGGCATGGCATAAGCCATATGTACAGACATGAGGGAAAATTAAATAAATAATTAATTTCCCCTCGTCTGTCGAAATACCCCCCCAACCCGGCCCCACCACTCTTACCTGCACGGGCCGCGGCTGGCAGAGCATAATATACTATTTATTACCACCCCGATTGGAGCTTTTCCACTGCAATCAATATGTTTCAGTGGGACATTGCGGAGGAGCTATCCAGCCTCGCGGAGCTCTGTTTGACTACAGCTTCCAGTCTTGCCCCAGGGGAGAAATCCAAGCTTCCAAAAAGTTGTGTAGTCTGAAGGTGGGCACCAAGAATCACTCTGGATTATTTACAATGAATGTAAATGGTATATTCTATCCTTAGCGAATGTAAACTGGAATTCAAAACACAATCAAGACTTAAAGAGTTGTCTTTCTAGTTTTGATACTACTCTTTCTGGCTGTCAGGTTTAATCTTGCCTAATACTTGTTACTCCATACCAATTGAGAGAGTTCTTAATCAAGTTCTTGAACTGTGTTATCACATTAAAGATATCCTACAACCATATTGTTAAATTACTGACCAGGTTACATTCCTGGTGTACACGATCCAAAACAGCACAGGGTCGTGTCCGCCAGGAATGTAACCTGTGCTAATTTCTGTGTTTTACCACAAATGATTATTGTCCTTTACTACCTGCAAGGGGTTGTGCACATTGTGGGAACGTGGATTATCAGTTCGGGTGGATGGTAGTCCACCACAAATAATAATGGCACTATTCTTGTTGGTCCAGTAAAGCCCCAATTTAAACCTGGGCTCAACCTATGGTAGCTATGGCACAGAGCAGACAGGCTTACCTTAGTAAAAAGTTTAAAGCATTTATAAGTACCAAAACAGTCAAAAAAGTCAAAAACGCAACACAATAAAAATCCTACTCCAATTTATAAAAACAGAAAATAACTTAATGAACATTATGACACCAAAACAAGAAAAATCTAATAAGTGGAACAGGAGATAATAATGTTTAAATTTATAAATGAAAATAGAGCCAAAAATCATTAATCACTAACCATGATAATCTGGTTGTGCTTGAATCTGACCTAGGTGCAATTCAACTCGACTGCGGGTCGGATACAGAAACCAGGTTCACCCAGCCAGAGGTTTTACATTCTGACTTAGGGCCTGATTTAGATCTCAGCAGACGGGTTACTCAGTCACAACAATGATGGATATCCTGTCCGCTGAAATATCAATCTCATAGAATATAATGGAATTTATATTTCGGCAGACAGGATATCCGTCACCGTTGTGACACAGTAACTGCTCTGCCGAGATCAAATCAGGTCCTATGTCTCTGAAACCAAGTCAAAAATCCAAAGGGGGGCAAGGAAGCAAGCTGTAGTCAAGAAAGGTTCCACAAGGCTGAATAGCCATTGAACAAAGTCCTGGTGAAGTGGTTGAGTGATGGCGGTAAAGTTCAGAGTGAGAGAAATTTTAAATTCACACCCAAGGAAAGTTCCTCTCCGGCGGGACACCTTTGGTGATAACGATAACGCTTGTGGAAGTATTCTACATCCCCCAAAGATCTCTCACCCCTTCCCAGAACCACTGAAGATCTGGGTATATTGTTTGTGGTATTCTTGAACTGTGGCATTTCACAGTTGTATTTCACAGGATGACCACTTTGATGGCTCATGGGCATCAATGAGATGAGTTTGCAACATGCAAGCATGTTTTTGAACCAGATGTTTTTAGAATTTCTTGTTAGGCATTAGGAGGTGTGTGTTCAATCTCTTGCTGCCCCAGCTCTCTGCAGACGTCTACTGTGTTTGTGAAGAAGTGAGTTTTTTGCAGCCATTCTTTGTACCATGCTAGTAGCAGGTCCACAATGTGGAATCTACAATAATGTCAATCTGATTATCTCATTAACTGCATTGTCTTTTTTCGTACAGACGTGTACATTATTGTCAGGAGTGGGTGCAAGGGTGGCAGTTTTGCACACGCCTTCTGATTTCTTTTTGATGGAGCTTGCCTAGTTGAGATTGGGGACCTGTGTTACATCTAGTTAGAGCTACTGTTTTTCAATTGTATTACTTCTCTATTTAGGTGAACCTAACTGTTTAAAAAAGAATCATTTTAACAGTGAACTATGGTGGTGTAGTCTTGCTTGAGCTGAGGTCTATCGACCCAATACTGCATCAGTCAAAATTCAGTCAAGGGAAGCTTGAAAGTTCTTATCCACTTCCTTTTAATAAAATAAGTGGACTGGTAGATACTATCGTCGTCATATAGTGCAAGATGTAGGGCAATGTAAATTTATTTAAATCAATGGGGATATAATTCATGAACACATTCAACAGGAATTGCCCAAGGGCTGATCCTGAAGCACCCCCTGCAAGAATAGGAACTATTGTTGAGCATTCACCACGTGCAACCAATTAAAATGGGTGCTCAGACAAGTAGCTGGATAGCAGATATCCTAGGTAATTTAGAAACTTGGTATTGATCAATTCTCAAATAAGGTCTACCACCAGATATCCAGGAGTATTAATTTAGTTTACTTGTTGCTCAAAAATGCATTGTCTATCACTCTATGAAAACTATTTTTTCAACAACAATGCATTCAATTTATGTACATGTAGCCAATTATTGACGTTGTGTGTTCATACATCACCTATAGGTGCCATCACGTTACAAATGGGTTGGTTCACATCTTGTTAGAAGTGGGGGTCTCCAATTGGCAGAGGTAATTAGCTTTGTCCAAGTAGGGACCCTTGCTTCTAGTCAGGATAACACACTTTTAGATAAGCCCTGCTAACTCCCTCGGTAGCTTGGCACGAGCAGACAGACTTATCCCAAAGGCAATGTGTAAAGTGTTGTACTCAAAACACACAGTAACATAGTGATAACACCACAAATGGACACCACACCAGTTTAGAAAAATAAAGTATCTTTATCTCAACTCAACAAGACCAAAACGACAAAAATACAACATACAGGTAGTAAAATAGCACTTAAAAACAGTTACTTCCAAAATAAAGCTTGAAGAAACCAAATAGCTCCACCAGGGCTATTACGACGTCGTGACAGCAATAAACCCAAAGTACGCCATGGACCGAGAGGTGCGCGGCTTCGGGGACAGAGTCACACGGACCCCCAAACAAACAGTACCTTTGGATAGCGAAGTCTATGACAATGCACGGCGTTGTGGAGGTGAGGCGTTGGTGCCGAGGTCGAGGACGGCTCCCTGGCTGCCACGGGGGAGGTGAGGCATCGTGTCCGCGAGGAGGTGACGTGTTGAGTCCAGGACAGGGGAAGTCAGTTGCGTTGGCGGTTAGGGCATCGGTTCCAGTGACGGTGCAAAGTCGGTGAGTTCGTGGAGTCACCCTCGGCGGTTATCGGTGCCGCAATTACAGGATGCAGGTGCTGGTGATGACGGAGTCGGTGCGAGTGCTGCCATCAGGAAATGCCGATAACTGCAGGAGTCGAAGGGCGTCGGAGCTGCGGTGCAGGCCGAGCGGTGCGTCGTGCACTTCAGAAATGGTGCACCTGGCCTCGGTGCAGGTCACGGCATCACAGTGGTGTCGCTGACGGCGTCGGGGATAGGTCTTCTTGCTTCTCTCAAATTGCTTCCAGCTTCCACAGCAGGAACAACCTCCAGAGGCCCAAAACTGGAATAGGCACCTCCTGGCAGGTTAGAACTCTTAGCAACAGAGTTCAGGGGAGCTGGGGGTGAAGTCTTTGTGTCCCTGAGACTTCAGAACAGGAGACCAGCACACACAGGCCCTTGGAGATTCTTCTTCAAGCAGGTTCACAGCAAAGTTCCAGTCTTTGTCCTTTCCTTGCAGAAGCAGCCACTGCAGGCCAACCCCACACAGCACACAGCAAAAGGGCAGTACTCCTCCTCACAGCTCTATAGCTCTTCTCCTTGGCAAAGGTTCCTCTTGAGTCCAGAAGTCATCTAAAGTTCTGGGGTTTAAGGTCCACTATTTAAACCCCATTTTGTCTTTGTTCTTCTTTGTGGAAGGTCTCTGAGCCCAGTCCAAACCAGTTCTGTCCTCACTGGTGCAGTATGACCACAGTGGTGGAGATAGAATTGTGCAAGGGAGAATGGCCCTATTCAGGTGCAAGGAAAACTCCTCCCACTACTCTAAATGCAGCCAAGGTCTATTCAGGTCAATTCTGAGTCATCCAGGAAGGGCCAGGCACACCTAAACCCCCCACCCCCCCCACAGCACCCCACAGTGAATGCACATTCCCAGCCCCTGTCACTCCAAAACCAGACAGTCAATCCACAAACAGGCAGAGGCACACAGAATGGTTAAACAAGAAAATGCCTACTTTCTAAATGTGGCATTTTCCAACACACAATTTAAAAACCATCTTCACTAAAAGATGTGTTATTAAATTCTGAGTTCAGAGAGCCTAAACTTTATTTCTCTATCTTATCGCAATGGGAAGGTATACTTGTAAGATGTTACAAAGTATCTCCCATGTTATCCTATCGGGCAGATAGCCTTTCAATAGTGAAAAACGAAACACACTGTATTTCCCTATCAGGACATTTTACACACACCAGTGCATGTCCTACCTTTCACATACAGTGCACCCTGCCCATGGGGGTAACTTGGGCCTACCATAGGGGTGCCTTACATGTAAGAAAAGAGAAGGTTAGGGCCTGGCAAGTGGGTGCATTTGCCAGGTCGACATGGCAGTTTAAAACTGCACATAGACACTGCAGTGGCAGGTCTGAGATACCTTTTCAAGGCTACTCATGTGGGTGGCACAGTCAGTGCTGCAGGCCCACTAGTAGCATTTGTTTTACAGGCCCTGGCACACTCAGTGCACTTTACTAGGGACTTACCAGTAAATCAAATATGCCAATCAGGGAGAACCAATTATAATAACAATTTACACAGGGAGCACTTGCACTTTGACACTGATCAGCAGTGGCAAAGTGCCCAAAGCATCTAAGCCAGCAAAAACGAAATCCAGCACAGCATCAAAAATACAGGAGGTAGAGGCAAAAAGTCAGGGGAAATCACGCCAATGATGCCAAGTCTAACACATCTCTAAGCATATACAGTTAAAAACTATTTTTTTTTTAAATCAAGCAGTGTGCAGGTCAAAGCATTCAGATGGAGAAGAATTACCTTTTCTTTTTTCTAATTTAAATTTCTTTATTGTAAAATTGCCAATACTTGAAAATACATTGAAAGAGTAAATTATCAACATAGATAGCTGAGAGTTGGTATGTAAAACAATTAAAAAAATCAGCATAAAATATACTCAACATAAAGGATCTCTGCTTTGTTCATAAAAAAGCATCTAAAACCTCTTCCCTTCTGTGACGCTTGTATGTCACAATATTGAGCAAAAAATATTTTTCCAACAAATATATCATAGCAAGATAATTGACTACCAAAATATTTGAATAGAGAGATACATAGGTAAGTATAATTAAATATTTTTAACCTTGGGCACCAAAGCAAAACAGTGAAAACTGCCTTGATTCTGTAGGTCTTTAATACAAAAAAATAAACTGATCCAGGTGTGGACTTTGTTCCACAGATGAAAAATATGAAAACACATTTACAGATCTTAAAAGAAACCTGCCATTAGGAATCTCACACATTAACAATTTGGTGGAACTATTTAAAGATAGTTCCCTACAACTGGAATCCCACAAGTTTGGCAGAAAATGCACATTATTCCACACGGCCAGACCTGCATGAATTTCAGAGACAGCATTGAAGTGCAGTATATTTGGCCAGACCAAAGTAAAATTCAGTCGCGGCTCGCAATACTCACGGGTGGGGGGGTGCATGGGGGTTCGCACAGGGGTTACCGTGGGAGGGAGAGGGGGGAAGAAAACCTACCTGACCGGGTCCCGCGCTGCCTCTGCTCCTGGGCTGGGTCCCGCGTTCCGCGTTTTCCAAATCAGGAACAGGAACTTAGGAACAGGAACAGGCATGCTCCCTCCCCTCCTGTAAGCCAATCACAACGCTGCAATGGCAGCGTTGTGATTGGTGCAGAGTCCCGGACAGCGCCCAGCTGGGCACCTGTAGGGAATCCATTTTCTCTATGTAGTAGAGTGCGCATGACTGCTTTGGTCGGTCCCAGGGCCGACCAAACAGTCAGAGTACTCAGAGTGGTGCAAGCCACTCCTCCCCAACCCGCCGACCCACCCGCCCACAACCAGGCATACCCTCCCGCCTGCCCCCAACCAGGCATACCTCTGTCTTCTGCTTTCACAGCGCGAGAAGCAGAAACATAAAATGGTATTAAAAATACCATTTTATGTTTCTGCTTCTCGCACTGCGAGAAAGCAGTGGGGCGGCGCTCCTCCGCCCTAATGGAGGAGCCGCCGCTGGTAAAATTAGAGACAGACTTAAACCTCTTTCATTAAAAACATTTCAGGTATCTAAACTTTGCCTAACAGGATTGAGCAAAATATTGAAAAAATAGTAACCAAAAAGATCTCTCTAACTCAACTGCAACAAACAGTCACCCAATTCATCCCAATAGTAGAACATAAAAACTGTCACAGACACCCTTCTTTGGATAATGTAATGTGGCAGACCAAGAAGGAGCATGTTACCATACTGGTGTCTTTTGGTTATTTATTGATGGAACAGGCAAGCAATCAGTGCAGAGACAATCTTTTGGATGTTGCTTCTTGATTTACTAGATCCTGCTTTAGACCTAGTAGTCTTAAGTTTATTCATGATTGATTTAGACCCCAACAGAGATCAACAATCCAACCATAAATCTATACAAAATAAAATACAAAATGTATAGTATTTTCTGTTAAAGTATCTCCTAAAAACTCTTAAAAAAATTGAATGGATGAAAACATGCACATTCATCAGGAGCAGACAGAAGGAAGTGCAAAAATTCATCCATAATAATTAAATTGTATCTGCAATAAAAGGGTGTTAAAACTCATTTTGAGGTGCAGCAAGGTACGGGCAAGCAAAGGCAACATGATTTTAATCCTGATTGCCACTATTGCAGAGTTGACATTCGACGGGGTCACTTCCCTGGTCAGCCTATTTACCAGTATAAGATCTAAGAGGAAGGATACATCACCTTAATAGTAGTGTTGTCCCTCTTACACTATGATCAAGAGACAGGGACAAATAATCATGCTTCTTACCACAGGTTACTTTGTAGATAAAAAATTCATACATTTTCAGGCCACCACAGTGTTTAATATTTAATGTAAAACTTAGTCTCAGGATAACCTGTTTTAAATATAGATGCTTCTGCCCAGGGGACCATGAATCCAGGTGAGATGAGGTCGAACCCATTTTTTTTAGTACAAATTGCAAATTCCATGTAAAACAGTTGTATTTATGCGAAACTCTTAAATCCTCCTATCTTAATAGTTCTCTGACCGATCCTTCATCCGCATTAATTAGGCTAAATTTCTATCTTATCAGTTTAGCAATTGTAATAGCAAATGTACTAGTTCTAAGCATAAGGCCTGCACAAGAATTGCAGTGTTAACTGAAGAAAACTTCCTTAGGATTTTTCCCTCATAGAAATTAGGATGAGACCACTTTGCTATAGGTGTGTGTTATAAATTGGGGTCTCTAGTTTACAGAGGTAGTCACCTTGTCCAAGTAGGGTCCCTTTCTTCTAGTCAGGGTAAGGGGATTACACTTCTAAAATAACCCTTGCTCACCCCCGTGGTAGCTTGGCAGGAGCAGTCAGGCTTAATTCAGAGGCAATGTGTTAGGCATTTGCACATAACAAACAGTAAAACAGTGAGAACACTACTAAATTACACCACACTAGTCTTAGAAAAATGGCCAACATTTATCTGTGTAAAACAAGACCAAAATGATAAAAATCCAACTCACAGTAATCAAAATACGAAAATTGCAAAACTAGACTTAAAATACAGTCCCTTTAAGTTGGTAGTTCCTTCCGGTGCTATCACTGTGTCGTGAACAAATAAATCCAACAGTTCAGGCCGACTGCGGCGTCGCGGGCCAGCTACAGTGTCGGGAAGACCTGCAAACAGTATCTTGGAAATGCAGGGCGTCGTGGACCTTGCGGTGAGCGCCAAAGAGGCAGCAGCGGTGGTCCGAAGGTCAGTGCAGGAGTCGTCGGGCCCTTGAAGTCACACGCATTGCAGAATGACATCTGTGAGGTTGAAGTCAGGAGCGGCGACATCAGCAGGCTTCAGGGCTGTGGTGTGAAGTGAAGCGATGTGGCGCGCGGCACCCTCAGGTCACGGCAGGCAGCGGCTCCGTGATGGTCTCCAGCAGCATCAGTGAGACTAGGGCTGCGTTGTGAACCAGGGCGGTGCTCGTCGTTGTGCTGGCAGATCACAGTCTAGGTGGTCCAAAACACTGCAGCCAGGCTTATTCTGAACCGCCCTTCTGGAACGTCCTCAGCTCCCTTGCTGAAGGAACTACACCGGCTGGCAGTGAAGAAGCGTTCCTACTTTAAGATCAGTTGCCTTACGTACAACGCCTTAAAAGGCAAAGGCCCGTTATATTTCCTGGAAAAAAATAACAGCATACTCTCCTAGTCGCAATCTCAGATCTGGCGATAAAGCCTTACTGTGTGTTCCCCGCATCCGCCAAATGCACACCGGGGGTAAGGCTTTTTCCTATCTTCCCCTAAGGTACTCGAACAAACTCCCCTTGCCCTTGCGATCCACTCCCAACTACAGTAAATTTAGGAAACTACTCAAAGCCTATCTATTCTGATCCATCAGGTAAGTTTTCCTGTTTTGATCTGCATCAGCGCCGAGATGCCCCCGGGTGAGTTGTGCGCTATAGCAAATAGCTTTAACATAACATAACATAACAAGCTGCGGCGTTGCTGATGCGCTGTCGTCAGTAGACGATCTGGAGACAATGGAGCCGGCGGGCCAAGACTGTGGTGTGGGATGGAGCGGTGCATCGAGTAATTTACAACCGCTGCCCCCAGGGCACGGTGCAGGCAGCGGTGTCGTTGTCGGCATAGAACGTTGTCGTCAGGGAAACCAGGGTGGCGATGTGAAACGAGGTGGTACGAAGTGCAGTGCCCTCAGGTCATGGTGCAAGCAGCGGCTTGCTGGTGGTGTCGGGTGTCGGTGAGATCAGAGTTGCGGGGTGGTGCGAAGTGGGGCAATGCTCTCTGCGGGTCAGCAGGTCACAGAGCCGGCAGCGGCGTCGTAGACAGTTTCGGTCACTTTTTCTTTTGTTGCAGCACAAAACACACAGTTCTCAGTGATGGTAGCAGATGATCTTGAAGACTTTGTTGTTCCTGAGACTTCTTGAACAGGGGGCAAGATCCACTTAAAGCCCTTGGAGAAACTCAGGAAAATAAGTTACAGAAAGTCCAGTCCCATCCTTTCACTGCCCAAGACAGAAGCAGCCACTTCAGGCCAACACAGCAAAGCAAACAGCAAAGTGGTAGCTCCTCCTAAAAGCTTCTCCAGCATTTCTTATTGGCAGGTTCCTTAGTCCAAACGAGTTCTAAAGTTCTGGGGTCAAGGTCCTGCTATTTTTACTACTTTTCCCTCTGAAGTTTTAGGCAACAAGTCCCTCTTGCTCACTAGAAACCAGTTCTGTCCTCTCTAATCCAGCTTCACTACAGCAGGTGGAGACAGCATTGTGCAGAGCAGACACAGCCTATTCAGGTGCCAGTGAAAACTCCTCCCACCACTCTAAATGCAGAAAGGTCTATTCAGCCTGGCTATGAGTCACCCAGGAAAGGCAGGACACACCTCAACCCCACCTTGTGACTTTCTAGAGTGAATGCACATTCCCAGCTCCTGTCACTCCAAAGCCAGACGGTGAATACATAAACAGCCAGAAGTACACAGGATGGTTAAACAAGAAAATGCCCACTTTCTCAAATAAACATTTTTTGCACGGACACTATTTGTTTTATTTTTGTCACGCACGGCATGGGTTCTTGCTTTTCCTTTCAATGATGTTGGCGCAGATAAGCACTGTGGAGTATGCTCCTTTCTCGCATCTCACATTCTGGTTTCCTTTCTGCAATATATATTCATGCTCTGGCTTTGCAGCTCCAGGTTTTTAACTTTTGTATTTTTCTAGCTTTTTCAGATGTCACATAGCTTTACGTGTAGGGTCTTTTTCTGCATATGGTTATTGATCAAATGTCCTACCTACGTTTGAGCCTTTCTTATCATATTTTGTGTTTGTATTCGCAAGTTATACATCCGACTATTTTTTGGCATTTGTGTTTATAGATTCACCTGACAAAGGGCTATTGTAATGCCCGAAATGCATTGGGATCAACCACTTTGATGTATCATCTCATGTCATCATTGAATTCAGCATTTTGAAGAACACTATTGCTCTGACATCGTTTGAAAATAAAACTGATTGAGCAACAGTCAACGCTTTTGGTTATTGTCCGGACCATAAACTTTGTTTACTGATTCATTTTTTAAGCTTATATCTACAAATTGTGATCAGTTGTGATAAACATGTTTCACATTATGTTGTTTACACTGTTTACACTTTTATAGTGATTTGTGGTAGTGCACCCAGTGTCTAGGACACTTGTCCTAGTTCTCCTGTTTCCTCTTTCGAATTGGGCGGCTGGGCAGAGCCCCCCCCCCCACAGGGTGCATACCTGAGAAAACTACCTTGTGGAATTTGGTTTCATTTTGCTAACTTTGTGTTTAGATTGAGTGCATCCCAGCTGAGTTTCTATTTTACATTCACTTTCTAAAAGTGGCATTTCCAAACACACAATTTAAAAACCACCTTTACCCAAAGATGTGATATTAAATTCTGAGCTCAGAGAGCCTAACTCCACTTCTCTTTTTTTTCCCAATTGAAGGTTACGCTTGTAAAATGTTACAAGGCAGCTCTAATGATCACCTATGGGAAAGACAGCCTTTCAATAGTGCAAAACGAAATGCACAGTATTTCACTATCAGGACATGTAAAGCACACTACTGCATGTCCTACCTTTCACATACACTGCACCCTGCTCATGGGGCTACCTTGGGCCTACCTTAGGGATGACTTACATGTAGGGCAAGGGAAGGTTAGGGTCTGGCAAGTGGGTGTACTTGCAGGTCGACATGGCAGTAAAAACTGTGCGCAGATACTGCAGTGGCAGGTCTGAGACACACTTGTGTGGGTGGCACAACCAGTGTTGCAGGCCCACTAGTAGCATTTGATTTACAGGCCCTGGGCACACATGTGCACATTACTAGGGACTTAGTAGTAAATCAAATAAGTCAATCACGGAAACAACAATCCATAACACAATTTACATGGAGAGCATATGCACTTTAGCACTGATTAGCAGTGAAAAGTGCCCAGAGTCCTAAAGCCAACAAAAAATGGGTCAAAAACAGGAGGCCAAAAAGCAAAATGTTTGGGGATAAACCTGCCAAAAATGCCAGGTCTAACAGTGTGTATTCTAGGGCATAGTTTAATGTAGATGGAATCTTTACCTTATATATTTCTAATAGGTGCATAAAATGTCTTCTCCCCATAGATTTATAGAATGTATTTAATGCCCCTGCATGCGGTAATGCATTACTACCATTCCGAATAAAATGCTGCTTGCTGTCAAGGTTGTGAGAAAAAATTATACCAAGATAGGTGTAAGATTTATCTTGGCTTGCTCTAATTTCTCACCACCTAAATACCAACAATACGGTTTACCATGTTTTCTCCCCCTGAAAGCTAATTTCTTAGGGCCCAATTACGAGTTTGGCGGTCTGACCACCATACCGCTGCAGCAGTGGTCCCTAGAAGATCACTACACTGGTGGTGTTTCGCCCGCCAGATTACAAGGCATGAGCATGAAATACTAACCATGTCAAAGGCATGGTTCCCGGATGGGCCGTGGTGGGCTGAAAAGGTGGCGATGTGTACTCTGTCACTGTCAGGGCCGTGGCTTCCCACTGAGCCAATTACGACAGCACAGCTGTACTGGCAGTTCCCTTGTGGCAGTTCTCCAGCAGCGTTCGACCGTCATGGTACCCTCACAGCAAAGCACTGCAACAGTGTCTATTGGATGGATTAAAAAACTACACAGCTGATGTCCTTTGGGCAAGTGGATGCACCTGCAAATTACAATATAAAATACACCATTTCCCTGACCATGATCCTTTGTTTCTCAACTGCAGGCCACGAGACAGCCACTAGCGTTTTGTGATTTTTGGAGATAAGGCAGCCCTTTTTCCTTTTTCCTCATCCCATTGTTCTCTCCACACCCTTATTTTTCTTTAAGGCATTTTCTCTAATATCCCTTGGTGTTTTTTTTTTTTTTTTTGCATAATCACTTACTTTATTTTGTAGTAATGCCTTGCCCCCAAAATCCGCGTTTTACAGAAGCAGAGTTGACAGTCATGGTGGATAAGATCATAACAGTAGAGTCACAATTGTTTGGAGCCCAGTTCCAACATACTCCTCTCAGTAGGAAAATGGAAATTTGGGACAGGATATTCAACAGAGTAAATGCTGTTGGTACCACTCGGCGCACACAGCTGGATATTAGGAAGAGGTGGCATGATCTCAGGTTCAGAGTCAGTTCCCTGGTCTCCAAGCACCACCTTGAGGCCCAGAGGACTGTCGGTCATCCACCCGGTACCCCATTGCAACTTTGTTTCTGGGAGGAGAAGGTCTTGGCCATCCTGCATTCTGAGGGCTTGACAGGAATAGCTGGGGGAGTGAAACTTGGTTAGTTACACTTTACTAACGGTCACAATACCTTAATTTCCTGTTTGCTCTCAACTCTACTTTTGCTATTGTGTTGTCTACCAACTTTCCTAACATTCAATCCTCCAAGTATCAGAGATATTGATTTGTCAGTGTAAATGTGTATTGTTGCATATAACATCACATGTATCAATCTCCATTACATGCCACATGTTGGAATGCTGCCTGTAAGTGTGTAAATATAAAAATATTATCCCACGGTCCATGATATGTGTTAATCTGCAAATGTGTGGTCCATCCCAACTGCATGTTGCCAAAAGTTATGTTACACCAACCATTTTCAAGGGGAAACAGTGTTTACAATGTTGTTTCCACAACGCATGGCTTCACAACGCGGTCGTTACAGCGACCGCGTTGTTACCACGCGTGCCATTACATTGCAAGTCGTATCAACGACTTGCTGTAGGAGGCGTATAACACCAGGGAATGTGTTGGATTTTAAATCCAACACCTTCCCTGCTGTTGCACAAACTGGAGTAGGAATAGTAATTAATACTATTCCAAAGTCCAGCGCACCCCCTACAGCAAGTCGTTGATACGACTTGCGATGTAATGGCGTGGTAACAACGCGGTCGTTGCAACGACCGCGTTGTGAAGCCATGCGTTGTGAATGTATGGGTTGTAACGTCATACATTCATTTTCAAGTATTGGGAAGTAGAGATTGAAATGACTACAACTACCATGAGGCCCTGTTACTACAACTCCAAACAAAAGATACAATAGTGATCTTGCCCAGTCCTAGTAGTCTGCCCTGTTACAACTGATGTTTACCACTCATGGACAGTGCAATGTACATACAATGCTCTAATCAGAGACATATCTGACTACTTTGTTTGATTTTGTCCTGGTCTCCTCAACTGGAACTATTGATGGCATGAGTGTATCCATACCAAGCGTGTACCTCAAATATATGTAAGGCATGAAGGTAAGAAGTGACAGGTGACCCATTGACTCTGCACTGCTTACATGATGACTAATGCTAGATATACAGTCAAGTTCTGTGTTCGCCTGTATTCTACACAACTAGGCCTTCGAATGGTCAAATACACATGTTACTTCTACACTGTGTTGACTTAAATGTTCTGGAGATGTCATGTTCATTTCTTATTCCAAAATGCAATATATCAGCACATCTAATGAGCTGCTCAATTCTCCTACATGTATTGAATGTCTCCAAATGTCTTTCCAACAAGTGCAATACCACTACAATAGATCACAATAGTAATCTCTACCTATTTTGTTTCTTCATAGGTCTCTACTTACTGGGACAACGATGTGGATGTACATACCAAATTCACACCGATAACAATATTCTCTATTTCTCAACAGGTCTGTCTGGCAGAGCACCTAGCCAGAGGTTGCCCACCGAGCAGACTCCTACTCCAGCCCTCGATCAAGTCCTCATTGAAAACAACACTCCTGGAGATGCGGACGTGAATGACCTACCTGGCATATCTTGTCAGCCTGGGCAGATGACAACAGTGCAGTGGCGGCTCCTGCATAGGGGCGTTTAGGCGTTGCCCCACTGCTTTCTCGCAGTGCGAGAAGCAGAAATATAAAATGGTAAAAACTACCATTTTATGTTTCTGCTTCTCGCACTGCGAGAAAGCAGAAGTGCCTGGTTGGGGGTGGGAGGGTGGGCGGTCCTGCTCGAGGGCAGGGGGGGTGGCTTGCCCACTGTTGTGGGTACTGACAGTTTGGTCGGCCCTGGAGCCGACCAAACAGTCAGTACCCACAACAGTGGGTAAGCCACTCCCCCCCTGCCCTCGAGCAGGACCGCCCACTCTCCCTTTTTCTCTATGTAGGCTGCTGCATGCAGCCTACATAGAGAAAATGGCGCGGCTGGGGCGCTCTCCCCTGCGCCTCACCAATCACAACGCTGCCATTGCAGTGTTGTGATTGGTTTAGGGTAGGGGAGGGAGGCTGCCTGCTAGCTGCTTCGGTGCTGCTTCCTGTTCCCTGCAGGAACACGCGGGACCCGGCTGCAGCATTACACCATCTAGGAGCGGAGGCCAGGCAGCGCGCACGGTACCCGGTGGTAAGGTAGGTAAAGTTTATTTTTTAAAATTTTTATTCCCCACCCAGCAACCTCGAACACCCCCCGCTCCCTCCCCCCTCCCGCTCTCCCACGAGCATGCCGGCCGCAGCTGGTCCTGTGGTGTGTGGATCGGCCTGCGTGCCCGGCCTGCGTGTCCTACCGATGTGCCGTGGCCTGCAAGCCATGGGTCACTGCTGCACCTTCTTAATCAAACTAAACGAACGTCAACAGCGGAGTCCCGGCAGGGTCGAAAATGTTTGGGTTGCCACCTGCAATGAGGATTTAGCCAATGTGAAGGCAGACTACCATGGTTTGGGCCCAATACAACATTGTGTTGGAGCACATTATTGAACACATATTCCATTGGGACCACCACAGCACAAGGAGCAAGCACAATGGATTCCTCTTAACTTTTATCCTATCACTGTGCAAACTGTCTTGGTACAGGTTTTGAACACCCAAAGTCTGTGACAGACATTCCCAGGAACAATCCATGTCCACTTCGTAGGTCAAAACAGCATCATATACCTGCTAATATCACAACTCTGAAATGTCCAAATAAAGATGCCATGGTGACGGTATCTAAAACAGACCAAAATAAAAAGGTTAGCTATGAAACTATACATATAGCACAATTCACATAGTCAACTTCTAGTGAACACATTCTAAGACAAAAATCTAAGCTAAACAAAGGAACACTAACAAAACAAACACCTTTGACCAGAAATTGCAATAGCTTTATCTTCCTAGTATTTTCCATAAAGATACTCCTCACATCATCACAACAAGAGTTGCCTTAATAGTCAGAGTCATGACATCTCGCAAGATACTTACACTCATGAGAAGAAGTTGTTGTTGAGATCTTGACGCAAGTCAACTCCTTCCTCTTCATCACTATCATCATCATTTGGCATTTCATGTTCCTCACCCGGTGGTTCCTCATTGTCTCCATCCTCTGCAATATAAGGGATGTTCCGTCGCAGGGTGATGTTGTGGAGCATGCGGCAGGCCACATTGATTTGACACACCTTCCCGGGTGAGTAGAGGAGGGTTCACCCAGTCTTGTCCAGACATCTGAATCTGGCCTTCAGGAGCCCAAAAACCCACTCCACTGGCGGTCGTGTTCTTCCATGGGCCTCATTGAAGTGGACTTCCCCTGGCGCTGTTGATTCCTCAGCAGTGCCAACAACCATGGATGGTTGGAATACGCTGATTCTCCTAGATGGAAAACAGACAGAAGTGCAACATTACATTGCACACTTTCTGATTATACTGCCTAACATTTCCCATACAAAGTTAGGAAAGATCAAACTTACTAACAAGCCAGGACCTCTCTGGTAGCAGTTGTGACATCAGCTGGGGTATGATGTTGTTCTGTAGTGGAATCGTGGGCTGATCCTGGGAACTTGGCACAGACATTTGAGATGTACAAATCGGGTAAACAGACAACTTGCACGTTGATAGAATGGAAGTGCTTCCGTTCACAGTTCACTTCTTCCCTGGCTTGCGGTGGCACTAAAGCAATATGGGTGTCATCAATGGCTCCAACCACACGTGGGAGGTACACATATCCATAGAAATCCCCTTTCATAATGGGCAAAATCCTCACGTCTCGGGAACTGTATGTAGCTGTCAATGTGTTTTATCACTGCAGAAATGACATCTTTGAGTACATCACTGAACATTGGTTGTGACATACCACCAGATAAAACCACAGTGTACTGGAAGGAACCTGTGGCCAGGAAATGTAATACTGCCATAAGTCTCACTATAGGTGGAATACATGTAGAATAAGTGATTTGAAGAAGTAGATCAGGCTCCAAATGATGGCATAAATCCTGTATTGTTTGCCTGTTTAAAAGAAACTTCTTGATTACATGCCATTCTTCCATGGTCTGAAGGTCTGGAAATGGGCAGTACACTGGAGGCTGTCGTCTCCTCCCTCTCCCAGGGTTCCTATGTGGGGAGTGAATACAAGTTAGAACATTGGTCACAGTGTCCAGAGTAACAGATATATATACATATATATTTAAAGTAAGCCAAAAGTCATGTGACAAAACATAACTGCTTCAGAAAACATTACACATTTCACATGATCATTGTCTACTTGTCTACTGTCTAACATACACCAATAATCCCCATAGTGGCCTTCACATGGGTCTATAACACACATGTGGGCATCGTCTGTTCAGATTTTTTAAATTTGCACAATAATGATGATTTCATGAAATTTAAGGTCAAAAACCTCCAACCACGGTGAACAGTGCACTGCGCAAATTTTGCCTTTTTGCACAGTAATGCACTACACAGATGATTTGTGTACTATAAATTACATGGGAATGGAGTATTTCAAATGTAAACAGGTGAGCCCTCATTTGTAGTGGTGGTGACGCACTTAACCCCTTGACCGCGATCGGAATTCCGCTTGTGTGCTGGACATTCCGATCGCGGGTGGGGTCGTGACGAGCTCAGCTCGTCATGCGCACAGCGCTACCGCGCAGCATGACGAGCTGAGCTCGTCATGAGCACGGAAGGGGTTAACAGTCACCAATACTGTATTTCCACCCGCTAAAATGGCGGATGCCTGACCTCAAATATAGGACAATTTGAACTACTGCCACCAGTGAAAGTCAACTGCGCGGTGGGTAGTTTCATCCACGGCAGACACAGCAATTAGCTAACATTGGTGATTGTGTTGGTTGCGGCCCAATGGCTGTGTGCGGCTACGCTGATGACAGCGTATGTGGCATACATGTATGTCACAGTTTGAAAAATAACTCACTTGCCTCCTGACACTGCTGCTATCAACACCTCTTCCATTTTAGCTGCTGTTTGCTACCTCTGGGAGCAATCATGCTAGGCCAAGCAGGTGAGAGGGTCCCTGCCTTCTCTCAGAGGAGCTGAAGAAACTTGTAGAAGAGGTCCTTCCCCTGTATAGCCCGCTCTATGGCTCATCAGAGGAGCAGGTAACTAACTTGCATACATTTTTTACTCTGTTCAACTCCATCCTTTCCATTCCCACGGGCTACAACGTACCCCTGAGTATCAGAGTGAATTATGATTACTGTTGTTAATATTTTGTATTTCTACATAGGACAATCATGTAATGAATTGTGTATCTACTGTACTTTGTGCACTTAGCATCACCATTGTGATGTGTGTTGTGTGTTAATCCCTAGATCAGGGGTCTTCAAACTGGGGAGCGGGCTCCCCTAGGGGGGCCTTAACTGATCCCAAGGGGGGCGCCAGGCTCCAAATATTCCAAATATTCCTCAAACATCCCCGCCCCCTATTTCAGACAATCACACTGTGGATTCTTTTACACCTTAGTAAGGCCTAGCTAACCAGAATAGTATGTTTGGCAATCATGTATTTGATTGCATTTTTAAAAGGTTTAACATAACTGTAATGTTTAAATAGGTCTAGACATATTTAAACATTGCAAATTTAATAGAATAGTTGTAAAAATTTCTGAGGGGGCCCCAATTTTTTTTTCATACAGGGGGAGATCGGCTTTAAAAAGTTTGAAGACCACTGCCCTAGATTCTACTTGTGGTGAATTCACATATGTATGCATGTATACTTTTCGTGGTGCCGATGATTTGCCAATCAGATGATGGTAAATGTGCATCCAAATGTATTGGGTTTACTGCATGAGCTGTGTATGTATACTGTAAGAAGCAGATGAGGATGTGATTAGTTATGTGTACAGTCCGACAATTCCCTCAGCCTATATCAGGGCTCGCCAAACTGTTGTTTGGGAGCTACTTATACCTCACAGACACCTTCAGAGTGCCACACTACCTTGAGGTCACTTATACGAGAGCCAGAAGATGTACATTTTTGTCTGGGAGTGTTTGAAATGTGAGGTTCATGTGGGATCAGTATGCAAAACCTGCAGAAAGCAAGGCCTGACATTGAGTTGTGCCCAGTCTGGGCCACAGTTACTGTAGCAATACATATTATGCACAGAGTAATCTCCCTGTAGGCCTGCATATCCTTGTATGTTCCGAAAAGGAGTATTCTCAACCACTACTAGCCCAGATTAGTTTTACATGGATTACATTTGAAATGGTGACTGATGTACCCAACTGACCTGATACTTCTTTCAGTTGACCCACAACCATGTGTGTCATTTACTTCTGACAGGCCCCTTACTCCCACAGGTCTGGTGTCACTTATCCATAAGTCATGCTTGCATTCTACATGCCTATTGCACAGGTGACACATTAACAATGCAGAGAGTTGGTTACTTCTGAAGAGTTCTTGGTATGTAAATCATCAGCTTTGTTACAATCAACCAATCTAACAAGACATACAATGGTATGTTGAATGTCATCCCTGTAACAGTGCCACATATGGCACAAGGTGTGTCCTGTGATGGCAGTACATACCACACAGACTACATCAGATGTAGTATGATATCTCATTAAGTAATGCTCATGTCCACACATCCCAGTGAGGTGCTGTCAATGACACACATGACAGTAATTTCTTTGTGACCTAAATCTTAGGATGTAGTCTATATTATTGGCCTGTATGGACCTTATGCCTCAAATCATTGGGCCTGGCTGTAAAGGTGTCTGCACAATCATGATAAAGTAGTTTACCCTTCAGAAGCTCACAATGGTGTGTTGTGTTTCACAGTATCTCACATCACAGTACATGTAGGATGACCCTGGTCTACATGATGTTAGTGGGCTGGCTTAGTCAGTGTAGTTCATGGCCAGGCTTGATGATAGTCGGCGGTAGACCGCCAACGCCGCACTTGGGGAGAGCCGTGCTGTCAGGAGAGACACTGCTGGGACTCCATCCCCCGTCAGCCCTGGCACCCACGTCACAGCGCTCTTAAGCGCATTGCCACCCGCGGTCCCGTGTAGACCGCCAATGCCGCACTTGGGGAGAGCCATATTGTCAGGAGAGGCACTGCTGGGACTCCATCCCCCGCCAGCTCTGGCGCCCACGTCACAACGCTCTTAAGCGCAGCGCCATATTGCGGCGCGGGACAAGCGCGGGGATGCGCCAGGGCGAAGCCCGTGTGAAGCGCGGGCCAAGGGCGGGCCTGTCCACACCCATCAGAGCCCGGAGGAGGCTGGGCCCCACCTCTAACTTGCTCCATCGCAACTTTTGTAATTACGAACTCGACCTGGAACTGGCCCTGAAGATGGGGAAAAGGAAGTCAACCACCATCGGAGGTGAGTCACCTAATACCCAAGTGCCTTCCTCATAAGAGCCTCTGATGCTCTGAATAAAGAGATCCAGACTGTGGAACGCAGACTATCAATGGGTGAGCTAGTAGCACCTGACCGCCCAACTGATAATATCATCATAGAGTCCACGACTGCACATGTAGACGATCCGCCTACCTCTCCCCTATCATATAAGCCAGCTGTAACTTGCTCGAAACGCGTAAATTCTCGAGTTGAAGCCAGCGCCCACTCTCCGTCTGCTCATGCCGAACCACCTCCAAAGAGGAAAAAAGGAGGTGGAAGACCAGCCATTAAGCTAACTTCTGCTGCTCCTCAAGAAGCTAAAACAGCCCTTCTACATACAATGGACGCTCTGCTACTAAAATTGGAACCGTCTTTCACTCGCTTATCTCAACCCCTTTCTGACAGGTTTCTAGAATGGAGGCAACTCTGGAGTCCTTAACTCTTACAATAACAGGTACAAGCGATGTTAACTGGGAAAGGGCTATGGAGACGTCCTTGCCACACGACCCTTCCGCAATACCTCAGCGCACTTCGATCATGCGGGACGGCACGGGACCTGAAAGTGAGGCCCGTAGGACAAGAGCTTCTCAACTGGAAGGTATGACCGCTGGGGAAGTCATAATCTGCTCCCAACCTCCAAACTTGCAAGCTACCTATTCCCTCCATTCCTCCTCCCGTTATTCTCTGCACTCGCAGAGGGTACCTAGCCCCCCTTACCATCAACTGCGGCACACTCAAGACCCCATGATACTGAATCGACAAATGGGGCTAACATACCTTCTGACTGAAGACTGGACCTTCCCCCCGCCACCTGTCCCTATGTAATAGTTTTGGCAAATGTGCCTAAATTAGTGGCTACTCAGAAAGAAACCACGGAGCAGCTTATCACAAAGGCATGTCATTGGATTAGCAAACACGGGGGTCGGGGGGAGCTACTCTCCAGCATCCTAATGGCAAGAAGGGTGGCCTGGGTTGGGAATTCCAAGAAATCCATTCAGGGGGACTGCGTGGTAGTTAATTTTAATTCGTATTATCTGATTCAGCAACTCCTTGGGCTCCTACCTGACACTGCTACTCAGCACACTCAACTGTTGGAGCTGCCACTAGGTTTTTTCTATAAACCTGTTAGCTCTTTTAGTAGGGCCCAAGTCCCCTTGATCCCATGCAGCGAAAACAATCATGAACCTCCTCACCTTTACCTAGGCCGCCCCTTAATTCCCTTTCCCACTAACAATCGCTTTAGTGCTTTAACAGACTTGGATGGGTGCGATTGACAGGGGGGGAATGACAGCATTACCAATCAAGCGCAAAACTGTAGGAAACCCGGGCCCAATCCTTCTAAACTTTCTACGGCTATCCTTAATAACACACTCCCCCCTAGGGATCATGTGAAATTAGTCTCCTGAAATATCACTGGACTAAGGTCCAAAGTGTCCAATTTAGATTGGCTAGCTAAATATGATTTGATTTGCTTCCAGGAAACATGGGAAATGGGACCAATCGATCTAGACGGTTACCATTCTTTCGATACTCCCGCCTGTCCTTCTGTCTCGGGCCGCACGAGGGGTGGATTTTAACATTGTTAAAAAATACTTTAAAATTAGCAGTCTCATCATTTTTTAATGATTCTCCTTATTATCCTTTTCTCCACTTAAAGGACCGAGTGAGGACCCAATTCTTTTAATCAATTATTACAATAATAATTTTAACTCTAATATGAAGCAGGTCGCTGATATGCTGGAAAGAGATGTCAATACTTTCTTTAACACTCTCAAGCAGCCTTTAAAAATCCTTTGGGTGGGCGACTTTAACGCACACTGTTGTGTTTTTTTAAATAAAGCAGTGTGTGGTATATCTAATGATTTGGGCGATCCAACCCCTCACTTTGCGCCCGACCCTTATGGCGATGCCCTGAATAGATTGTTCTTCATTAACGATCTGGAAATTATGAATCCCACTGACTCTATTTCCGGCTCCTTATAACATACATTTGGACTGACCAGTCCAGGTTCGACCTTAGACAATTTACTGATCTCCTCGCTCCTTAAAAAATCTATTTCTAACATCGTAATTATGCCATATGGATTCAGCGACCATCCCGCCATCACTGGTGACCTGGAATGGGGAGGCACTGTTGTGGAGCAGCCAAGGCATGTCAATCCTGTGATAGCAAGGAAAAACGGGATAATCCTTAAATGGGAGATGGTAGACAAAGTGAAAATTGTTACAGTCGTGGTCGGTAACAGACTCAACGACATTATGACCTGTCTGGTAGCGAACCCCGATCCAACACTTGTAATAACGGCCTTTGATGGAATACTATCAGAGGCTAAACAGGCACTAACTAGGGAAATACCCCAGGCCCAAATGGTTTGACCAGTCATGCACTAAGTCCCTATCAACCTTGCACCAGGCTCTCAGATCTACTCCTAGGGATGCAGAGCTAGTTAAGAATATGCAGCTCCGTTATATGGAGGCAAGGAAGCGGAGAACCAATACCCTTAAGGAAGAAGCCTGGGAGAAACTCCACCAAGCAGCTCTCTCAAAAAATGCCAGGGATTTATGGAGTCTTATCAACGCTCCATTCCTTAAACCTCTTGAAGATCCGAGCACAGTGTGTCATGTGGATGAGGATTCCTGAATTTCACATTTCTCTTCCATTTTTAACACTCCTGCCGAGGGACCGGCCAGCCAGTTGATACCTAGTATCTCTCCTACTAAATCCCACTTATGTTTTAAACTACATGAAATAAGACTGGCCCTTTCACAGTCCTCTACTAACAGAGCCCCTGGCCCGGATGGCACACCAGTAGATTTTTTCATGGCGCACCCTGATTTATGGGGCCGGTGTTGACCAATGTTTTTAATGTAATAGCCATGGTGGGTCCACCGGACTCGTGGAAGAGGTCAATTATAATCCCAATCCACAAGAAAGGAGACAAATCCCAGCCTAAAAACTACTGGCCAATCTCTCTACTAGACAGTACCGCTAAATTGATGGGCCGTGTTCTACTTAACAGGCTAGAGGAATGGGCCACGCACAATAACGTCCTGATCCCGGCTCAATACGGGTTTAAAAAGGGGATTGGTACTCAGGACCAATGCCTCAACCTAAGCTTACTAATGGGCAAGTATACCCAAGCAAAGCAGGGGAAACTATACTTGGCATTCATGGATCTTTCAGCAGCATTCAACTGCATAGCACACCACCATCTTTGGAGAATAATGTCAGAAATGGGCATTGACGAGGGGATAACTACTATCATAAGACAACTTTATTTATCAGCCTCGGCAACCGTGCGCTATGGAAACCAGGGTGATTGCTCTAGGCCATTTCCTATCATGAGGGGAGTCCGCCAGGGTTGCGTCCTCGCCCCATTCCTCTTTTCCATCTACACGAATGGGGTGGAACCACCCCTGTTGAACTCTACACCGGACGTCCCTATGATCAATAATGTGCGAACCCCAATTCTGCTATACGCAGAGGACGCCGTACTAATTGCCCGAGCCTTACAACACCTGTTGGAGATCTATGTAAGTTATATGGGCAGCTTAGATTTAAAAACTAACGAGGCAAAATCTCTTGTCTTAATAACCGGGTGTAGAGAGAGGAGGGTCCCACACTTCTACATAGCAGGACAAGAAATAGCTCACACAGACACCTTCTCTTACCTTGGAATAACCTTTGAGAGACAACTATCCTGGTCCAATATGATCACTACTAGGGGCTTAGCCCTGGAAAAAAGCATTATTGCACTTAATTCCTTCACAAAGAAACTGGGTGCAAAGCCCCTTGAAATGATCAAAAAGATCTACTCCGCCAAATCAATATCAGTGGCAACCTATAGGACAGGCATATGAGGATTTACCAACTCCCATACCCTTCAGACTATCGAGAATTCCTTTTGGAAAAAACTCATTGGTCTCCCAGCAAGTTGTTCCAATTTTATATGCCATGCCGAGCTGGATGTCCCTTATATTGAGGATATAATCAGGCTGGCTCCAATACTCTTATGGCACTCGATTTGGAGAAGAGCATCAGTGAACCTTACTCAGAGCCTAATAGAAGATTGCCTTCATCTGGAACATGTCCAAAGCATTCAGCTGCTATCATATATTAATAATAGCCTCACCTCTCTTGGGCTAGATCACCTATTCACATCTCCATCAAATTGCATCATAGTTTCAAAAAAAGAAATCAAAACATTATTCTTCAAAAAAAGGGCACTCAAGCGACTCAATTTGAATTGCTCAAAAGCGTTTGTAAAAATTTAGTTAGAGGGCCCAATTGATCAGGAAGGTGCCCCCCCATGTCTATCTTATGTGACTAGCCCACATCATCGATTTATTCTAATGAGGTTTAGATTGAACTTTATACCTTGCATGTTTTTCTATCCAGCAGGCATCTTTTCTATCTCTGACCTACCTCCCTGCCCGTGCGATGGCTCTTCTTCCCAATCAAATTTACACATTTTCTTTTTCTGCAAATTCTTTAAGGTTCATCGCAATAGATTCATTCGGCCAATTATGCGCAAATATCATTTTATCCAATGTTGCCCAGGTCTGTACTTTTTACAATCATTGCCTGACCAATTAGTATGCTATTCTGTGACCTCATTCTTACTCTGCTCATGGAAGGCTGGGCAATCTCGCCCCATAAACTGCGTATTTAAATTCTGTTTTTAATCCCAATATTTTACTTGTTTATCTTTCATCATTGTTAATATTTACACTATGAAAGCTGTATTTCCTTTTAATCTGCATGTTATATTGTGTTTTTTGCACTTTTATGATCTTATTAATTAAGTATCGAATAAAGTGATTTGACTGACTGACTGACTACAAAAGTGTGTCTTCATGTCTTTGTGGTGCTTAGCATATGAGACTGACCCAACTGAGCATTGGTTAATGCTTGTGCTATGTGTATTCAAAATGTGTGTCGAACGAACAGATATCCTAAGACTTGCAGTTATAATCTGTCTAGTCATCTATTGTATCCATACAGGTCAACGCCCATCAGAAGCAGTCCATGTGGGAAACCATCGCCCAAAAGGTGCGAACCCTGGGGGTATTTTGCCGGCGTAGCGTCCATTGTGGTAAGAAGTGGGCGGACCTAAGGTGCTGGACCAGGAAGATCGTGGAGGTCCAGCTGGGGCTGTCCTCCCAACGTGGACAAGTGTGCACCCTGGACCCTGACCCTCCCTAATGGCCTGCATAGTGGCTGTGGCCTACCTAGAGTTTGACGGGAAGTTGAGGGCCCAACAGAAGCGACAATGGGGTGAGTCCTGACGAGAGTCATACATGTAACATTGACAACTTTGGGGGAGATTTACTAAGATTTTGCGCCGTGTTTGCGTCACAAAAGTGACTCAAAAAGGCGCAAAATCTTTTTTTCCTAATTTACTTTCCTGCGCTAAACTTGTTTAGCGCTGGACTGAACGTAAAAGTAATGTGAACATTACTTTGCGCCATGGGGGCGTGTCAAGGGTGGTGCATGGGTGTTCCAATGTACCAACACAAGGTTTCTTACGCTAAATCCAATTTACTAAATACAGTAGATTGGGTTTAGCGTGAGAGAACTGTGCCCTTTTTAAACTAGACTCAAGGATGGAGAAATTCTTTAATTTCGCCTTCCTTTTCCGACTTTGCATGCGCGCTGCACTGTGCAGCACGCATACAAAGTGGGAAAAGCTTTCCCTCATGTCTAGGCATGGTATTTTGTACAGGAAGGGTATCCTTCCTGTACAAAACCTATGCTAGACTCACACACAGACTCTAGCGCTATGGCGCTAAGGTGGTGCGTGGCGCAAGGGAAAGGGGAAGGGAGAGCCATACCTTTGAAAATATGGTGCTCTCCTGCTCCTTCCCTGTCGCTCAACACAGCGCAGCCTCACGGGAAGCTGCGCTGTGTTGCATGGTAAATCTCCCCCTTTGTGTGTTACAGGCAAACATTTCCCTATCATTATTGGGAGTGGCCCATGTGTGCCACACAAGAGGAGTTACTGTTTGTTTTGGTCTGGTTGTAGGAGAATGCTGATATGCTGTGCCTATTGTCTTTATGACCAGGAATACAGCTGAGTCCAGTCCACTACCAATTTCCTGTCTTGAGCAGACACATGGCTAACTGAATGAAGTAAAAAATCTGCTCATGTTCTTTGATGTTCTGGGTGACAATTGTACCAAACAGACAACTTGTTTTCCTTATGTTAGGAGTGCTGTTCCTTCACTACTGTATCTCATGTAGTGGTGGCCCTATTTCATGTGACATGGCATACAGCGCTCTCTTTATGCAGTGACTGTATAACACTTTACATTCATAAGTTGGGATTCAACAGTAACATGAGTGTGCAAACTTCACTTGTGCCATCACCATTAGTGGCTACATGTTGCCCAGTGTACATTTCCCTGTTGTTACTTCATCTGCAATGGTGTTTGAAGATTCATTCACTGACTGGCATCATGGAGTGAGATGTAGAAATGTAGAGATCTTATGTGAGTTTCTACACTCAGTCTTACAAGTCAATTTGTGTTTGCTATTCCAAATGGTGCTGTGATGTGCCATCCCGTTCAGCCTATTGTTCTCACACCTTTTCATGTTATAGATATTCAGAGACACACAACATCATTCAAAGGTGTATTGGCCTGTAGGAATGACATCTGTGAATGGTGTCATCACCTGCACCAAGAAAGGATTGGGTATGTTAATTTGGCTATGAAAAGTATTATGCTGTGTGCATCTGTCATATCTATCTCCCAAATCATTTTTACTTCATTGTCTCCAGGCTACTTTTCTATGCTGCATGTGATACGTAGGTAAACTACTTCAGTTCAGCTTTGATTAGACTTTTCAGGTAGTGGACATATGATGAAGTTTCAAGACAAAAATGTCATCAGTGTGCAATGAGCATTTGCATGTGACACAATGCCTGCTTCCGCATTCTTGGGATGCTTTGACTCGTCAACGCCGGAGGGACGTTGGATTCGCTTCAGTTGCACAAACCAGGAACCGACCCAACGAGCGGTCCCGGAAACGTCACGAATCAGTCCATGACTTTCTGCAAAACGAAGGGCACTACACCATGATAATTATCTACAGCTTCCCTTCCGGTGACATGTACAGTAATCGCACCAAACAAGTTGAACACATCGGCACATTTTAACTTCCTGTGTGGACATAACAAGTTTTGAACAAATTGTATCCTGATAGAAACCGTGCTTGCACGACGGAGACACACTTTGCTCTCACGGAGAAATTCAGATAATAAAAGTGGACATAAGCGCTACCTGGAGGTCCACAATGCCGTATTCACCTCACATTTCCCAATGTTTCTGACCTAGTCCCGGTCCTGAGGAAGAACCCTCAAAGAAACCAGGGGTTCTGAAAAGCGTTGACCCTACTCAGCTAGTCTAATTCCCTACTTCAACCACAGAATCATACAGTGTGTAAACAAGGCAGTTTGCTTGTTGCCATTGGTATATATGACTAGCTGGTGGTGGCAGGTTACAGCCTTTGAAATTGAAAATTGTCTATATAGCCACACTTCTTTGTATAACTGAAGGACTGGTCACCTCATTTTAATTGTATGTTTTGTAATTTTGTATTTCATTGTGCTGTATATTTTGCATTTGCAGTAGTCTCAATGTCAATTGTGGTATTGTTATTTATGTTATGTGTACTGTCTTAAAGTTGTTGTTTTTCTTGGTGTTGACATGATTCAAAAGTCGAATGTTAATGTCAAGATAGGATCAATTTAAGAAAGTGTAATAAAAACACGAAACCACTCCAACAGTTGAGGTGGTTTTTGTACAATTGTCTTAAATTCGAAAAGCACACCCACACACTTCTTTGTTTGTAACTATAAAAGAGGCCCAGTTTGGGTGTAGTTTAGGGCCCAACCCCCCTTTTTTGTAAAAACAATGTCTGCTACAGCACATGTTGATGGTACCTTGACCTTTAACTTGACCTTCAAGACAACATGATGTGTGTTAAGGAAAATGAATATTTTTTAAAATCTGGGCCTTGTGTGAACATTGTGCGAATGAAAAAATTGCATCCATCCGATTTGGTAACATCATTTAACTTTGGTATACTACAAGCGCCAAAGTCCGCAAGTTGATCAACTCTCCTAGTATGGCCCAAGGGATGGAGTATAGACAATCCATCAATGCATTTGGAGCTGTCTGGGGTTATGACATAAGTGGAGCCAACTGTTTGCAGGTTATGTAGCATGCATGCAGGTGCTCATGCTCATGGTGAAGTCTATATAGTGAACCATGAGCTGGTGTGATATGCTCACTTAATAAATGTTTTCTGTTGGTATGTGATGGTCAGTAGTGGAAACACAGTTGCAATAAACCTATTTTACATGTCATTTTAGATTCATCGCAGGCTAGCGAAGGAGAAGGGGCCAACATCAATGTGGACACAACTGGTCACGGTGGTTCCGGATGTGACAATACAGACTCAGAGGGATCCAGTTACCAGGAGGGTGTGGGGAGTGCCACGGAGTTCACAAGCTCAAGTTCATCTTCATGCAAGTCTTCCTCCAAGCGGTGATGGACTCCACAGGATTAGTTCCACCTTCATCCTTGTCCACTATCCCCAGTTCCATCGCCACCTTCCCTGTTGTCCACCAACTTGTTGTCCGGCCCCACTCCCCTAAGAGGGGAGCTGTCTTCTTTTTTGCAGACATCTCAGCTCCTTGCCCTGTTACCCCTACTGCCCTGAGTGAGGAGGCTATTGACCTCCTGAGAAACATCGCTGTGGGTCTGACGGCACTCCTGAATGCCAACCAGGAGCAAGGCAGCCAGCTGACACAGATGGCGGCCTACCTGGAAGGCATCTACTGTGCAATGTGTGGCCTACAGAGGTCTTTTCAGGCTCACTCACGGCAGCCTTCCACCCATCCCATTCTTCTACCCCACCTCCTACTCCTCCCCTTTCAAATTCCCTATGCCCATACCTGTACCAAGCACATGCACACATCTGCATGCACACCCTTTATCAGATCCAAGCACCACACACACACAAAAGCTGCATAAAAAAGCAGGTATGCAACCACTCAACAGATGCTCACCCCTCTCATCGCTACCAACGTACCCCTCCACAACACCCAGCTTTCACACAGACACCATAGCAACAACCACAGACACCTCCACAACACCCAGCATTCATGAAGAAACTACTGCAGCAACCACAGACACCTCCACAACACCCAGCATTCATGCAGACACTACACCAACAGCCACAGACCCCTACACAACACCCATCATACATGCAGACACTACACCAACAGCCACAGACCCCTCCACAATACCCATCGTTCACGCAGACACTACACCAACAGCCACTGACCCCTCCACAACACCCAGCACGTCCACAACACAGAAACTAAAAATGCAAACGTCACAGTCACCCACACAATAGACACCTACAGAGCACACAGGGCATGCTGCACACACACCTCTCACTTCCACTCCCTTTACCTCAAAACACAACTCCCTCCCAAACATCCTAGCCATTTTCCCTGTGAAGATGTTCTGTTTGCCCTTGCCCTTTCCCCTGTGCCAACTGCCCCTCCCAAAGTAAACAACATCTTCCAAACCCCACCCCATTCCCTCCACATCCCAATACAACCCTGAGAAACCTAGTTCATACCCCAGTTAACCCAGCCTTACCCCAACCCAAAGCAGATCAAGAAATCCCCTCCCAGACCCCAACCCAACCATTCCACATCCAAATACACCCATGAAAAACCTCATCCCCACCCCCATAAACCCATCCATACCCCGGAGAAATCTAAGAAAACCTCTCCCAAAACCAAACCCACCCCTCCCTTAACTGCCCCACCCCCAAGTACCATCTTCAAGGTGCCTGCTATGCTCAATGGATGCCCCTTTGTGATGAGGTTCCCTGGCATTGTCAGTAATGGCAATTTTGGTGGCACAGCATTGTGCTGTGGCACAAAGTTTAGTAATGGACTGGCCATTGGCCTTTGTATGCATTATATTTGTTATCCATTGATTAAACAGTTTCATAGTTTGGAAAATATTAGTCCTGCCATTACGTTTCTACTTATTTGATGTTATTGTATAGTTTGTGATGTGTGAGTACAGTTAGGTTTGTTTCATCCCTGATTGCTGATCCATTTGAAGTGATTATTATAATCTGACCCTGGACCCAATGCTGGAGTTACACAGGACAAGGGGAAATGTTGGATGGATGTCTATGTGGGATAAGATCCAATCAGGGCTGACATTGGTTGGATGTTATATTATATGGTAAGTATTTCAGCTTGACCTGGTCAATGTCAACATCATTTAGGTTGCACTTCTCCCTAAAATGTTGGTTGGATATATATTTGATGTGTTCAAGTTAGATATTTGGTTATCCACACATGGATGGTTTTAAATTGCCATACTTTGTGGACATTTGTTTGGACATGTGTCCATTTTCCTGTGTGCACCGTAGACCTACTTTATCTAGATGTGTGACAAATGCTGTTTGTGCTATGTTTGGTTTCATACTTGCACTTACACATTACCTACATATGTATGGCACTTGGTTATGCTATTAGTTGTCCCTGATACACTTCAATCCACAGAGCCTGTGCACATAGAGGTTTTAAGCCATGTGCAAAATGGACTGTGGACCAGGGCCCCAGCCTTTCTGATTCCCCCTGGTAGAGGCATACCCATTATGCAGAGAGTGTTTACATTGTGCCCTTTCAATGCTTCTCACACTGGTTATTTGCAATCCCATTTACTCACAACATGACCTAAGATGTGTGCAATGTGAGGGTGTGACAGAGATCGATAGGTGTGATATTGATGAGGAGCTGCTGTTGTGTGACACAATTTGATGCACACATCACTATCACTGATTATGAGTGGTATACACATGTCTATTGTGTAGAGTGTGCCTATGCAGTTTCAGTGACCTGGCCAAATAGGAGGGCATCATAGAGCAATATTTGTGTTATACATGTAAAAAAACTTCAGAACTGGGTCCCACGAAATATGCTTCGGCCAGGGATTCAAGCCCCCCTGCCAGGTCCATGGCAGGGCATCGATTTGCTTAGAAGTCAATGGAAACAGGTAAGGGTACAACTTACCGTCAGTTGCATCGGTGATGGTGTTGGTTTTGAAGGTTATCAAGCAGGTACAGCAGCGGTGGGACATGGGCGATCAGCTGCATGGCAGCACAGGATGTGTGGAGGTGAGTATAGGTGAGTTTTGGCCTTATATCCCTCCCTTTTTGCCAGCTCAGATGTGGTGGTTGGACCGCCAAGTTCACCCGGCTGTAAGGCACCTTGCAATTGGGACAGCGGTTAAACTGGCGGTCTTTCCTCCGACAGGCGCATTGGCCTATCCTGATGCCGCCACGTTCGGCATTTGCTGGCGGTGGCGGGTGGACTACGATGGTCTTTCGTCTATGTAACCGCCTGCCTCATAAAAAGGCGGCACGGCGGCAGTCGGACCACCAAACTCATAATCAGGCCCTTAGTTTTAATGATATCAATTTTTAAGTGATGCTTTTCTGTGTAGATAAACCACCTGAAACATTTCCATTGAACAAATGTATATTTCTAGAGTTCCAATAAAGATGACCCTGCTTAGGAGCTACATCAACCTGACTCTTCCCGAATTCCAGAGACCAATCCGATGTGTACTGGAATAAGAGTTTAATTAAAACTTTCAAAAGTGTATGATCACTTGAATTTGAATTCAGCAAAAGATAATGATTACAACTATTTGTATGAGCGCAGTAGCCATGGACTTGTTTGGTGATTTATTGGATTACAATTTGTGTGAAAAATCTCAATAATTTCAACAATTAATGTAATAGTACCACTCTTCACATGAATGGTACGATTCCTAAGCTTTTTAATCGTCATTCTAGCCGATGTTTCCCAGGAGAATAGGGCAAAACAGAGTGAAGAGTGGAAGTGGAGTGAAGTCTAAAATAAACTCTTTCCAAGTGAATCAAAGCGTATTGAACTAGCTGAAAAACCACTTCACTCACCTCCGCACAGAGGACGAGAACCTTTGCTGTGGCTACCACCCACAGGCAGAAATGCAGTCTAAAGAGCCTAAACAAAACAGTCCTCCAGGAAAGAAACTCGCCTCCTCAGCAGAGCTCTCTCTAATTTGACTTCCTCTACTTGCTCGCACAACAACAACACCCCCAACTTAGCCCCTGACAGGGGATGCTCACCACCTGCCACGCACCTTGTCCCAGTTCCCCAGGCTCAGGCATAATGGCAGTTCAGCACACACAAGTCCAGAGGATATGGGAAATGGGGATGTATGGGGAGGGCCAGCAGACTCTTGACTACACTGGCAGCCGCTCCTAAGCAGAAACAAAAATTCACTGAATGTTCTCAGCCTCCATGGCCATAGCAAAAAAACGCTGCATACTCAACTCTAGATCTCCGCTTTGGAAGCACCAGGGTTGGTTTTTGGAACCTCCAACGTATTCACTGCGTTACCACGTCTCAAGAAAAGCTGACACTAGGCCGGTATGTGGACAAGACACAGCAAAGCAAAAACTCTTCAAAGCACACTAAGGACAAAGAGTTCTGTTGGGATTTTCTAGGCAAAAATAACTCCTTATGGTCGACTTGGCCCCCTGAACCACAAGCCACACCAGGGCCGCCTTTGTGCTAAAACCCTCCTCTGTTCAGCACCTCGCGGGGCGACGCTAACGCAAGGCGATCATACACTCAACAACCACCTAACTGTCCCCTCTGTTCGCTTTTCCTCCTTCTATCCCACCCGCAAAGGGTCAACTAGGCTCAACCCCCATGCCCCACCAGCACTGCACCACTACCCCCAGTAAGTCCTCTGCAACACACTCATCCGAACTGCCAAAGACTTCCATCACCGGCATGATGCAGTGCTGAGAAGAGGGTCAGAAAACTGGAGGGCAGGGCTAACAGTGCAGAGACCGGGGAAGGGGGGGACAGAAGTGCAGAACTGACAGTCAGGCCCTAAAGGGCCAACACCATGCTGAAGGGGAGATGGAAGTCCCGAAGTGACCCAGAATAGAGTACACCAAAAGGGAAAGCACCAGGGTGAGGAATGGCAGGTGGAATACAGTGGAACAGAAACCGACGACAGCACCCGCTGGAACCAAGTCTCTAGGAGACCCTGGGCCAGCAGAGAAAATAAGAAGTGCAGGCACAAGCACTCCTACCCACTTCCATGGTCTGACCTCAGTACGCAATAGAATGCAACGCGTGTAAAGGGGGAGGAGCAACTCTTTGTCATCAAGCAAAGCGCAATCTGTCCCAGGCTGTTATATCATCCTAGAGGACTTGCCAGGATCTATGTACATTTTCCTCTCTTGACAAAAGAGAAGGTTATTATTAGATAGGCTATTTCAGGAAATAGGGACTGCCACTTTCACAACACCTGCACTGTGCAACAGTGGTTTAGCACCAAAAGTCCCCACTGTGTAAGTAGCACTTGTAAGAAGATGGACTGTTACTCACCCCAGTCATCCCCTTTTATCAGAATTTTGTGCACCTTTCCTTGTGCTCCCCTGGCTACTGGATTTTAAATGAAATTCCTTGTAGACTTACCTCACCGTACCCTAATCTCTACTCCTGTTCTCTCCTCTCGATCGCTTTCCTCTTCTTAATTCAAGTCTGCTTTGCTAGTCTGCTTATCTCAACCCACATTCTACTCCCTCCACTACTTATTTTGGCAACTTTGTTATTTTCTCTCTCTGGTCTCTCCTCTCCTCCCCTCTCTTCTACTTTGCCAGTCACTCCTAACACTCAAAGGGGGCTGGCTGCAGCACAGTGTTAACATTGCAATGAGACCAGTCTCCCCTTTTCATTACAAAAAGATATTCAAAGCCATTTCACTGAAAAGGAACAGCTTGCAAAAAGTCAAGTCATAAGCCATCCACTTCAGTAGTAAGAGTGCAGTGAGAATTGGCTTGCAGTTTTTCAAAATCTGTTCAGAATGTTGAAATGGAGGCCTGCATGGCACTGCATTGCACAGTAGACCGCCATCCCACCATTCAAAATTGCAGTGATTTCACATTGTGGCCCCTGCCCCTAAGAGACACATGGGTCACAATCATGAACCTCAGTTCTCCAAAGTGCCAGGGGTACCGGAAGTGACATTACATGCAATTTGACCTTTACTTTCACTCACACACATGCTTACACATACACACACATTCACACACTCTTTCTCACATAAACACGCTCTCACTCACAAGTATGCACACATCCTACATTTAAAAGCATTTTTTCATTTCCTTAGCTGCCAGTTGGGGTCATATTCCAGCTAATTGTACTATATTCCTTTTTACACTAATAGTGAATAATGTGATATTATTCACTACTAGTGTAATAAAAAATTGACAGAAAACAAGGAAAGTGGAGCCCCATGTTTCTGGCACTACTTTTGACACCTTTAAGGCCAGGGGTTGCACAGGCAGTGCCAGGGGTCACCAAGGGTAAGCCAGGAGTCACAACTGTGATCTTTTTGTGTGGGGGTTGAGCACAGGTTAATTTAGAGTTTGCTTGTGCTTTCCCTGACTAGGATTGCAGGTGCTACTTGACCAGGGCCCATACCCCAGTCAATCAGTAACCCAATTTCTAACATTGGTAAGCAGTCATGAGGATAGGACTTGTATTGGGTTTGTGCAGTGCCTTACAGTAATTTGGTGTACACTACCATTCCAGATCTAAGACCAATTTGAGTTTTAACTGCTCCCTGATTGGCCTTTTTGTTCTAAATTCATTTCTACTCTATCTGACTGTTTGTGTCTGTGACCTCACCTGCAAAGATGGAGTTTGAGCTTGTCAACTTGGAGAGCTGCACTGTGGCTCAGCTCAAAGAGTTTTGCCAGGAAAGGGGGCTGCTCGCCAAAAGGAGCATCAAGAAGGTGGAGCTCCAAAAAACCATGGAGACTGGGCAGAGTCCCACCAGTTGCCAGTTGCAACACATGACCAGGAGGAAGAGGAGGATGAGGAAGGATCAGAGCAGGACCCACAGGAGGGTCTTGAAATGCTGCCTGTTGAGGAGGGGGTAACCTAAACCCAGGATTGAGAATCCTAGTAGTATGTCCTTTCACAACCTGTTCCCAGAAGAGCTGGTGGAAAGGAGGGCAGAGAAGGGAGTACATGCTAGAGATGGGCAAATTCAAGATGGAGGAAAAGAGACTGGCCATGGAGGCAAAACAGAAGAAACTGGCCATGGAGGAGATAATTTCCTTGGAGCGTTTGCCTCATGAGAGGAGCCTTAAGGAGCTGGACATCAAGGCCCGACAGGCAGAGTCCAGCAGTGATGGTGGCAGCCTTTCTTCAGTGCCCTCGGTAGACAAGACGGTCTATATTCCCAAAGGTTGGGTGCCTGACTTTATTGTGGAGGATGATCTTAACAGGTGGTTTGAGGCTTATGAGATCGCCTTGCAGATTCACAAGATCCCTGAAGAAGATTGGGGGGCTAGTTTGTGGAGGCATATCCCTAGTGAGGGGAGGGATACCCTACTGGCCCTAGAGAAGGGAGACAGGATGAAGTATCCCCCCATGGAAGAAGCCCTTGTCAGGAAATATGGTCTGACACCAGAAAAGTACAGACAGAAGTTTAGTGACAGTCAGAAGCTAGGCCAAAGAGACCTGTGTGGATTGTGTGGTTTCCTTTTCCAACACACTGGATGGTTGGGTGAAGGGCATTGAAGTAAAGGATTATCAGGGGCTGTACGATTTGATTGCAAAAGAGCACATTTTCAGTCTTTGTTTTGCAGATCTGCACCAACACCTGATTGACAATGAGCTCTCTGTCCTCAGGGAGGCTACTAAGGAGGCAGACTGCTGGGTCAGCACCAGAGTCCATGGTCCATAAGTAGGTATCTGGGGGGAATCATCACAATAGTGGGCAGGGTTCCCATCAGAAAAAAGAAGGGGGGGGGGGCAAACAGAAAAACAAGCAGTTCTCTAAAGAGCCCCAAACTAGTTCCACGGGTCAGGACTCCCATCCCCCAACTTGGAAAAAGAAGATATGGTTCCCTGACAGTAAGTCTTAAGGGAAGGGACCCCCCCAAGTGCTATGAGTGCCAACAGAAATGGCACTTCAAGGGGGATACCAAGTGTCCCAAGCGGGCACAGCATCCCACTGGTGGGAAGTCACTGGGGCTGGCTAGTGTAACGCTTAGGGAGGAGATTGTCCCAGATAGTTTGTGGGACATAGTAGAGTTTACCCTAGTGTCCCTGGGTGATGGAGAGATGGTGCAGAGAACTCACATGCCTAGTAATACTAGGAAATACAGGCAATGGGTCACCGTCAATGGGCAAATGTAGAGGCTCTGAGAGACACTAGAGCCAGTATGACAACCAACAGATGTCATCTGGTGACCTTAGAGCAGGTAGTCCCTAATGCATTCCCGCAAGTTGTGCAGCTGACAACCATGAGATTCACTATCCAGTGGCTCAGGTTCCATTTGAGCTGGGGTGGGGGAGGGTCTCATGTTCCTTGAGGATAGATGTGAGCCTGTCCATGCCTGTGGATTGTCTTCTTGGCAATGACCTGCAGCACTCTATCTGGAAGGAGGTAGTGCTCAGGTCCCACTTGAAGATGTTAGGGTTACCTGAGTGGGGGTGCCTGACTACATGGTCCATGGTAGCCCAAGAGGTTAATTAGGAAGACCTGAAGACTGGAAAAATGGCACAGAATCCTGCCAAAAATAGGAAGGGCAAGGGGCACAGGAAACCTGCTCCTGAGACTCCCATGGTCTGGGAGGAGGCTGAACCTGAGGGGAACACGTAGGAGCCTATAGAAAATGATCCTACCACCCTAGGGAACCTACCTGACCTGGCCAACTGAAGAAGGAAGGGGGTCCCACCAGGGAGGAGTTCTGCAATGCACAGAGGTAATGCCCTATACTTGTGGGCCTACGGCAGTAGGCTGAGTCCCAGACAGATGGCGGCACCTCTGGTGATCACCTGATTTTATGGAAGAATGGTCTCCTTTATAGTGAGCTTAAGGTTCCTGAGCCTGATGAAACCCATGTGTTGGCTGTTGCCCAGTGCTACATGGCCTTCCTACTGGAGCCGGCTCATGATGTGCCATTGGAAGGTCATTTAGGGCAGAACAAGACCTTTGACATGCTTGTCACTCTCTTCAACTGGCCTCAAATGAGGAGGGCCTCATATGTGTTCCGCAGGTCCTCTCCTACCTGCCAGGCCAATGGCAAGTTAGGGGGGAAGCGCAAGGCTCCCCCTGCAACCTTTTCCTGTCATTGGCAGTCCTTTTGAAAGAGTGGGCATCAATATTATTGGGCTTCTGGACCCCAAGACAGCCTTGAGCAACAGGTTCATCTGGTCTTGGTCAACCATGCCACCCGGTACCTAGAGGCCATCCCTCTTAGAACAGTGACTGCGCCTGCAGTGGCCAGGGTACTGATGGGGATCTTTACCCATTTAGGCTTCCCCAAGGAGGTGGTATCAGACCGTGGTATCAACTTTATGTCAGGGTACATGAAGGAAATGTGGAAGGAGTGTGGGGTAACCTACTAGTTCTCTACTCCTTACCACACACAAACCAATGGACTTATTAAAAGGTTCAACATGAACCTAAAAGGCGTGATAATTGGCCTAGCGGATCCCGTGAGGCAGAAGTTAGGTGCCCTCGTGCCATGCCTTTTATTCGCCTACAGTGAGGTACCACAGAAGGGGGTTGGCTTCACCCCCTTTGAGCTTCTTATGGTCACTCTGTGGGAGGACCTCTCAAAGGGGTGAAGCAGGGCTGGGAGCAAGATCCCAGGAAGGCCCCCCAGGATGTGGTCAGCTACATGCTGGTATTCTATAACCAGATGAAACACTTCTGGAAGCAGGCACACGAAAATCTAGAAGCTAGCCAGGAGGACATGAAATGGTGGCATGGCTAGAATACCCCTCTGGTTGAGTTTCAGCATGGTCAGAAAGTGTGGTTTATGGAGCCCAGGGCCCTACATGACCACTGGTCCTGGCCTGATGAGGTGAAGGAGTGCAAGAGTGATGCCACCTACCTGGTGGACCTCAAGACCCCAGGAACCCTTTCAGGGTCCTACATGTTAATCGCCTCAAACCCCACTGTGAGAGATCTGAATTAACCATGCTGCTTGTCACGGATGATGGGGTGGAAGAGGAGAGTGAACTTCTCTTCAACCTTCTTTCGTCCAAGGAGCAGGATGGGTCAGTGGAGGGAAGCATCATCCCTTCCTACACTGACCCTAGAGCAACAGAGAGATTGCTGGCAGTTGCTGAGGCAGTTTGCCTCTTTAATCTTACTTACCCAGGACTCCAATTCAATTCAATTCAAAGTAATGTTTATTTAGACCATCAGTCCTTAAACATAAAAATAATGGAACATTTCCCTCTTTCCATAAACAATATTATAATCCTATGTACACAGTTAAAAATGCAATACCATAATAAATAGTTATCTCCTTTCCTAATCTATCCTGTTATCCTAAAATGAATTTCATAAAATCACGGTTTTATATACACTAAAAACTTTTTTAGCCTCAAACATGAATCTCCCCAGTGCACAAGCAATATCCAAATAGATAATTTCCGTTAGCAATTCTGCTGCCTGTTCACGGTTCTTTATACCATATTTTATAAATATTGGTCGTAAAAACAATTTCCGTGTATCAAGGACCTTATGACAATCTAACAATATGTGCAAAATATCGCATTTCGAAGGGTTAATTCCTATTCGTAGTCTTAAAATTTAATTCCTCAGATAGCGGTTAGGTAGTATCTCTATATAACTGTTGATTAGAGTTCCCGCCGCTACGTCCCCTGCGGCCCCGCCCCCCTGACTGCCCATTCGCTGCCCCTGCCTCCCGCCTCCCAGCTGCTCCTCCCTCCCACCTCCCCATATATGGTGGCCGCTGCGCGGCCGCGCCGCTGGCGCGCCAAAGGCGCGCCTAAGGCAAGCTTGTCTGCGCCCGTCCGCGCCTGGACCGCGCCCAGCGCCGGAACCCCTGGGCCGTGCGCCCCCCGCTCCAGCCTCGAGGACCGACGCCGATACGATGCCACCACACTCCACGCTCTCCAACCCCGGACGGACGCACAACTGCTTCAAGGCCGCCCCGAAACGCACCCATGGTCCCTTCACCTGCCGGAACTGCAGCTACACCAGCCTCAGAGCCACCGAGGCGCCCGCCAAGAAGTACCTCAACCACCTCCGATGCATCCTACTGAACACCCGCTCCGCACGCAAACACGCCGTCGAGCTCTGGGACCTGCTCGACACATCATCACCAGACGTCGCCTTCCTGACAGAGACCTGGATGAACGACTCCTCCGCCCCGACATCGCCATAGCCATCCCAGACGGCTATAAGATCACCCGTAGAGACCGCATCAACGCAGTAGGAGGAGGAATCGCCATCATCCACAAGAACACCATCAGGGTCTCGACCAGCACCGACGACACTCTCAGCACCGCCGAACACATGCACTTCCAGATCCACACGGACCCCAACACCACCCTTAGAGTCACCCTTGTCTACAGACCCCTGGGCCCCGACCCCAGTTCAGCGACTCCATCGCCGACTTCATCAGCACGCACGCCCTGACCTCTACCGACTACATCCTCCTCGGAGACCTGAACTTTCACCTGGAGAACAACAACGACAGCAACTCCACCACCCTGATCGACAACCTCGCCAACCTCGGTCTGAGCCAGCTCGTCACAACACCGACCCATTCCGCCGGCCACACGCTTGACCCCATCTTCTCCTCAAGCTCCCACGTCTCCTTCAGCCACACCACGGAACTCCTCTGGACCGACCACCGCTGCATCCATTTCACCTTCCAGAAACCCACCACACACCACCGCACCCAACAGATCCCACGCCGCTGCTGAAGCAAAGTCACCGAAGACCAACTACGGGCAAACCTCGCTCTCAGCCCTCCCTCCGACCCATCCAAACCGACGACGCTGCCTGCAACCTCAGACGATGGATAGACGACTGTGCCAACACCCTCGCCCCGCTGAAAAAACTCACCTACAGTGACACCACCAAAAGAGCCAGCTGGTTCACCTCGGAACTCCTAGCTTCCAAGCGTACCTGCCGGAAACTAGAGAAGAAATGGCACAGTGATAAGACACCGGACAGCCACGCAGCCCACAAAGACGCCATCCGTAACCACCACCACCTCATCAAGTCTGCCAAGAGAATCTCCTTCAAAGACCGCCTCGACAACAACGCACACAACAGCAAGGAGCTCTTCAACATCGTGAAGGAACTCTCCAACCCCGGCTCCAACACCAACGACATCCCGCCGTCGCAAGCCCTGTGCGATTCCCTCGCCACCTTCTTCCACCGCAAGATCGCCGACATCCACGACAGCTTCAACACCCAGACAGCCCCAACTAAGAACGATGCACCTGACCCGCCGCACACCATCGACCACGACCCCCTGCCAGCCTGGGCCAGCGTGAACATCGATGACACCATCAAGACCATGAGCACAATACACTCCGGCTCCCCGTCAGACCCTTTCCCGCACCACATCTTCAACAAAGCCAGCAGCTCCATCGCACCCCACCTGTGCAACGTCATCAATCTCTCCTTCGAGACCGCGACCTTCCCAGAGAGCTGGAAACACGCAGAGATCAACGCCCTACTCAAAAACCCAAGGCGGACCCGAGAGACCTCAAGAACTTCCGGCCCATCTCCCTGCTTCCGTTCCCAGCCAAGGTCATCGAGAAGATCGTCAACAAACAGCTAACCCGATACCTCGAAGAAAACAGCATCCTGGACCCATCCCAATCAGGGTTCCGCAGCAACCACAGCACTGAGACTGCCCTCATCGCCGCCACCGACGACATCAGGATCCTGCTGGACAACGGTGAGACCGCAGCCCTCATCCTGCTGGACCTCTCCGCCGCCTTCGACACTGTCTGCCACCGCACTCTACGCGCACGCCTCCACGACGCAGGGATCCGAGACAAGGCCCTGGAATGGGCCACCTCCTTCCTCGCCAGCAGAACCCAGAGAGTCCGCCTCCCACCATTCCGATCCAAAGACTCCGAGATCATCTGCGGCGTACCCCAGGGATCATTCCTCAGCCCAACACTGTTCAACATCTACATGGCCCGCTCGCACGCATCGCCAGACAGCACGACCTCAACATAATCTCCTACGCCGACGACACTCAACTGATCCTCTCCCTCACCAAGGACCCCCTCGCCGCCAAATCCAACCTCCATGAAGGAATGAAGGCCGTCGCCGATTGGATGAAGATCAGCCGACTAAAACTGAACACGGACAAGACAGAGGTCCTCATCCTCGGCTCCAACCCCTCAGCCTGGGAAGACTCCTGGTGGCCAACGACACTGGGAGCAGCCCCGACCACCCACCGACCACGCACGCAACCTGGGAGTCATCCTCGACTCAACGCTCTCCATGGCCAAGCAAGTCAACGCAGTCTCCTCCTCCTGCTTCAACACCCTCCGCATGCTTCGCAAGATCTACAGGTGGATCCCGACAGATACAAGAAGAACAGTCACCCAGGCCCTCGTCAGTAGCAGACTTGACTATGGGAACGCCCTCTAAGCGGGAGCCCCGGCCAAGCTCATCAAGCGACTGCAACGCATACAAAACGCCTCCGGACGCCTGATCCTCGATGTACCATGCCACAGCCACATCACCCCCCACCTGAGGAACCTGCACTGGCTCCCCGTCGACAGGAGAATCTCCTTCAAACTCCTCATCCACGCACACAAGGCACTCCACAAGACTGGCCCAGCCTACCTCAACAGACGACTCCTCTTCTACGTCCCCAACCGCCAGCTCCGCTCCGCCGACCTCTCTCCTCGCCACCGTCCCTCGCATTCGAAGAACAACCACCGGTGGCAGATCCTTCTCCCACCTCGCCGCCAAGACCTGGAACACCCTTCCACTAAGCCTACGACAGACCCAAGACCTGCTGACCTTCAGGAGGCTACTCAAGACCTGGTTGTTCGACCAGTAGCAGCACCCTCCCCCCCTTTTTTTCTCCCCAGCGCCTTGAGACCCTCGCGGGTAAGTAGTGCGCTCTACAAATTCTGTGATTGATTGATTGATTGAATGTTTAATAAAAAAAACCACCGATTTCTTCCCCTCCAGGTACTTGCAATCCTGGTCTCGTGACATTTCCTTGCCCAACACCCTCAATTCTCGTCTTGCGACGTCAGTTTGCAAGCACTGCGGGTTCAGTTTAACTCCTAGTTCCCTGCATACTGTTTCTATCATTCTCTCAAACCTTAGTGCCCATTTCAATTCACTCTGCAAGATTTCCCTTTTGCACCATTCTGCTATTTTTTGCTCCTCCCCATTTCCCAGGCATTGCCAAAATCTTATTACCTCAGGACTCACTACATGGTGTACCCATGATATTGATACTGTGGACAGCATACCTGTGAAGAGCAAAATGTACAGGTTGCCTAATAAGGTGAGAGCCATCATCAAGGGGGAGGTCTCCAAGACGTTGGAGCTAGGGGTTATTGAGCTCTTAAACAGTCCTTGGTCCAGCCCAGTGGCGTTGGTCCCCATAGCAGCCCCTCCAGGTGTCACTCCAGAACCTAGGTTCTGTGTAAACTACTGTGGGCTCAATGCAGTCACCAATACTGATGCACACCCCATCCCCAGAGCTGATGAGCTCATAAATTGGCTAGGAGCTGCTAAGTTCCTCAGCATGTTTGATTTTAACTTCTGGGTACTGGCAGATTGCCTAGACCGAGAGGGGCCAAAGAGAGGTCTATGTTCTCTACCCCAGAAGGGCACTTCCAGGTCATGCCTGTCGGATTGAAGAACACCTCTGCTAATTTCCAGAGGTTGGTCAATCAGGTCCTGGCTGAGCTGGAGAACGTCAGAGCCGCCTATCTAGACATTGCTGTCTTCAGTTTTAGCTGCAAAGATCACCTGTACCACCTCAGAGAAGTGCTTCTAGCTCTGCAGAGGGCAGGCCTGACTATCAAGGCCAGTAAGTGCCATATAGGGCAGGGGTCAATGGTATACTTAGGTCACCAAGTGGGAAGAGGCAAGATGCAGCCCCTCCGTGCCAAGATTGAAGCCATTCTGGCTTGGGAGTCCCTCAAGAACCAGACAGAGGTGAGTGCCTTCTTAGGTCTCACCAGCTACTACAGCAGATCTGCCAAGGGGTATGGCACCATTGTTGCATTCTTGACAGAGCTAACTTCCAAGGAGCAGCCACATCAGGTGATCTGGTCAGAGGAGTGCCTTTTGACACTCAGAAGGAGGCCATGTGCACAGCACCTCTGCTCAAGACCCTTGACTTCTCCCAAGAATTAATTGTGTGGACAGACGCCTCAGAGCATGGCATAGGAGCAATGCTCTCACAGCTAAATAAAGAGGGCCTGGATCAACCTGTAGCCTTCATCAGTAGGAGGTTACTTCTCAGGGAATAGATGTGGAGTGCAATAGGGAGAGAAGCCTTTGTTGTCGTCTGTACGATGAAGAAGCTGAGACCATACCTTTGTGGTGCTAACGTCCGGATTCAGACAGACCACAGACTCCTCAGATGGTTAATACAGCTGAGGGGTGAGTGAGAATCCCAAACTGTTGAGGTGGTCCATCTCCCTACAGGAAACGGACTTTACTGTGGAACATCGTCCTGAAAAAGACCACGCCAATGCTGAAGGTCTCTGCATGTTCTTCCGCCTTAAGTTGGGTAGTTCTCGTCGTTTTAGCTGGGGGGACATGTGTTAGACCTGGCATCCTTGGTGTGGTTTCCCCCTAACATTTTGCCTTCAGACCTCCTGTTTTTGCGGACTTCTTCTTTGCTGGCCTTAGGACTCTGCGCACTTTACCACTGCTTACCAGTGCTAAAGTGCTTGTACTCTTTCCCTAAAACATGGTAGCTTTGGCTCATAACCAATTTGCATATTTAATTTACATATAAGTCTCTAGTAAATTGAACTACAAGTGCCCAGGGCCTGTAAATTAAATGCTACTAGTGGGCCTGCAGCACTGATTGTGCCACCCAAGTAAGTAGCCATTGAAACATGTCTGAGGTCTGCCATTGCAGAGCCTGAATGTAGAGTTTTAACCTGACATGTCGACCTGGCAAAATAAACCTATTGCCAGACTCAAACCTTCCATTTTAATCCATACATGTCACCCCTAAGGTAGGCCCTGGACAGTCCCAAGGGCAGGGTGTAGTGTATTTAAAAAGTTGGACATGTACTTTTAAGTTTTACATGTCCTGGTAGTGAAAAACCCTTACATTTGTTTCTCACTACTGCAAGGCCTATCCCTCCCTTACGATAACATTGGAGTTACCTTATTACATCTTATAAGTGTAATTTCCAAATGAGAAGAGATAACCTCTTCAAGTCTGGTGTCTCTGCAATCACAATTTAAAATCCTAATTGTAGTTCTGAAAATACCACTTTTAGAAAGTTGGCGTTTCTTGCCATAGTCATTTGGTGCCTGAAGACTGTCTCTGATCATATGACTGGGTGTAGTTGGCAGTTGGGATTTGTGTATTCTTTCTAGACAGCCACAAGCAATGGGGAGCCTAGGTGTGACTAAATGGGCCATTACTGGCTAGGTTTAGAAGCTTCTCCCACTGTCCAGAACCAGGGAACCTGTGCAGAAAAGTAGGCCCTCAGACAACAACTCTTCAATATACTTCTGAACCTGTGGATACTCTGCCAGGAAGAAGGACTGCTATGCTGCTGAAAGGACTGTCACTCTGCTGGACTGCCACTCTGAAGGAGCTGTTGCCCTGTTGTGGTGACCTGCTGCCATCCTGCCTGGGGTGGAAGAACTGGACCTGCAACCCATCTTTAACCCAGGACCCCAGATTGACTCGAAGGGCCAGTCTGTTGACCTCCTGAGCCTCAGGTACATAAAAGGCTCCCCAACAGCTCCTGGACCTGTCTTCATTGAGTTCCTGACCTCTAAGTGGTGCCTCTCAGGTTCTTGACACTAGGTGTGGCTCTCTAGCTCTTAAAATCAAGCTTTTGGGCTCTTCGCAACCGCAAACTGGCCTGTTCTCACCAGAACCGTGCTGCTTGCACCAAAAATCAGCACAAGCTGCCGCCAGTCATTCTCTTCACCCAGCAAGTAACAATCGCCCTCAGAGGACCACCAACCTGTAAGTACTGGCCTGCCTGTCCGCGGCACCCATCCGGCTCTTTGTTCTATGCCAACCACCACCAGCGACGTCTCCTTGCTCCGTGGGACTTTCTTCAACACGAACTGGACTCTTTACACAAAACTTGAGAAAGTAAACCTTCAGCGGGACTAATATGGGATTTTATCCAACCCATGCTCCGTCGCGGTTGGCCTGAACTTTTGACTTTGACTCGGTCTAGCATGACCAGATAGCCGCGGTTGGTGCTTTATGCTTTAGGGTCTATATTGCAGTTTATTCTTTAAAAAACCATAACTCCAGTTCTACTGATTGGACTTTTGTCATTTTGGTCTTGTTCTATTTATTACATTTTGGTCTATTTTTCTAACCTGGTGTGGAATCTTTTTGTGTGGTGCCCTTACTGTTTTACTGTTTGAAGTGTTGCACAAATACTTTACACAGTAAAGGCCACACTCCCTTGCGTTACTCCATATTTATCAAGCCATGCAGGGCCACGTAAGGTGACCTTGCGTATCTTGATAAATCTCACTTAGGTTTTGCACCACCTTACACCCCCTTACGAGGCTCATGGTTGACGCAAAACCTTGATAAATCTGACCCTCAATTTCTTGAACTGTCGGGCAGCTGAGCAGGTGCTCTCTAACAAGGAGAGAAGAAGAACTTACAGAAGTGAATTTGTTTTGGCTGTGCCATAGCTAGTCACTGTTCTATCATACAGGAACTAAGAATTTTGCTTTAATATGTACAGAAATGATGACTTTTGAAAAGAAAAGAGCAAGGATATGCCACTGCTTCACACACAGCTGTTCAACGTCTTGTACTGTTCTGTAGGGCAGGTCCCCTAACAAATAGTCAGGCCCATATTTATAATTTTTTCATGCAGCGCAATGCAGCAAGTCACCTTGCTGAGCTGCGTGAAAGGGCTGGAATGTGCCGTATATAACATTATATGGTGCATTCCTGTCCTTTCCTAGCGCTGGCACACTTTTGCCATCCTAGCTCCAAAGCAGGCATCCTTGCGTCATGGTGCAAGGGTACCTAGGCAGGATTGTTTTAGTGGAGGAAGGGACACCTTCCTGCACGAAAACAATACTCAGAGGCATTTTCCTCTTTCTGTGTGTGCTGCACAATGCAGCACACGTAGAAAAAGGAAAAACAAGGAGAAAAAAATATATTTATCCTTGTTACGGCTCACCTGGGAAGGTGCAACATTTTGACACATTCCCAGGCCTACCACTGATTGTACATCTGGGAATGCGCCAAAATCCATTGTTGGATGTATGGGAACACCCATGCTCCACCCATGGAATTCCTCCCTGGGGCAGATTAACACAAGGCAGCGATTTGCACTACCTTGCATTATTCCAGATTTATCAAGCTATACAGGGCCACGCAAGGTGGCCTTGCATGTCTTGATAAATCTCACTTAGGTTTTACGTCGCTCTTGTACCCCCTTGCGTGGTGCAAGGGCAACGCAAAACCTTGTTAAATCTGCCTCTCAATTTCTTGAACCGTCGGGTAGCTGAGCAGGTGCTCTCTAACAAGGAAAGTGGAAGAACTTACAGAAGAATATTTGTTTCGGCTGTGTCACGTCTAGTCACTGTTCTAGCATACAGGATCTAAGAATTTTGCTTTAATATGCCATCTCCATATGGGGCTCACCTAGCAAGGCTGAAATGATCACCAATTTAATGTGCCCTTCACTTTGCACCTCACTCCTTGGCCTTGACTTCCAAGATCCTACAAGCCTTGTTGCCATCCTCATAATTTCGTAGAAGCCAGTGCAATTTGATTTTCGACTTCCCCTGATGAATACCATTTATTAATTAATTATTATTGTTTTTTAAATTTCGTTAATTAAAGATTTGCTTACTAGGATGTTCCCTCTGTGCATCTTTCTATGAGACAAAATTCCATGCTTAAGTTTACATCAATCACTTTCATTATTCACTTTTTTTTGAGCCGCTACCAAGTTGGCAAATATTGTTTTCCCAATTGAAGGATTAGCCCTACTATCCATTAGACTGGCCATATTCTTAATAATACTGTTGAATTCTTGTATGTACATATGTCAAATTCTGGATCAAGCAGCAAGACTTGGTAGAAGGTCTATGACCAAGTATAATTAAAAATCACCATTCCTCTTCAAATTCCTTTGCAATAGGTGAGTGATCGGAAACTGGGGAAGAAAGCATCACTACAGGGAAATGTAACAGGAACAAAAAATCTAACTATGGATGACTACAGATAGTGAGAATAAAATAGGAAGGTATGCTTTCCAGTATAGGAATTAGTCAGCCTTCATAGGTCACAAGCACATTCATAATGAAAATTCAGGTGCACAATTTAAGCCCCTACACAGAATTAAAGTAAAAACAGACCAACAGTCATATCCTTGTGCTTTGGGCCATACAACATATATACGAGAATAGGCCACGCTACATCGCATGCGTTTACAACACATGCCATTACAACGCATACCATTACAATGCAAGTCATTACAATGACTGTAGGGGGGGCGCTGGATTTTGGAATAGTATAACTTACTATTCCAACTCCAGTCTGTGCAACAGTAGGGAAGGTATTGGATTTAAAACCCATCACCTTCTGCACCCTACAGCAAGTCGTTGTTCCGACTTGCGTTGTATTGGTATGCGATGTAACAACGTAGTCGTTGTAATGACCACGTTGTAATGGCATGCTTTGTATCGCATGTGTGGTAAACGGTATTTACCATATACGAGAGTGTAAAAATCAGATTAACATTTTCAAAGAGCATCAATAATCCAGATAGTAGTGTTAGTTTGAGTTACTGGTTACCCAGAATGAAGAAATATGATTCTGGACTTTCCTGGACTTGGGAAGGCCAGTTGCTGCACGCTAATATTAAAGATCCAAAAAATGCTTTTTATACCTACAACTGGGAGCATCTTAATGGTCAGATTAGTTACTCCATAGATTCTGGGGCCCGCATTTACGGGGATTTGGCGTAGGGCAGCGCAGCAAGTCACCTTGCTGAGCTGCCCTAGCCAAAATTAAAGGGCAGGAATGCACCATATTTATGCTATACGGTGCAGTCCCATCCTTTCTCCCTGTGCTGGCACCATTTCGGCTGCCTAACGCCAATGCAGGCACTCTTGCACCATGGTGTAAGGGTGCCTGTGCTGTCAGCAGGATTGTTGTGCGGGAAGGGACACCACAGAAACAATCATAAGAGGCGTTTTCCTCTTTCTATGGGTGCTGCAAAGGTTATGCTTCACCTCGGGAGGTGGAAGGATTTGGCGCTTCCCCAGGTTTACATTCTCTAGTAAATCTGGAGCAGCGTCAAAATCCATGGGTGTTGCATGGGAAAACCAACCACAACGCCCATTGACCACCTCCCAAGTGCAGGGTAAGGCAATGCAGTGATTTGCTCTGCCTTTCCTTCCTCCATATCTATGAAGCCATTCAAAGCCACGCATAGTGGCTTTACGTGGCCTCATAGATATATATCCGGTGGCGCAGGGGGGTCGTAAATATGCCCCTAAGTGTCTGATTTAGAGTTTGGCAGATGGGATACTCCATCACAAATATGATGGATAGCCCATTCCCTGTATTACAGCCGCATTATATCCTATAGCACTTGCAATATAGCAGACAGTCTATCCATCACGTTTGTGAAGGAGTGTCTCAACTCTCATACGCCAAACTCTAAATCAAGCCCTACGTAGCAATTCATTGTACATTTATCAATGGTTGCCACTTCAATTGTAAGCTGATTATTCAAATGGTCACTTCATGCGCTACTTTGGGTGTCAATTTCCTGGCCTGGTTTCCTGGTTTCCACTACAATAGTGAATGTTAATATCAGTATTTGTGCAAGAGAGGCTACTGTTTTAAAGTGAGTTATGACTTGATCAGTTCCCACAAGATCCAAACAATCTAACTGGTAGTCTTAACCAGCTTTCTGTAAGGAATTCTTTGCTCACCCTTCACTCAAGCAGCAATGCTTTCCTCAGAAAAAATGTGTGTGTTCTCAAGACAGAGTGGCCAGAATTATTAAAGTTGGCTGTAGTATCTTCATCTTTTCACACTGGGACAGCCTTATTATTCTTTGCGTGCCTTTATGAGTAAATTATATTTCTTCAGAAGGTAAGGTGTGTGAATCTTAGCATAGTTCTATTTTTCTTAGCTGTTGATTTTTTTAGATTTTTTGGTAGGCTGTAAATGGGGCAGGTGTCGTGTGGGCAAATGTTTTGGACTGTTTAATTCAATAACATAGTTGACTCCAGTTATGAGATGCCCTACAGCCTGGTCAAATTTTCTGTTGTTTAGTGGATGAGATCAACTACACTCAGGTTTTTCTGGTAGTCTGTTTTGTTGAAGTAATAAATGGATGCTTTAATTATGGTGGTTTTTATTTGAACACCGACCAAGACCGTTATGGGTTTGTCATGAGGGTTTAATGCAGATAAAGTTTCTAACACTCGAGAGTAAGAAAGGTTCTTCAGAATTATAGTATTCAGAACATTTGGATTGTGACTTGCCATGCTTGAATAGTGTGTTGGCTTCCTTGGGCCAGCTACTGCCAAGTACTTTATTTCAGAAATTGGAACAATGAGCAAGCTCTTTCCTTTTTGTTGCCTGGAAGCTTCAGGGCTGTGTTTTTGCATTAAGGTCATCTCCAGTTATTGTTGGGATACTTGAGACCAGTTAAGCATCTGTGTTGCTAATGCATAACTTTGCATATGAAGAGTAGTAGACATCAATCAACTGAAGTGGATGTGATGGTTCCGTAGACCTAAATGCCTGTTGCAGAGCCGCCCCCTGGTTCCTGTTGAGTGATTATTGTGATAGACATTGTGATTTCCAAGGTTAACCTCTTATCTGCTAAGGCCTTTTCACCCCCAGGGCTGAGCACACCATTTTCTGGTGTTTGGAGCACTTTACTCCTAAGCCTTCATAATATTTTTTCCACGAAAGGTCAAATGTTGTGTCCGTTTTCCCCCACGTTGGGGATTCTAAAGATACTCAAGGTTTGTCAATGTCCCTGGGGGGAACCAAGAAGATAGTCAAAATATAGCAAATTTGAGGGAGAGTTTTGACAAACAAATGGAAAAAAAGTGCTGTGCAAGCAAGAGTATGTTTTTTCTTTCCTAAACATGGCATCAGCAAAAGGTTTGGTTTGCTGAGATCACCATCTTCCCAGCTTTCAGTAACAGTGTGTACATTTTTCGAAGTGGTAGCTCATTTTTCTTATTTTTTGTGGTTTCAACCTGATTGCAGCTGACAACTTTTCATCTGTAATTGTTTGTCCCAATGTCTGGTTTACAAACAGAATACCATTACATCTGCCAGACCCTTATGGTAACAGGGATGTACAGTATTTGTTGGTTCTCAAAAAACATGTGCTACCCAGAGCCAACCATGAAGCTCCAGATTATAATATCTCATTGCATAAAGACCTGCAGCGATTCATAAGACAGAATCTAATTAATTTAATATAGGTATAAAGGAACCCTTTGCATTTTTTAAATGTGCCCTAGATACTATTGCTTGAATATGAATGTACTTTAAAAAAAAAAGAAAAAGACAAGAGGCGTTTGGCAAAACAGGAACAGTTGGTTTAATTAAGCACTTTGGCCTGGAGCACAGTTACAGACTGAGGACTGCCTCAAAGTACAATCAATCTGAACAGGGTTTTGCACATTTCTTCGGGTATCATAAAGTACTTCCATCGATCCTTTTTTGGTAAAAGAATGCAGGCCTTTTTTCGTTGCAGTCATAAATAAGGCCCTTGATAACAAATGCAGGTGTGCCTCGACCTTGTGTTGACACAATGGGGGCCAGTGGGTAACATGTCCAGATGTCCGGCATGAGGGGTGCATGATCACTGTGTGTACTGTGTGTGCTATGTCCTGATTGGATCTGTGTTTCTAACTTCATGTGACATCTGAATTTATGGTGTTCTGGGAATGCACGCACCCCTATGGCCATGTGTACTTTATTTGGGCCAATTTCCCTGGACCATTGTGGTGTTGCTGTGCTTATCTGGGGCATTGACCTGAGTTTCCTGTTTGCGCGTTTATCTGCCAGCTATGTGCCACCTCACCTGTGACCTGTCCATCAGTAACCTCGGGCCTAGGTCACAGAGCCTGCCTGACCATGTATTTATGAGTCAGGTTTACTGGAGAGTTCATGACTAGCAAATTTGATAATAGTGATGCGATTTTGTCCGTATATGCGAATGTATCATTATAAACATTGGCATTGATTTTATCAGTATTAACATTCCCCCCTCTAGTTGGATTTTGAACTACATTATCTAACCCAGACTTCATGACAGTCACATTATTTGGGGCTTGTTGTTCTCCAGTTTTGACTATTATGACTTCCCTAGTTACTTGCATTCCACCCAATTTGAGGACTGCGTTTTTACAGCTGGAAACCCCCACTTGCAGAAAATTTCACAAAAACAATAGGAATATGAAAACAGGTAACAATGGCCTGCACAGACCTGTCAACTATGGGTAGAGCCAGGAGAACCAGTTTGAAAACCACTCCCGCTCAGGGTCACCTCCCTCAACATGCATGGCTCTTTGTAAATGGTGCAATACTTGGATGGCAAGAGTCAAAGTCATGTTGTCCATGTCATTGCCTGGAATAAATGTGCAGCAGGATGCACTGATCTTGGCACACACCCCACCCTTCATTGCAGTCATTAAGTCCATCACATATCAATGTTGCATCACCATAAGGCGTGTGGCTCTCAGTTTTTTCTTTGATCGCATTAAGGCTGAGCTCAGTGCTGTTCATCAACTTGAGCATCTCCCACCTGGTTATTTGTAACCAGTGGGCATTCGCTTTTGTCTGTACGGTGAAGAAGGGTATGGACCCTCCTGCTTTTACTTGTGTGTCAGCAAACAGCATGACTTCTTCCGGAATGTCCTTTACTGAGCCCAGCCAAAATAATCAGCCGTTCTTTTTTCTCGAGCCTGGTGCAACAGAGTCGTCTTCTTCTTTAGTGGATGTTGGTGCAACTCTGACAGATTTTCTCTGGGAATGACCAGGGTCGGTGTGTATGGTAATGAGAGAGCAGAGGCCACGCCATCCGGGAATAAGCTGAGTGTAGGAAAATTCACCACATTGCCAGTATGTATCCATCAGCGTGGAGGTGTCCCATTGCATGTCTGGAATGTGCAGTATTGTGCTACAGTTTTCATTTGTTCCCAGTGGGATTGTTCCTTTCCCTCTGAAACACAAGGAATGCAATGTAAGTTTCTGTACAAATAGGGGTTGCCCCTTCCATTCTAACCATGTATATCTATTCACCTCAGTATCCCAGATTTCCTGACATGGGGTATTTATGCTGTTGTTTAACCCTCCCCTACGAGACTCATTTCTCTTCGTATCATCGAGGTGGATGGCCCTACACTGGAACTCCATGTCTGGGGTCCATTTGTTATTAAAGAAGACTGTCCCAGATATGCTAAAGGCCACCCAGGGGCCACAGTTGGAAGTGGGAATGGACGTGTTCGTGCAGTGGTGTGGTGGTTTTGCAAGCTCCAAGAATCTCTTCTCTGGAAAGTCTCAGGGCCAAACAGTATCCTCCCCTATGGTGCCCCTCCTGCGCATTCTAACTAGCTCAGTTTGAATGTTGCTAGGCTCTGTGAAAAGGTACAATGCTGTGGGGCTACCTCTTGAGACAGGTAAAGCCTGTCTGCGCCTACTGCATGTGGTATCAGCGAACAGATGTAACATGACTTGGCTGATATCTTGGAGCCCAGAGCGGTCATGTGCTGATACCATGTGCTGTGTAAGAGGGTGCTGTGTAGTGCATGTGGAATGCTAGTTCAGGGTTCTGTGTAATTATAAGTGATGTGGGAGAGGCCCCTTAGCAAGCATGGTGATAGTTTCGAGGTGGAATCCATTTGACTAGGCAGTTCTTTGGTAATGAATGGATGCGGCAACACCCATGGTAAGCAGAGGGTACATAGAAGTGCAACATTGAACATTTCAGTTCTTGGGATGAATCCAGGGGAGATGTCTGTAGTCCTCTGGTGATTGAGGCTTCTTGACTTAAAAGGTTGAAACAAAAAGTTCAAGATACAGTTCGTAGTTCTCAATTCGAACACTGTACATCTCATTGGGGTGATGATGAGGCCGCTGAAAAGGTGTTGCACTTAGATATTCGATTGCCGACCTGTTGAATAAGAACTACTCTCATTGGTTAGTTCAGAAACCAGTGCATTATTGCATGTGCTTTCGCAAAATACTTCTTTTGGGATTCCTGTGCCTTCCTTTAAGGGTGTGCTCTCCAAAACTCCCTTCATGCAATTTTTAGTGAGGCACCGGAAGATGGTCACAGTCGGGTATCTATTCTTGATGGATTACGTTAAAGAGTGTGAACACATCAGTACTTTATAAGTTGTTAGGCCTCCCCCTCTCCGTACCAAGCTGGGAGTTAGACTGGTGAAACATTTTTACAGGGTAATCTCATGAACTTAGGATGGTATAAATTTTAGCTAGGGTTCCATGGACGTCTCCATCCCTTCTCTCCAATGTGTACATGGGGGGTTCTAATGGTGTGGGTGGTGTCTTTTGACCTACATATGTGCAGGCATTGTATAAAGAGGGGGCGTGTCACAATTGAATACTGTTGGTGCTCACAACGTGCCCTGAAGTCACGTGTATACCCCTCTAGTCCCGGCATGCTGCGTGCAACGTGACCCTACTGAGGAGTGTCAGGTGTCTTGACTATGACCTTTTTCTAGAAACTTCTTTTTGAGCTAGCTTTCGGCTTCTTTTTATTGGTCTTTTGGGCACCTCCATAGATCTCATGTGAACTGCTATCTCATTTAGGGGAGAGGATGTAGCCTTTGGCTAGAGCAGTCGACCTCGAAGCTGGGGAACCAGGTTTGAATCTCGGCAATGATGCTTAACATCCTGTGATTCTGGGCAAATCACTTAATCTCCCTGTGCCTAACAAAAATGAATGTGTCCATCTGTAACGAAACTGGTGCTCATGTAAAGCGCTCTGATACCCGAAGTCTCAGGTCTAGTTTGCGCTATATAAAACTCTAAAATAAATACATTTATCATGAAAAAATTGAGGTGGCCGGAAAGCTGTCCCGTGGCCTCCGTGTACCCCTACTTATGTCCTTTTGTAGGGTCCGAAATTGGGCTTACAGCTTTCTCCAGATGATGTGTGTAAGATCTTGTGTACTGGCTGATTGCCAGGCCAGATATGGGGGCGAGCACATTCTTGTGTTCTAATCTTGCACAGAGCTGTGATTGACTCTTGTGGACTCCCTTTTCTTCGGCACGCCCTCTCCCTTGGACCACGTCTTTCCCAGGGTATTTGGGCCTGCGGTTCCCAGCTTTGGCCAGAGACTCCTAACTGGCAACATGTTTCTTTAATTATTCTGGAGGGACATGACCTGGCAAACAGGCTTACTGGATACTTGAAAAATTTGAGGGAAAGGGCAGGAAGACATTGCTGCATGGAGAATCCAGAGTTTAAAGTAAGGAACTCATCGAAATTCGTCCAATGATGGTAATGGACAGGGTCAGTTGGTTATATGGGTGGACCTTCCCTCCCGACCTACTTGGCGCTGTGCTGTGCTTCGCAACCTGTCGGACCTTGTGTGGTCGAGAATGGGGACCTTTCAAATTGGTAATTGGAACACGTCCCAATTAACTTGTGGGTGCGGGGACCTGGGTGCCTGTTTTTAAGTTTAGGATTGGGAGCCACTCTGCCTCCTTCTACAGCCTGCCTTCCCCCTGGGGTGAGGTCAGCCAGCCCCACCCTGGGGGATTCGCAGCATAGTAGAACCTAGGCTCACACAGGCACCCTTAAATGGCAAATTTGGGTGCGTGTACCTGATCGACAAAGCACATACAGCAACCCTGAATTCCCGAGTGCAAGTAAAGGCTTGAATTCCTTCTTTTGGGTTTTGGTACAGTGAATTTTGATGTGTGCTTAAAATGTATGCTTCGCATTGGGGGTTTTGACTTACTGCACATTTGAGTTCTGCATTTTTATTCAAAGGCATTGCCTCCCCAGACAATTACCCCTCCCTGCCACGGTTGTGGCCCCGGTCTCTGTTGGGCTGGGTTTCCTGTCTGTTGTTGCTGTTGCCACATGTTTTTCCAACTATCTGATCCCTGTTCCGGTGGTGCAGTGACTGACTGTCTTCCCTGCGGCTGAGCGTAGGGTGCATTCAGGTTCCCCAGGGCTTGATTTTTTGGATAAAGATTCGGTGGGGACTAGCCCAGGCTTATCGACCTCTGGTCGTGACATGCTTTTAGCTGGCATCAGTCGGCCATGTGGCCCATTCTGTGGCATTAGTTATGTACTCTAAGGTCTGGCTGCTGCCAACCTCTATGACTTCTGCCGTTATAGCTAGTTTGGAACCCTATGGGTTTTGCAGTGGAGCCCCATTCAAGACTGGTGCCATTTGCACGCTCGCAGCCAACACGGTCCCCTCGAGGGTGGTCTTTTCCAATTTGTGTTGGACCAACTTAGCGGTGTCTCTCTGGGTTTGCTCCTTTTTCTACCTATCCTTCTCTTGTTTCTTTTTGTAATAATGCAATATGTGGGCCTGTATCTCCCACCAGGGTTTGGTATCTACCCCCCCATACGCTGTCCAAACCATTCTGTATCTCGGTGGGCAGCCCCTTTTTGAGGATGTTATAAAAGAATGTGACTTGTGGGCCCATAGCAGTCCATGGCTGTCCTGTCTCTTGTCCCCATTGTTTCCTCATTCCATCCAGAAAATCAGTTATGGTCTCCCTAGGTTTCATAGATTTCGCCATTAATTCTCCTACATCTGGGCAGTCAGGGAACATTTCCCTCAGGGCCGTCCATATTTGGTGCCTGAATGAGTTGATTGAGGCCCCATCATGCTCGGCGTTGGTCAGTGTGAATGCTGGGATGCAAGCTAGGGCAAACACCATGTTAGTGGCTCTCCGATGAGGCTACTTAGCAGACTTGTGACATCGTCTATCGCTAGATTTACTTCTGTGGTGTTCTTCTCAAAACATGAAATCCATTTCCCCACTCCATCCAGAAAGGGCGGCAATTTGGTCCTTAGACCTTCTTTATCCATCTGAGCCCATGGCACATAGATGGTCCCTGATGTGCCCTTCTGTAGTAGCGGACACATTTTGGCTTGGGGTAGCTCCACTGGTCTCTGCATAACATAGCGTTCCCATCTTCCTAGGCAATCCTGCAGGTAGGGGAAGTTCCACTTGGGATCACCCCCTCTGTGTCGGATGCAGTCTTCCGCAACGACCATGTCCTCTAGTTCGAAGGATCCTTTCTCCAGCCAGGGTTTTTGTACTGGTCCTAGCAGGTGGCAAAACGGGCATGCAAAGATTTCGCTTTCCTCTTGGGCCACTATCTCCCTTCGGGTCAGTTTGTCCTGCGAGTTTGGGAGGAGCAGCGAATGTCTTTGTCGCTGCTCCCCTCATGCACATGCAAAGTGCCAGATTACTTCTCCTACGTCTTAGTTGAGTTTGCATCAGGCTACCTAGGTCTCTTATTTCCTGGTCAGCCCCTTTCCTACGTTGATGATCTGGTGAGGCTCAGATCTCAGCTGAAAGCCTCTCCTCTAGTTCTGCCTCGGTCTCTTCCCCGAACGGTGCTCTGTACCTACCCCCGTCCTCCTCAGGTGGCGGGTGCGCTGCTCTAGGCTCTTGCTGTGCTTCTATGGTGCACACTCTCTCTCTCTCCTCCTCCTTAGTTTGCGACTTTCCTCTAAATCCCACCTAGATTGCCTCCTTTGCACTGAGCTATGCGCTGTTCTTTTTGGTCGGAACTTGCCTTTAAACTCGCTTCTTGTCATTTCTTCGGCTATCTGAGCAAACCCTGTTGCTTCCACCTTGTCGTTGGATCCCGGAGGACTGGGACCCCTTTCTTCACCCCCTCTAGTTGTATCACTGTCCAGAACCACTATGAATCTCCCTATCACTCAGGTGTGTTCACCTAAACCAGTGGGAGTGCATGTTCTCTGCGTCGCTGGGGTTCCATGTGCTGAACGCGATGGATGTGGGTGTCCAACTTCAGGGAGCTCAAGCATTGGACTGGGGTGGATGTGGGATTGCCCGGGCCTCCTGGCCTGTTAGAATCTCATGTCTGGACCTAACAGTTCGTTGTTCAATAGGGACCCTTCAGCGGGTTGGTATATCCTACTGCAGGGATAGCAGGCATCGGGGAGAGCACCTCCATACCTGCATATGGCGGGGGAGACGCGGACGCCTTGCTTATTGTCTGTGGGATAGGATTATCGGTCTGGGCCTCCTCGAAGATGGCCCATAGTTCTAATAGTGCCTCTCTCCTATCCTTCTTGTATCCTACGTATTTGTTCCGTATGTCTGTCCTTATGTGTTCGATTATGTTAGTGTCAAAGGTTCCCTCCTTTGGCCAGGGAAACACGTGTGCCTTAGTGTGTTCGTGTAATTTGTGGCAAAACTTGTTACGTTTTTTAGCCTGTGGGGGAACTTGGTTTGTACGTCTTTTAGTGGCGACCCCATGATAAGTTGGGTACTTTTTAAAGGGACAGATGCACCCCAGTGTTTCTGGTTTTAGGGAATCTTAAGTTCTACTCTGGTCATGGGGAAATATCTACACGGGGATTGCTGGTTCTAACCAATTACTATGAACTCAACGTTATTTGCAGATGCATCAACGTGAACATTTCACAAACACAAATAGAAATGCATATGAAGGGTCACAACCTAGAAGAAAGTGCAATTGTTAAAGCATCATGAAATTCGGCAGCAAATAGCAGACGTTACTTTGATATGAAATAACGATTGTGAGAAATAGCAATGCCTTCATACAGCACATTGAAACATTGACAAAACACAATACTCAAGACAAAATACAATTGCACTAATTTTCCAGCACCACAGCATCAAATCACCACAACATCAAATATACCTTGCATGAATTTCAGTACTACAATAAGAAAACCCTAAGAGAGAAAGAATGATGACTTTGTCAAAAATACCTTAGCCCATTCCTAGCACATTCTATCCTGTAACCAGGGGAAGCCTTGCACGGTAAACGGGACTTAGTGAGCCCGATAATATGTCAATATCGGATACAGGACAAAAAAAATGAAAAAAAAATTGCAGAGAAAAGGAATAACTCGAAGAACCACGGACCCCTCTTGGCCAAATACAAGATACACCTGATCTCCCAGATCCAAATCATTTTGCCTGTCTGAATCTCACCCTGTATCACACACAGCGGCCACGTGTACCATCTGTGTCATGCCCAGCAGTCCAAGCGAACAAGACCTATTACTTCTTTTGGATGCCAACCTTGTTATGAAAAAGGTAGCACTGAGAAAACCCTTTTAGACTAAAAAATAAATTTGAGGTGCTGGCCCTATATCACACCCAGGGCCCATGCATACCATCTGTGTAACGTCCAGCGGTCCAAGCGGTGAGGCCTCAACCCTGTATCGCATCCAGGGGACAAGCGTACCATCTGTGTCATGCCCAGCGGTCTAAGCTACAACTAATATTCACCTTTCCTAGCATGCTGACTATCGAAAAAAGATTACCTCCGCAGTAACTCCTCCAAGGCTGCCTTGCGTCTACTCAGTTTAGACACATAAAATAGGTAAAATGCCAGATTTCTGTCAGTGGCAGGGTGCTCTGGTTACATTTTTGCGCTTCTTCCTCATTTGCCATACTCCAATTGCTGAGAATTAGGATCAGATGTACTTACCCACTGACAGCAGCTTCAGGGGGGACTTCCTCCCTGTGGATTCAGCAGAAATTTCAAACAACTGTGGTGTCTGCTGTAGAAGTTAGCTCCCTCAAGTAACAGCTCAGAGGTGTAGTTCATGAACAGGAAGAGGTTTATTTAAGACTCAGGAATATAGAGACCCCATCCAGCAACAGGCTGGAGCTAACTGACAAAACTCATGGTTCTAAACTCAGTGCCTGGCAACCTTCCTCACAGTCCAGAACATAGAAGTTGTGGATGACATGAAGGTTCAGAACACCACATCTCCTCCCCCCTTGCACCCCAAAACGAAGTTAAAAAAAAACTTTGTACAAAATGACCAAAACAACTTTAGTGCATGAGAACAAAGCATGTCAGACAAATTCAAGAAACACAATCTTGCAAGCGGCGAGGAATACACCTTGAGCGACGTGGTCTAGAACCCCCTTCAGATCCTACAGGGTCCCCTGCATCTGAACTCGAGAGAGCTCGATCAGTGGTAGTGGCAGAACCCAAAGAAGACCCAACACGACACTTTGCCTCTCTGCCCAGATTCCAATTCTATGAACACTGGTCTTTATGGCATTTTTGTAAACCTTGATCACTTGAAAGGGCTGACTGAATTTAGAACCACCCCAACCTTTCCTGGGAGATTTAATCTTAACCCATTCACCAACGTTGATCACTGTGTTCTTCACCGCCTTTGTTTCATCATACCAGACCTTCCTCTTGCTCATTACATCTATCTCTCTTTCTCTCCAGCCCTCTGTACTGCCCACCTTGTTATCCACCGACGCTCTCTTGGAACAAACCCATGACGGAGTCATTTCCACATTCTCCATCCTTCCTTTAAACAAACAAAAGGGGGCCTCACCAGGCGAAGAGTGAGGTGTGAAATGATAATCTCAGACTTTTTTTCTCTTAGCTAACTCCCAACTTTCACCACAGGAAGTAGCTTGTTGCATAGCCTCCTTAAGTACCTTGATAAACCTTTCCACAACACCATTACTTTGTGGATGGTACAGGGCAGTTTCCTTTGCTTAATTCCCCTAGAGGCAAGAAATTCTTCCATGACTGCTGAGGTAAATTGAACACCATTGTCAGACAACAGCATCAGCGGGAAACCCTCACGTTCGAAAAGTTCTTCTAGAAACTCAATCACAACACCGGACTCCAAAGAATTTACCACCTTGACCTCAGGCCAATGAGAAAACATGTCTATGCACACAATGACATAGCGATCTTGAGTTCTTAACTTCACAGGCCCCAAAATGTCTATCGAAATGTCAGTCTACGGACCAGCAGCCTGATCTCTAATAACCATAGGCTGTGTCCTGCACTTGAGAATTTTGTCGCAGCCTACACACTCTGCACACTCACGCACCAATCTTTCAACATGTACGGTCCATGGCAGGCCACCAGTATGCTTCCCTGATCCTTTCCTTGGTCTTGGCTATGCCCATGTGTGAAGCATGAGCGCTTTTGACTAACGTATCCTTCAGAGTGCATTCCAGAACATAGGAGTTGTGGATGACATGAAGGTTCAGAACACCACATCTGAAACAGTTCCCTTGAAAGTTCTTCTGATACTGCGGTTTCTGAGCTGAACCAGACTTGAGTTTAACACTCCTATCCACTACTACTTTGACCTCAGTGTTCTCTTTCTTATCACCTGACGAGTCCTTCTTTATAATGTCAACACATGCCTTGGAATGTTCATGACTCTTAGCTATAGTAATAACTTCTTGAAGAGTGGGAGTATCTTTTTGCCATAAAGCATCCCTTGTTTTGTCTAGCGCGCATCCTAACATGAACTGATCCCTTAAGCGCTCTTCCAAGGTGGGACCAAAGTTACAGGTAGGGGCCAACTGGCGCAAGACAGTTATATGGAATACACCTTGAGCGACGTGGTCTGGGCAAATGTGAATCCGTCTGGGCGGGGTCCCTTTCCTTCAGCTGCAGTCAGGTCTGAGGTACCAATCTCTCCTATCTGGCTCACCAAAATGTTGCTCGAATGTGGATATACCATAAAAAAACAAATGGCAAGAGGCATTTGGCAAAACAGGAACAGTTGGTTTAATTAAACACTTCGGCCGGCAGCACAGTTACAGAAGTGGGTCTGAGGACTGTCTTAAAGTACAATCAATCTGAACAGGGTTTTACACATTTTTTTGGGGTATCATAAAGTACTTCCATTGATCCTTTTTTTGTAAAAGAATGCAGGCCTTCTCTGTGAAGTCATAAATAAGGCCCCTAATAAATGCAGGTGAGTCTCGACCTTGCATGGACACAATGGGGCCAGTTGGTAACGTGTTCAGATGTGTGGCATGAAGGGCGGGTGATCACTGTGTGTACTGTGTGTGCTGTGTCCCGATTGGATGTGTGCTCCTAACTTCATGTGGCATCTGAATTTATGGTGTTTTGGGAATGCGCATACCTCTCTGGCCATGTGTGGTTTATTGGGGCCAATCTACCTGGACCAAGTGGTGTGGCTTGCTTATCTGGTGGATTGACTTGAGTTTCCTGTTCGCCCGTTTGTCTGCTGGCTACGTGCTACCCCACCTGTGACCTGTCAATCAGTAACCTCAGGCCTAGGTCGCAAAGCCTGCCTGACCACATATTTCTGAGTCGGGGTTGATGGAGAGTTCATGACAGGTGAATTTGATAATAGTGATGCGATTTTGCTTCTATATGCGAATGTATCATTACAAACATTGGCATCGATTTATCAATATTAACAATACTGAGGAGCTTATTTTCTATTATATGTAATGCAGAGCAGCAAGTGAACTTACTGTGTTATGTGAATGGGAGAGAGCAGAATTGCTCCATAATTACAAAGATAATGAGCATTTCTGCTCTCTCCTTATGCTGGTGGACTGTGTGCTGCCTTGCACCAAAGCAGGCACCCTTCCACAATAGCTATGGGCAGGATTGTTTTTGTGCAGGAAGGCATACCTTCCTCCACAAAGACAACCCTGAAGAGGAAATAACTAGGAGAAAAAAAGATTTTTCTCCTTGTTACCCCATCCTCTGGGTGGTGTTCTGATTTGACACAATCCCTTGTTTATAAGCCTATGTAAATCTGGAGTTGCATCAGATCCATGAGTGGATGCATGAGAATGCTCATCCTCCACCCATGGAATGCCTATCAGCTCAAAATGTAATGTAATGCAGGGCAAGCTACTGTATTGCATTACATTTGTTTACAAAGCAACGCAAAGCAGTGAAATCGCCTTTGCATGGCTTTGTAAATCTTATTGCAGCCTTTTCTGTTGCCCTTGCGTCGGCTTTTGCGACACAAGGGCAACACAAAGGCTTAGTAAATCTGGGCCTGAGTTACAGGATAGTCGTTATTTGTACACTATCGAATTTGTGGAGCACGCATACCACCATGTGATTCAGATGCATTTTGCAAAATGTACACTTTTTATCACACTGGCTTATATTTGGAAACCAAAACTGGAGAGAAATTCAATTGATAATATTCTACTATTTTGTGTTCCCCCTTCTTCCGGTAAAAATGATATCGCACTTGTGTGGTGGGCCTATTGCAAGCTACAGAAAAGCCCCGAAACTCAATGAAGAGACATCACATTTTTAGCATGAAAAATTACCTAATTTGGCAATGTGGGTAGCTGAGGAATTAGGGCCAGTCTTGTCTGCTGCCCAAGGAAACCTACCATACCCAGACATTTCAGAAAATTAGACACCCAGGGGAGTCCATAGTGGCGAGACTCACATGGATCCTACTATGTTTTCTTATCCAGAAATCTCTTCAACCCTCAAACTATGAGCCAGAATCTGTGTGAATCCACAAAAATCCCTACAACGCTGCGTTCCCACTCTTCTTGTGTCTAAAAAAGTGTCCCACTTGTGCATGTGGGCTTATCGACTGTGATAGCAATGGATGAAAACTGTGATGATGTCCCTTCCTGTTTCAGACAGTAAGGCCAGCCACACAAAGTGGGGTGCAATTTTTATCAGGGGAAGTGTATGAATTGTAGGTGGTAGGAATTTTGTGGATCCCTGCAGATTTCAAAACTTTCCTTCATTGCAATATGATGAAAAGGCAGGATTTTAGCTAAAGTTTGATGTTCGGTGGGCACTCACGGTAAGTAAATATGGGGCAAAGGGACTGCTGTGCTCAATCTGGGAAAGGGAGGGACAGCCTGAAACTAGATGGGCCACCTGTGAAAGGCAGCGAGTCTTCTAAGACCCTCAATGCTGCCCGGTGCAGGGTTCCACCTCTAATTCACTTTGGGTTCGCTATCAAAATAATGAGGCAAGGCGCTGGAAACTGGAAGACAAGAAGAAGGTTTATTTCTCATGAGGAGATCGCGTCAACTGAGACACCGGGATGTCTCAGTGAGGTGTTCTGCTGGCAATGCTTTTGGCTCTTCCTTTTATACAGGTTTTACACAATGTATTTGTTTCATTTATCATGGTTACAAGCTTGGAGTCTCCGCCCCGGGCAGGTTGTCACACAAGCCCGACATTGTTTCATCAACATGGTTACACAAGCCCAACATTAACTCTCCTCCCGCCCGGGTCAAAAACAGACAATTTAATTGCAGCTGGACCTTGCTTCAGGGTCTAAAAACGAGTGAGACCGGCCAGATCTAAGAGTCCGTTCTGTTGATAAAAAACAGGTCCCATTGTTGGCTAAAACAAGTCTTGCTGTGTGCAGTGCAATAAACCATGTTTGCAAGAGTCTGTTTGGTGTTTGTAACCTGTTTGTGCAGGGATGAGAGGAAAGACGAGTTTGAGGCAGCAGGTGATGTTGATGTTTGTCGTGGAGATAGTTTATAGCCCCCAGCACACATATCAGGTTTGGTCAGAGAGTCAGAAGGCTGAGAGGACAGGGTGAAATGAAGGTGACCAACAGAGTACAAAATGGCTGTGGTCAATCAGAATGACTGTAGTTTATGTGCACGTAGGAACTTTCATCAGACAAGATGGCGCAGAATGTTCATGATTGTTGTTTTGTTCTTAACAGTCGCCCCTTTGAACATAACTAGCCAGCTTGTCAGTCTATTTCGATCTCCATAATGTCCTGTATCTCTTGATCATACATTACTCTCATTTTTGTTAGCTGAGTGTCCATAGTCTTAGGGTGCAAGGTAGTTATGCAAAGATAACACAAAGGTGGTATACAGTGTATACCCAAACAACAACCACATATTGTCAATACTGGGACCAAGAGAATCATTGATATTTTCCAACCCCACTCCTTCAAGATGCCCCAAAGCCAACTTCCAATTGGCCAAGTCTCTGATCCTTGATGAATTTCTGAAGATAGTCTATGGAGATGTTCGATTGCTTCATAGACAGAAGGTGAATTATCAGGCTGCGTCGAGGAACTGTGATGAGGCAGAGTCTGTTTGATCAATGTCTTTAGAACGCTTTTCTTGATGATGCTCTGCAGGGGCTGTGTAGGTTGGTGGTAGAACAAAGGCGATGTAGCACGTGCCCCCCTAGTTTCCTGGGAGCCAGGTGTAGGCTTTGGTTCCACAAACAAAGTACATATTGGGTGATGCAACAAGCGCTGGGGGGTTGGCAGTGTTCAAAGTCCTTACAATGTTACAAGTGCTGTGACCCACATTCTTAGTCCCACGGCCTTCAATGCATACAAGGCCTGAGACGTTCACCACAGATAGGGCCACAGTCAGTGTTGCAGCAGTTCTTTTCTTCAGGTAGGAAAATGTGGCTCTGACAGGATTATTGAACACTTGTATTTCCACTCGTTCTTTGGAGGGGACATTCATTGGGAATGTCGTATTGGAGGTGTGAGGGCAAAAGGGAGCTGCTGTTCTTCCTGTTTGGTTTAGCCAGAACTCGTTGTAGAACTGAGCGATTGTCCCATCGGAAGTGGCATTGTCTTTGTAACTTTCTTGTAGGAGCATCATCCAGGCAAGGCAAGATCCATGAACAGAAAAGGGTGAAGGGATGAAAGGGATGGAATGTTCAGTGGCATGTGGTAGCAGCCCACAGACCCAACAGTTAATGGCATTGGTGGCAAGATTGTGCTGGTGCAGCATCTGTACGAAAGAATTATTCCAGAATTCTTTGCGTCGTTCTCGGAGATGTGGCGGTAGTGATACCAGGTAGTGTTCTTTCTTTGTGATTGGTTGCATGGTTGGTGACAATGTTCTGTATGCAGGTGCATTCTCTTCAATGATCCAGAGTGTGACCATTAGCAGGAGGCAGGTGAGAAATGCAGCTACAAGTGCAATTGTCTTTGTACTGTGCAGTTCAAAAGTCTTGGTGTCTTTGCGGTGGCTTTGCAGGTGTTCCGTTTCTTCCATCATCTTCGAGGAGCTCACCAACTGTTAGGACCACAGACTTTTGTCTGGTGTTTTTCCTGGTAGCGTTGTTTGGCTGTGCTACCGATCTGAGACTCTGACCCAGTTAGTGGCCTGGTTGTTGGAGCTCCCCCTTTTCGTCGATCTTAGGTTGTACCCTTCCTTGGATGGCACCGTGGGGTCGGGAAATTCAGACAGTTGGAGGGTGTCTTCTTGTGGGTAGCAACTCAGAGCTGGTCGGTCTTTTGCGAGTACTTCCTCTTGCACCTCCACCCCTTCACAGGTTGCCAGGGTTGGAGGGACTCGTTTGCAATGGAGCGTGCAGTCAGTTTCATTTTATTTCCACTCGGAGGGCAGTTCGGGTGGTGCTCAGGACTTGCCAGGGGCCCGTCCACCTAGGCTCCAGATTCTTCGTTCTTTGGAAGTTGCAGATCAAACATGGTCGCCTGGCTTTATTTCATGTCCCGGGCCCCTGGATAGTCAGGCAAGGCTTGCTGCACCTGTTGGTGGATAATTGTTAGCTCGTTTGTCAATTTATGCAAGTAATCTGCGTAGTTCTGTCTCCTGCCGTGGCTCGGGCAGTAACGTCTGCTAGTGCATTTCCCTGTCCAATGAGATCAGTCACTTTCCTATGTGCTTGGCATTTTATCACTGCTAACTTCTTGGGGAGGAGGACTGCTTGCGTCAAGGCGGAGACTAAATCTCCATGCAGGATGGGTGTACCGTGTGAAGTCAGGAACCCTCTTTCTTTCCATAAGATTCCAAAATGGTGAACCACCCTGAAGGCATATTGGCTGTCGGTGTATATGTTAACTGTCGTGTCAGTCGCTAAGATCGGTCGGGACAAAGGGTTGGTGGAGGGCGTACCGTCAAATCCTATCGGGACAAAGGGTTGGTGGAGGGCGTACCGTCAAATCCTATTGAGGTCACATGTGAGCCTGACAAGGGTGCCCTTGAAATCAGTCGTTTGGATAGTGCACTACGTGTTGCTCCCGTGTCTACCAGAAATGGCGACTTTGTGCCCAGGACCTCAGCGGTAACATAAGGGCCTTGCTGATCAACATAGAGCTCGACTGGATCCCTCCCTTGCCCCTGGCTGTCCTATGCAAAGTCGTACGTATTGTCATAATCTGTCTGTTGGTACTGATTCTGTTTGGGATGGTCAAATGTGTTCACTCTTCCTGGCCTTTCCTTGCTTGCTTCACTCGTGTACCCTCTCCCACGTCCTCTTCCTCTCTGTCCACTTGCTATTTCCCTCGCCCCTCTGCCCCTACCAGCTCCTAACAAAGCTGGGCATTGGGTTTTCCAGTGTCCATATTCTTTGCAAAATGCACATTGATCCTGTCCTAGGTCTTGGCGTCCTACATATGATGTCGATGAATTGTTACTAGGTGGCTGTACTCTAGGGGTATTCTGCTGGTATCCTCCCCTATATTGCTCCCTTCCTGTATTCGCCCCCCTGGAGTTGTGCTACCATTACCCTTTCCTTCAAGTCCTTCTTTTTCCTTTCTGTAGCCCTGTCATTTTCGTTTTTCTGATGCTCATAGTACTGGGCCATTTGGAGAATGGCCGCCGGTTTAGATGCTGCCCAACTACTTTCGCTGGCTTGTAATTTCTGGGATACATCTGGCAGTAGTCCTTTGACATAGTTCTGCACAAATAAGTGGTGTCCGGTTGCGGTGGACATGTCTTGTCCACTGTAATCGGAGAACACTGTTTCAAATCTGGAGAAATACTCTGAGACATCCTCTTGTGGTTTCTGGCGGCACGCGGTTACTATGGACCAGTCTATCTTTTTCTCTGGGATCAGCGTTTTCACTTTCTGCACTATTTTGTCAGGGAGGTCCAATATTGCTTTAACCGGTTTTTGACCAGGGTTCCGCTGTTTATCTAGTGTGTTAAGTTGTTCCCAGGTATGACCAAGCAGTTCGGTATGGTCTATTTTCCTAATCTGTTTCCACACATCTGCTGGCAAACATAACCCGAAGAACAAGTCTATGTCGGCAAGTGTCATTATTGTTGATCCCAGAGCGGTACCTAGCTCGGTGTAAAAGGCGGTGGGGTTCTTTCGTAAATCCGGTAGAGATTTACGGAACGTCAAAATGTCCTGTCTGTCCCATGGTTGATACACCCAATTGTAGACCACCCTTCCTCTAGCGTCTTGATGGTTTATATCGTCATTAGTCCCTTGTCCTCTAGGAGGTACCCAGTAAGGGGCAGCTTCTTTTATTGGCATCATGCTATCTGTTTTTTCCACTGGGGGTCCTGCTACCTTAGTTGTCCTGTCCCTATCTATCTGTCCTTGTTCTATGAGGTGACGCAATACTTCTAGTGTGGATGAAAATAGTTCTGCAACATCGTTGTCGTCTTCATCTCCGATGTCTACCTTCCTGTAGAGAGCCACTAATCGCTCGGGCCCTACGTCTTGGTACTTCTCTTCATATGCAGTAAGGGTGTGGTAACAGAGACGTACAATAAAGTATCGTTTGCGGTTTTCAACATAGGAGTTGCATATGTCAGTTACATACTCTTCTGTCTCCTTCCTATCTATGAGGGATTTAACTATTTTATCAATGCCTGCTCGCTCATTTTTACTTAATCGCGGGACCCTGGGTGCTCCTTTTTCTTTTGATCCTACCTCTACTACTGTATCCTTTGATGAGGCATTTGGTGTGGGTGACTCGGTGGGAGCAGAGGCGGTGGAGACTGAGGCGATCGTGCCATCTCCAGCTATACTTTGGTGGTCCTGTCGTTGTACTACGGGATGAGTAGGGGCGTAAGGGGGTGGCATGTATATGATTGGGGGACCTAACAATAAATCATCATCTACCCTTTGTTTTGCTGGTAACTTGGGGTAAAGAGTCGAGGGCGTTCTAACAGGGCATTGACCTGATATTTTTGATTCCTGTTCCTTTTTATCGATTTCCTTTTCTTTTAGTTTTTCTTCTAATCTTTTACAGGCTTGGTAAGCTGATTTTCGCGTTTCTTTATCTTGTCTAGCTTCGTCCCTTTTCTTTCTTTGAGCTGCCTCTTTTCGCCATAAGCCAAAACTGTCAAACATGGCTGGTCTAGTTTTCTTTTTGTGGAGAGCTAATTCTAACATTTCTATTTTAGCGGGATGGAAAGATCCCGTCAGTGGCCACTGATTTACCCGGTCCTTCCTAGTGTATTTATGCCATAGTTTGCTATAAGCTACGCTGGCTAATCCATACTTTACGTACATGTCCTTGTTAGGGGTGCCTTCCGGCGGTGCCGGCTGACTGACCTCTAACAAACGGTCTGGTCCAAAACAATTACAATCAAACAATCTAGAGAAAACAGGCATGACGTATTTATCGGTCAAAATGAATATCTCAATCAATCAATTTAGACAAAAAGTCTGCACTACCTGTCCTTCGCTGTCTGCAAGAGAGAATATTCCTATTCTACGTTGTTTGCAAGCAGGGAATGTCTCAAATAACTCGATATCAAAAAAGGAATACTAGTATTTCAATCAAACTATTCAATCAATCAATCAATCAATCAATCAATTTAAGTCGTTTTTTCACGACCTTACCCGGACCGTATGGACAGTTCTTAGTCTTCCCCTTCCAGCGCCTGGTTGTCCTCTCACTCCAACAATCAATGCGGCGTTCCTCTAAGGTCCCAGTCAGGACCGCGGGTCACTCGAGAGAGGTCCGTTCGGAACTGGTGAAGTTCAGTCGATCGGCAGCCAGACAAGGGTCTTCTCAGGCAGGTATACCCCAATCGTTTAGTTGTTCACTCCGTCGTTAGGACCTCTCTACCGGACCCGTGCGTCGCTGATGGGCCCCTACGCTTGGGCGCCAATTTGTGAAAGGCAGCGAGTCTTCTAAGACCCTCAATGCTGCCCGGTGCAGGGTTCCACCTCTAATTCACTTTGGGTTCGCTATCAAAATAATGAGGCAAGGCGCTGGAAACTGGAAGACAAGAAGAAGGTTTATTTCTCATGAGGAGATCGCGTCAACTGAGACACCGGGATGTCTCAGTGAGGTGTTCTGCTGGCAATGCTTTTGGCTCTTCCTTTTATACAGGTTTTACACAATGTATTTGTTTCATTTATCATGGTTACAAGCTTGGAGTCTCCGCCCCGGGCAGGTTGTCACACAAGCCCGACATTGTTTCATCAACATGGTTACACAAGCCCAACATTAACTCTCCTCCCGCCCGGGTCAAAAACAGACAATTTAATTGCAGCTGGACCTTGCTTCAGGGTCTAAAAACGAGTGAGACCGGCCAGATCTAAGAGTCCGTTCTGTTGATAAAAAACAGGTCCCATTGTTGGCTAAAACAAGTCTTGCTGTGTGCAGTGCAATAAACCATGTTTGCAAGAGTCTGTTTGGTGTTTGTAACCTGTTTGTGCAGGGATGAGAGGAAAGACGAGTTTGAGGCAGCAGGTGATGTTGATGTTTGTCGTGGAGATAGTTTATAGCCCCCAGCACACATATCAGGTTTGGTCAGAGAGTCAGAAGGCTGAGAGGACAGGGTGAAATGAAGGTGACCAACAGAGTACAAAATGGCTGTGGTCAATCAGAATGACTGTAGTTTATGTGCACGTAGGAACTTTCATCAGACAAGATGGCGCAGAATGTTCATGATTGTTGTTTTGTTCTTAACACACCTTACCCCTTTTTTACCTTTTTTACCTGGTGTCTAATGGGCTTCCTGCCCCCAACCTCATTGGGGGCGAAAGGGGGGCAAACCTCTATCTACCCCCCCTTTCCCAAAGGGGTGGCAGAAAGAGTGCTTTGCCTGTTTTGGGTTGGAGAAACAGCCCGATGCCTGGGTGGGATGCCCCAACCCTTCTTTTTTTTACCATTGTCCCCTGGCATCTAGTGGACTTCCCCCCTTTCCAAGCTGTGCAGATGGGTCATATACTCCCAAACTACATCTGGGGAGGGGGTAGAAAGGCTGCTGGGTCCATTCTGGTTTGAGAGCAGAGTCAAATGCCTGGGGTGGACTGCCCCATCCCTTTTTTTTTATCTTTTCCCTTGGTGCCTCATTGGTTTTCTGCCCCTGGGGGCATATTGAGGATAGAACCCTCATTCTACCCCCGGAGACGGAAGAAAGACTGTTGGGTCCCTCCTGGGGTGGAGGCACAGCTCATGCCTGTGCATGCCGCTCCTAGCCCCTTCTTTTATTCTTACTTTTTCCTGGTGTCTAGTGGGCTTCTGTCCCCCCACCAAGCTAGGCAGATTGTGTATAAAGCCCCCAATCTCCCCTCTGAGGAGTTAAAAGACTGTTAAGCCTGTTCTGGGGTGGGGTACAGCTCAATGCCTGGATGGGCCACACTCACCTCTTTTTCTTTTTTAAACATTTTTACTTGGTATCTAGTGGGCGTTCTGCCCCTGGGTGGGGCGCATTGGGGTTAAAACTGCAAATTTACTTTATGTCAGAAAGACTGGTGGGCCTGTTCATGGGTTGGGGGAACAGTCATGGTTGGGCAGGCTGCCCTCACCTCCTCTGTTTTTCTACCTTTTCCCTAGTGTCTAGTAGGCTTTTTGTCCCCTGGGGAACAGATTGGGGCTAAGCCGTCCCCCACTCTACCCCTCAGTGGGGTGCAGAAAGACTTCTGGGCTTATTCTTCTGTGGATCCATAGTCTCAAGCCTGGGTGGACCGAACCATCAACTTTTGTTTTTTACCTATTTCTCTGGTGTCTAGTGGGCTATCGGCCCCACTCCATGAGTAGGCTGGGGTATACCTCTCAATTTCCCGCTACCCAGTAGGACAAAAAGTCTGTTGACATTTTTCCACGGTGGGGTCTAAGTCCGATGTCTTGGTCGGTCACTTTCACCTCTTCCTTTTTTACCTTTGTACCTAGTGTCCACAATTCCCCCCACCCCACCCAAGTCCATGGTCCAGTGGGGTCAGAAAGACAGCAGTGCCCATTCTGGAGTGAGGGAGTGGCCCAAGGCTGCCCAACCCCTTCTCTTTTTTTAACTGGCCCCTGGTGTCAATTGGGCTTTATGCCCCATGGGGGGGAGCACATTGAAGGTCAAAAACACCTATCTGCCCCACCTAAGGGGCAGAAACACTGTTGTGCCCGGGAGCATCACTTGACTGTGCTCTCCACTAGGAGGATCCCTGCTCTCTATTATTCAGAAAAAAATTATTATCCTTCGTTATTACTCATAATCTGAGAGATTTCCATTGGCGGTGGGCAATAGCAGAGATGACTGGGGTAGACTCCTGAAGATGCTTAGTAGCATCATTTTATGGTTCCAATTCAGATGGTGAAAAGACAACTGGGAAAATCAACTAACTTGCAGCTCCATCGCTTGAGAGCAGTGATTTCGGTGTTATTTTTGATCCAAGAATACTTAGTTCAAGGGGTTCAATTCAAGCATTGAAGTGGAGACCAAGAAAGGATAAATCATGCAAGGCCATTGGACATTTTGAAGGGTTTGTAGCTCCAAGATTGATATCTAATACAAAGTTGGAGTAAAAGGGATTATGCATTCTGTTTACTTCACCAGCAAAGTTACCCAAGGATGGATTATATCTTTTGTTTGCTGTATCAAATAACTTTCCTAGATATTTAAACACTGGTGCATATTAGCTACTATAACAGGGCAATTTTAGGTAATAGGTTATAAACACAAATAGAATAAAATGTGATATTTGTTATCATCAAAGAACAGTGGTTTTCCTCTTAATTTGTGGAGCAAAAATGTTTGAAGTAAAATTTAGAGATGTTCAAGAAGGTCATGATGATATGTTTTTACAAATTTTTATATAATTATGCCCCAGACAAAATCTCAAAATCATATGACAGGCAACATTTTGAACCAACTTACCAACTTGAGCCATGGAGACAGACGGCGATCAATGCATCACCTGCAATTTATATGGTGATAATGCATATTGGACGGACAGATTAGCAATCTTCAGGACTTCATGTCCCTTCCTTCCATGAACCTCGATGCGGCTCCTTCAATGTCAACAGTATTGCCCACACCTGAGGAGGCTAACAATCGCTAAATAGAGCTATTCATGGTCACGCGTCACAGGGTAGCAATCTTCAGGACTTCTTGTCTCCGCATTCGTTGAGCCCCTGGAGGCGGTTCCTTCAATTCCAGAAGTATTGCCCACACCTGAGGAAGCTGACAAGCTCTATATAGTGCATTTTGTGGTCCCGCTGAGCAGGGTAGCAATATTCAGGACTTTGTGTCCCAGCATTCCGTGAGCCCCTAGAGGAGGCTTCTTCAATGTCAGCAGTATTGCCCAGACCTGAGGAGGCTGATAAAAGCTATATAGCGCAATTCGTGGTCCTGCGACGCGGGGTAGCAATCTTTAGGACTTCGTGTTTCAACATCCTGTGAGCCCCTCGAGGCTGCTCCTTCAACACCAGCAGTTTGCCACACCTGAGGGGGCTGACAAGCCCTATATGGGGCACTTCATGGTCCTGCAGCGCGGGATAGAAATCTTCAGGATTTTGTGTCCAAGCATTCCGTGAGTCCCTGGAGGTGGCTCCTTTAACGCCAGCAGTATTGCCCACACTTGAGGAGGCTGACAAGCGCTATATAGCGCACTGCGTGGTCCAGCGGCGTGGGGTAGCAATCCTAAGAACTTCATGTCCCAGCATTTTGTGAGCCCAAGGGCGACTCCTTCAATTGACCACACCTGAGGAGGCTGACAAGCGCCATATAGCACACTTCGTGGTCCCACGGCACAGGGTAGCAATCTTTAGGACTTAGAGCCCCAGCATTTCGTGAGTCGCTGTAGGCGGCTCCTTCAACGCCAGCAGTATTGCTCGCACCTGAGGAGGCTGACAAGCGTTATATAGTGCACTTCATGGTCCTCCGGTGCGAGACAGATGTGGGCCATGCCCAGGCAAAGTCTGGGCCCAGGACGGGCCCATATTGGGCCTGTCAGCGACAGGAAGAGGCAAGGCAGGGCCACCCCCTTGGCCTTGCGACTGGGGGCTTTATAACTGAAAGTGGTATGAGCTTATTTTACATTTTCTATGCCTCTGCCCAGATCCCTTTTGCTTCTATTGGTTGGGCAGATAATTAACAAATGATCTAGTGTGCACTGGCGCTCAGCGAAGGAGCAGGCAAGGCACAATACTCATTGACTGGCCCATCTTTTTCAACATTGAAAGACTTTGCCCCCAGCGGCCAGAGCCAAGAACAGACAAAGGTCAAAGGACAGAAGTCACTACAGCTGTGGCTCATAGCACCTATTGGAATTCTGCTTGGGAAGTGTCTTTGGAGTTCCATCCCCTCGGCCCCTTGGAACATTTACTGTGCTCTCCTGTGCTCGTCCACTGTGGCTCTTCTTTAATTTGTCTCTCAGATTTTTGTCTGCCTTGCGACAACCCTGTGATTTGGTGGGTCTCCTGAGACTGAATTGCATGCCGATCAGAGATGGCTGTCATAGTTTGGGCCCCCGGCCTCTAGCCTACCTACTCTTTTATCATTATAAGTGACTGTGGTTTGACATTTTAATGTGTGTAACATTTATGTTTTTTTTTCTTGTTTTAAATTGTGAGTTTGATTTTCCCCCCTCCCACCTGCGATTTATGGGTCGTACTTAAACCCACGACCCCACAGAACATTGAGGACCCTTTGACTTTATCAAGGTAACATTGAACACTAACATCCTGGTGGACGGGATAGTCAGTCTGGAGCTACATAAGGAACCACCGGCCGGCACCACTATCCAGTTTATATTAAACCCACCCCTCGCCTGTAACCCACAACCTAGCCATCGATCTGCACCCCCCTTTGGACACCTCTATGGTGGATTGACTGGGAAGCATGCCCCACCCGTGTTCCACCATGGCACTGGAGCGACCAACCCCCTGTGAGATATGGCAATCGGTTTACAACCCAAGAAGGCAGTGCCATAGTGACGTTGCTGAGACTCTTATGCCTACAAATCCCTACCCCGACAACCATACAAAAAATCTTGCTATAACCAATTTGCTATTCTGGAATGTGGCAGGATTTAGATCGAAGCTCAACGACCCCGATTGGAGGCCCTTTATAGGCCAATTCGATAAATCCCTTTTGTAGGAAACCTGGAGCACTGATCCTGTTTTTCGGTCAGGGTATGTTAATTTTTCCAGCCCTGCATGCCATATCGGGAAGAGACACCCATCGGGTGGCCTCTTAATCTGGGTTCGTACCTCCCTTAATGTGAAACTTTGTCCACTTGATACCACCTCCCATGAAATTCAAGACATTATGGTCACCGGGGAGAACTCCAGCACATTTCACATCTACAATGCCTATAATCATGGGGTGGGAGGGGGCAGTGAAATTCAAACCATACACCACCTTGCCACACATAGGAATCTTTTTGCTACACATGACTCACTATTTTTTGCAGGTGATTTTAATACAACATATGAACCTTTAGACAGCAGTAGCTCTTCCCTCTTTGAGGTATGGGGTATCCCACCCACAAATGCTGCTCCTGTGAAGCACTGGACAGATGTAGCATACCAGCTATTGTCCTTCACACTACCTTTTGAGCTGATGGTATGTAATGGCTGCACCCTATCCGACCAAACTGCAACAAACACCTTCAATCGCCCTGGCTCCTCTAGCAGGATAGATTACATACTGATTGCCCTCTCTCTCTGGAGTACTGTTATGGACATGAACGTGCTATCCAGATTCGATAGCGACCACAATGCCCTACATTGCTCTTTGAGAGGTATCTTTAGATGGCCAGCATGCATCCCCCTCTCTCTTGCCACAGAACTATTATCTTCCAACAATAGGAGCAGGGTAAAATGGGCCAGAGCATCAGTCCAACCCAACCTTGGGGATAAAATGAACAGGATTGTGCCCCATGCCATCTCTGAGCTAGATAGTTCACTTTCCCTGCAACATACACATTCGGCAACTCCATCGACACATGAAAATGTATTTAATGCCCTGGGAGAATGCTTCACATGCCACCATGTACATAAACACAAGACCCTTAAACCAGGTCGTACCTGACTCAATAAAGATTATAGTAGGGCTAAATCTGAGCTGTGAGAGGCCCTTGCCACAGGGGATGTTACCAACATCAGAACTAGTAGGAAGCAGTGTAAATCGATTCAACTAAAAGCACATTATAAATGGGATACTCAGCTCTGGTAAGACATATATGAGGCAGCAGTTAACAAAGACACCAGGCAATTCTGACACCTAGTAGCACAAGGGGCAGAGCCCTGCCACCCACCTTGCAGACTCCATCCACCGGTAGTCTTGGCATAAACACTTTTCAGACCTTTACGGCCTATCTCCAAAGATGAGTGCTGATGATAAAGTCCCACCCCCCCCCAAACCCGATGCTACAAGCTCCGTCTACTACAGTATCTATAGGGACAAACAAGACCATGAGGGCAATCGTGGCCATAGAGGCTAGAATGGGCTGTGGGCCAGATGGGGTCCCCAGGGATCTACTCTTATCCAACATTGAGAACTGGGCCCTATATGTAAATAATCCAACCATCCTTATACTGGAGGGGATGTAAATTCTGCATAGCTGGAAAGCTGCTGAAATTGTTCCATGCTACAAGAAGGGCCAAAGGGATTCCCTCCTGAACTATAGGCCAATCCGCCTTATTGACGTAACACGGAAGGTCTACTGTAGACAGACTTTGTTCCAGCTTGACCATTGAATAGAGGACCATGGAGCCCTGTCTTATCTGCAAGCGGGGTTCAGAAGCCAGAAAAGTACCATTGACCAGGTCCTTAGGTTGATGATTATATTTTGGAAGACAGTCATAATGGAAAAATCCCATCTATACCTAGTATTCATGGACCTCAACTCGGCATTCCACCTGGTCCCCCGTCGCAAACTAAGGGAGGTTTTGAAAGACAGCAAGATGCCCCCCGACTACCTGGACATTCTCATGCATCTACACCAAGACACGTACGCACAAGTCCAATGGTGGCCAAGGGTGAACTAACAGAACGGATAGAAGTTTGCAAGAGTGTCCCCCAGGAGTGCGTTCTCACCCCAACCTTGTTCTCTTTATACTTAAATGATGTGGTTGCCTTCTTGGGGGATGATGAGAACGACTCTCCCAGGGTGGCAGATCCCTCTACTCCTATTTGTAGACGATACTCTGCTGGTCTACAAAATTCTGGCAGGCCTTCAAACACTTGTTGACAGGTTTGTGGCATTCTGTGTTGACTGAGGGCTGCTCATCAATCACTCAAAAACAAAACTCATGACCATTATCCCCCACAGGTCGTTTAGAATCTCCATTATGCTTGAGGGGCAATCCCTAGATAGGCTCACCGAGTTTAACCTCCTGGGAATCACCCTAAACAAAAACATGTCCTGTTCTCCACAGGTTAAACAACCTAAGACTTTACAAATCTTCCAAAACCATGCGCTTATCAGGTACCCTAAAAGTATACAGGGCCAAAGCAGAGGGCAGCGCATTGTACGGGGCAGAGATCTGGGGATCTACATGCATGGCCCAGATGATTGTGGCAGAGGACAACTTTCTGAGAAACCTAGTCAGCCTTCCCAAAAGCACTCCATTATTACCACTACTACAGGACATGGGTCTTGCGCCACTGGCCCATAAGGCTCAGCTAAGGCCACTGCTTTATTGGCGCGGATTAAAGTATACCCCGGTCCTCCACAACTACTATCTGGCTTTTAAAGAAATAGTCGCACTGGACAAATCCTTTAAAATCAAATGGATACGATATGTGAAAGATACTCTGACTGTCCTCAGCCTTCATGAGTCTTTGCCAGATGATTTCCCACAACTCACTAAGGAAGAACTAAAAGAAGCGTTTTAGGGTTAGAAGTGGGAACAGGATATGAGGAAAGCAAACTATGGCTCTCTCTCTCTAGTGCCTTTCTCCCACCCGCTGAATTAGAGCCTCTTCTGGATTACCTGCTCACTCCTGGTGCCAGACAACTGTATCTTAAGTTTCTGTATGGCACCCTACCTCTTTTATCCTTTTTTCTTTTGCTCCAAATGGAAATCTGATGTTGACAAAAATGCTGTGTGCCTGGTACGTCTGTTGGCGGAGCATTCTTTGCCACACTTTGTCTTTTTTTTATTCCGGCTACACCCGGCCCAGGAAAAGCTGGATTATTTCGATCTACAGGCAGCTGGGGTGCAGACAGCATCTCCCAATGCTTAGGCTGCTACACTCAGAAACAAGGGAGTCTGTCGTCTGCGCTGTCGCATGCGCTGTTGCCAAATATCTCCATTTTGCAGTTGGTCCATTAGAGCAAAAGCTTTGTCATAGTACCCAGTGACCACTGGCAACAGTGGGGCCCTTTCCTGACTTACCACCACCCTCATCCTGCTGCTGCACATGTCATCCCATCATATGAACACTGGGCATGTTCTGCCCCTAATTTATAATACTAGTGCCACGCTTGGGTTATTAAGTGTGGCTCTTATTTTTGTAATACATGTTAACCACTAACTCTTTTACGCAATTGTACTAATCTTGTTTTAAACTGACTTTTACATGTGGTTGACCATTATGTCTATTCACTCGTGCTCTGTTGGATCATTGTATGTGCTTTTATGGTTGTTCAAATCGAATAAAGAAGATTGAAATATTGGACAATGATCCTTCCTGTCAGAGACAATAGGATTATATTTTTGAGCTCTGAGATCCTTTACCCCTCATAGATAAATAGACATAAAAATCCATGTGATATATTTTGAAAGGCTTTATTAAATATTAAAGCTCTGATCTAGTGCAGATTAAATGAAGTAATGTTATTGCAAGAAATACAACAATGGTGATAAATAAAAATACAACCCAGGAATCAGGATCAGTCTTTGAATTAAAATTCTCATGGCATCATAGTATCCCTCCTTTCTTAGCTGCTACCTAACATATCTATTAGCACCAAAAGTGTCTCAAACTACTTTCCTAGATGATCTTTCAATGCACATACCTTCTACTAATTTCTTCATCAAAGTTTATCAATCTGTAGTCTTCCTTCAATAAGCGAGGAAAACGTCTTTCTGTTTGTTGTCAACCTTCTGCTGGGAACCAGAGAGTAACACCAAAGGCATTGGTGCTTGACCTTCAGCTATGTGTTGACAGCCTTGATACTCGCTCAGGAATCCGAAGATGCTGGCTCCATACCTTGCACTGGACTTATATACTGTTTGAGATATTATTACGAAAAGGGTTTGACCTTGTTTGCCTAAATCTAACATTCTTTATAAATCACACTATATGAATACATCACATGAGCTGTTCATGCATTATCAACCTATATCAAAGCATTACATTATGATTGGTTGATTGATAGATTTATAAAGTGTAATCAGCTACGTCAGGAAAAAAGTGTCCTATGCAAAAACAGGAAGAAAGAGCTTTAGTTGGTAGCAGTTCAGGTGATTCACTGAATGTTATACAATGTTAGTGAAAAGACAGGTCTTCAGGTGTTGCCTAAAACAGTAAGGTTTTTTTGGCCACATAAGGATTGATGGCTGAGTGCTACATATATCTTGAATACATTGTATTGAAAAGCTGAACAAAACATGCATATGAATAAATTGATAAAGGAATTCAAGGAGGGGTTAAAAAACGAGAACAATGTAAAGCACTTGACATCTCCTGAATGACAGGGCAACAAATCTAGTGAGTATGCATGTATGATTCTATGCGAATTGATAAATGATGAAGCTCTGTAATCACTTTGGGGCTTCTTTATGAGCCCCTTGCGACACTTTTGCGCGCCATTGCGTAAACAATGCACCATGTTGCGCCATATTTACAAGGTGACGCATCTAGGCAGATGTGTCACCTTGTAAAGCCCTGCGCCACATTATACCTGCATCAGGTATAATGTGTGCAGGGTGGGCGTTCCGACACAGAAAGCCTCGTAGAAGTGGCGCAGTGAAATCTATCAGATTTCACTGCGCCACTTCTAGAGACGCCACTGCATCAAATCCTTATGCCTGCCTCATAGCAGGCATAAGGGTGACGCAGTGCTTTAATCATAGCCATCCCTCCTGCATTGCTGGAGTTGCGTCACGCTTCCGACATAACTCCAGCAATGCATCAGTTTTGCGCCGACAGATACGTCAGTAATACTGACGTATCTGTCATTTCTTGCGCCATGATGCGCCGTACAGTAAATATGACACATCCATCATGTCGCAAGGAGGGCGCAGTGAAAACTGTTGCATCACTGTTTTCACGCAGCGATGCAACAGTTTTCATAAATAAGGCCCTTTGAGTCTAATTCAGCTATGCCACAGGGTAAAACATAAAAAAAATCAAAAAGTACTAAAAGCAAAAGCTGGCTTTCAGAAGGCTATAAAAAGACCAACAGCAGCAGCAATTCATCACTTTTCTCAAGTTTACTGAGTTTATTTCTTTCTGATGTTCAAAAGGTTGAGACATCTAGATCTGCAGCAGCATGGACAGAATCCAAGCAGGGAGGCGATGATGTGTTGCCAGTCATGCTGGTCTTTTGAAGAAGCTGGAGAACCAAGAGAAACTGGAGGTACCAACTGCACTGGTACTGCCACTGTAGTAGAACGAGATAACAGCATACAACTGAACACTGAAGTCATATATTGTGTAGGTGAATAAGACATCAACTTCAGCATAAATGTTGGAGTCGAAGCTGCAGCAGTTACCATCCAAGAACGGTGAAAGCGGTGATCCCACAAATGTTTACAATGGCTCATTTGTAAGCAACAATGGCGAGATGAAAGAATCAGCCCTAATTGTAGGCAGCTGTTTGGTTTTTTACTATGATGGGTGCAACAATAGCGGTCTGATCCAATTCCATCAATTTACTAAGACGACAGTTTGCTGTTCCAGAGGAATATCCAAGATGACAGTCTGACAACATTGTAAGCATTGAAAGTGAGGCCTCACACGGGGGGGCGAAGCTTGTGAAAGCAGAGTTCAATGTTCACTCAGACCGGAAGGTAGGTCTGCATGTCTGCACCTAAGCAAAAGGCTCTAGCTTGGCAACAGTGATATATTGATGTGGATATATTGATGTGGACCGGGAACAGGAAGGCAGCATCAGCACAAGTTGTGGGAAGCTGCTGCACTCGCAGTGATACGCGCCTCCAACCCCCGATGAAGCCCTGAATAGGACTTACAAGGTACTTTTGACCTCCGGTTCAGAGACAAGAACTCTTAACTATAAATTTGGATTTGGACAATATCCATCTCCACTACTTTTTCTAGGTCTGACGAAAGCCCCCCGACCCCTAGGGGCATACGAAGGGGCTGAAACATGTCGACCACCTACCTGGACTAACAAGTGCAGTGGACTCATTGAATGTCCAACTTTGCACAACACTGTTTTTATCTCTTCCCAATGCTCCAAACTGAATAAAATTTTAGTTTAGGTGGCATGAGGATTCTTTTTTAAAAATTCACTCCACACGAGCATCCTCACTTTTTTTGATTTCTGATCACTACTGAAATAACCAGTGGTTCCCTCCAGTCGGAGGAAGCATGAAAGAAACCCAATGATGATGCTGTCACGTATCTGACTAAGGCGGAAAACCAAGATATACCGCCCACCGACTTGTCTACGTGAATGAGGGCTTTTTAAGCATTGATGAATAGAACCACATGAACCCTGGTAGCAGGTACAAGTGATCCATTCCCCATTGATTTTGGATCGATGAAAGCAACAAAGACACCGATTGAAATAGCAATAATTGATATTCCATCAAATAAGTTTGAAAACAATGAACATTAAAAGTCAGGAATAGTTGAAAATAGTTTCAAAACCAGTCAACAATCCAGCGCCAATTGTTTAATTGTTTAAAAAAATGTGGAAATGTCAGTTGTATTTGAAGAATGACAACAGTTTGAAGTAAATCAGCAAAATGTGGCAAAAACTGGGTATGCAAAAGCTGCTGTATTTCAAGTGCGGACTGGAGCTGTTTGAAGTGTAAATGTTTCTCCTGCAGAGGTCAGAGTAACCTCTTTTTATGTTAAGATTGTAAGTAACATTTTTACTTTATCTATGCCAACTTTTTGGATTCTGAAATTTGACCACAAGAAAACTTCAGAAACTTTCATTGGATGAGGAAACAAAATAACCTCACAACATTTTACTATTTTCTGAACAGTTAGTAGATATATGTGTCCTTAGGCAAATCCACTGTAAGAAGTGTCTGTTCTAGTTACATAACTTCCATTGCTTGACAGTGCAGGATACAAAATAATTAACAATGGCAGGTTTGCTAAGCAATTTGAAAGCAAGGCTAGGCTTAGAAGGGTTGCAGAGCTGTGAATAGTAATTTCATCACAGGGAATTAAACTTACCAATAGATTAGAGCACTAGAAAGTTCCAATGATTATTTTGAAGAATGTGTCATGTATACTTTCATGCCATACATAGATATTTGATTTTGGCAGCCATAGAAGTAAAAAGCAGTAATCGGTAAGGAGAGGACCCCATGCAATAACCACTTCAAATGTGGATTGCCGACAAGCGAGAAGAGCGTAACTCTATTTGCTCAATTGAGAACAAATTGCATGTTGCCTCTTTCATCAAAATAGTTTTTTGTCTAGAAGTGAGTTTATAAGGTAGAAAAAGAGCAGTCTCGTTGATCAGAGACCAGGGCACTTTTTGAGATTTATAATTTGTAATGCCCAACTGAGTTGTATTAGTGCACGCATTGGAATTTGCCCCTGTTGTAAAGAACTTATGAACTTATGATTCTAAGGGGAAAAGGTGATAGAAGAGATACTATAGCTGTGCTTAGAGTTTGAAATCTACTGTCTAAGACTTTAAAGGTAGTTTCCAGTATTTCTTCATTAGCCTCTCTTATCCTTTCTTCAGCTTCCAGAATAATCCTGCTGTTCTTATGTTGCTACATAAATTGTAGTAAGAATAAATCTTTTATTTTCTCTAGGATTTTCAACATGTGTTTTTTGCCACTTTCAGATTCGTATGTGACAGCCAACACTCGCACAACTTCCCAATACTATATGTATTTACTGTGATAGGAGAATGTGTGTAGTATCTGGTCTATTTGCTTGAGGACCTCTAGCTTTAGACATAAATCTTTGCATACACACAATACTGTCTATCGACTATAAGGTTATCCTCTCTTAATCTTTCAGCGTCATGTTAAAGTACTTTTCCTATCATGTCTTTCGTATTGTCTTCAGTAGAATATTCTAACAGCAGGAGAATGTTTTATTTGTTGACAAGCATCACATTGTTGTATGTAGTTCTTTGCATTCTGTGGTAAATATGGCTACCGGTATTTTTGTTCTAGTAATGACACTGTAGCTCTGATTCCAGCATAAACAGAAGCTAATCTTTCACAAGGTGCCCTGATTAATGCTAGCTTAGCTTTGTCATTTATTGTATGCATATCCCCCACTTCAGGTATAAAAACATAGGAATGCTGTCTTTAGTAAGGCTGTACAAATATTTAGAACTTTATCCATCAGGGGGCTTTATCCCTTTCAATGTTGCACATATGCCACCATCATGTGTGCATTGATATTTGTTTGAGGTTGAGTTACAGTAGCAACCTTAAATGTTTGCAATGCTGACAATACTGACTTTGCAGCTAAAGGAACTGTGAACTTCCCTTTATCATGAACTCCTTCACTTTTATGGGACATTGTATATTTTACGTAGACCAAGGATTACTTAATCTGTAGGATGGACACCTCTCCCTAAAGCTTTCTTTGCCCTTTCTGGTTTTCCTTTTGAATCTCTACATTCATTAGAATGCTAAATTCAACAGTATAAGTGTGGGAACTGACGGGTCAGCTTTTTGAAAACCAATAAAGAGGGCATGAATCTCAACTATGTGTGAAGTAGGGCCACCTAAAGTTTAAGGGCCTAATTAAGAGTTCAGGAGTCCATGGGACCACCGAACCCGTAGTGGCGGTCCCTGGACTGCCAGAATGGTGGTCCACCTTACCGTATTACTAGAGCGGTGGGGCAGCCACAGGACTCATTCCCACGGTGGTGGCGCAGCAGATGTGAGGCTGTGATATGCTGGTGGTGCTCACTGCGACCCTTTTCATGGCGGTGAGCCCGCCATGAAAAGGGTGGCAGTGAGGAAACCAAGGGGGGCCTACAGGGCTCCCTGTTGCCTTTTTGCAGGGGGGTGCATGTGGCTGTATTTTTGCACCCCCTGCTACTGCATGGACAGAAATCCACAACATTGTGCATTTCTGTCCGTGCAAGAACGGGCTGTGGCACTCCTACGGTAGTGCCTTTCTAATGCTCTCATATGAGCCTTAGAAAGGCACCGCCGTGGGACCGCAGGGCAGCCCACCAGGATTACAAAGCGTAATCCTGCGTGAGGACTTACTACAGGTTTGGTGTTCTTGGAGCGGGGAGCTGGCATGGCGGCCTGCTCCAAGACCGCCAAACTCGTAATCAGGCCACAAGTGTATGTGCATATCACCTTGAAGTTTCTATTTTCAAAAACTCAATGCACTGCAGCACAAGACACGTAATGTTTCTGTTTGGTACCAACCTCAGGCTGCACATAGCCACTCTTGTAGAACATGCTCTTATACTCATGTATGGACAATATATGTGGGGTCTGGAATCACTTGTTGATATTGTAAGACTTCCTGCATTATGTGCTCATGTACTGAATGCATTTGAATGTCCAAATACAGAGTGGGGGAGGTGCCAGGATGTAAAGGCGTCTCTTTTCCTATTGTAAATAGATATAGTTTCAAGCTACATAGATGTGGAGTTAAGAATATTACCTCTACACTTACCTACATACTTACCTACATAATGTCGTAGTAGTCCCTATTAGGGCTATAATATTCTGTAGGAATATATTTAAAACACAATATTCTGGAACAATACCTCAGGTGCCATCAGTCTTTTACAACAGTCCTCACTCACAACATCACTATCATATCTGACAATATATCTTCCACTTATAACATTACATATTCACCCTATCCACACTCACTTAGTGTCAGGAATGTGACCCGTCCTGGGTTGTTTATTGATTGGAAGTGCTGTGTAGTGCCTCAATATGTGAGATTTGTGTGACCTGGAATGTAAATCTACAATGCCGGAGTTGATACCAGTGAGATCTGAATTATCTGAAAATTGCTTTGCTTCGAGAGGGTTGAGCCAATAACCAAGGTACATTATCTCTTAGGGATATATCTGCTGTCTAGGCCCAATGCCCAGTGTACAGTATGTCTTTTAAATAGTCTGCTGTTTACGGTAACTGACTGTCATATCTGATGTAGCATCCACCTATTTGGGGAAGAGAGCAATATTTGTGCATTCCCATATCACACAATCTGCAGCTTTCACAACAAAAAACACTGTCACCTAAAATAGTTCAGAGCATTTGGATTTGCAATGCAAGTATATATAGACAATGGCACATCAAAAAGAGTTTTGTCCTTACTGCTTGGAGTGCTTCATCATTCTGAATGATTTCTCTTTTGACGATTTCTTTCTAGAGAGTATGATGAAATAGCATAGCGCTATTTGCCTTCAGTTGTTATGCACGTATTTAAAATAAAAGATATAAAAACATTCTATGTTGTTTTGATAAAATGCTCAATACTAGGAAATATTTACAGCAAAATTATAAAAATGCCATCCTCTACCTTAGGAGGAATGCTTATTGGTGATATTGAGAGGAAGCAACATGATTAGAGACATGAATGAGTGACTGTGATATTCAGCGGCATCTCAAAATACATTGATGCCATGTAATAGGTTTATATTTTGTACCCTTTTTAGGTGGAGCATCAGCGCTATCTGCAAGACCTGCTGTAATCACTCTACGGAGTGTAATTACACCTGCAGCGTGCCATTAGTTCATAACTCCATCGCTCTTATTTCCTGTCTCCTTATTGGCCGGTGCTCCCGATACATCACTTCCATTTTTAAGACAGGAGCACCAGCCAACTACAGTTTCATTACACTGGAGGTCTTTATCTATTTCTTTAGGGACTACTTATTATTTTTACAAGCGCCCCATTCCACGCTTTCACTTTAATGGCGGCCGCGCCACTTTCTTTAGGGGCGTCTCGTCTAAAGAAAGGTGCGCGGCCCCTATTAAAGTGAAAGCGTGGAATGGGGCGCTTTTACAAAAAAAAGCACTTGTTTGTCACCTTCAGAAACCAATGGGATTTTTTTTGTAAAAGCACCCCATGCCACGCTTTCACTTTAATGGCGGTCGCAACCCTTTCTTTAAACGAGCCGCGTCCAAAGAAAGGGGCGCGGCAGCCATCAACGTGAAAGCGCGGCATGGGGTGCTTTTACAAAAAAAAACATTTGTTTGTCAACTTGACAAACAAATGCTTTTTTGTAAAAGCGCCCCATATCACGCTTTCACTTTCATGGCTAAAGAGCTCCTTTCTTTAGACGTGGCTCATCTAAAGAAACGGAGCTTTGAAAAACAACACATAAATAAAAGGCATTGTCATTTACAATGCCAATAGCTTAAACTCTTGCAAATGCGAGACCTATGGCATTGCAAATGCTTGTTGTTTTATGCAAGCAAAGTGTGCTCTGCACTCTTCTTCTGCCCGCTCCTCATGGCTGCTCTCCTATTGCCCCTCTCTCTGTGTTCCCCTTCTCCTCCGTTCACTCCCTGTCTCTCACCCGTCCATTCTCTTTCCCTCTTTCCTGTAGGGTTGAATGTCCCTGGTGAAGAAGCCCCTTGCTATATTTCTAGATCCTGTTGGTAACTCCTTTCAGCATAACTACTGGTTCCATTTCCAGGCTATGGGATGACTAAATGTTGGTGGAAGCTAATTAATCTTTCTGGTAACAGGCTTTTTCACCTGCAGGTCAAGTTGGGGAGGCTGCTGTTCCTCATAAATCTATGTATTCTGTCAAGATTTGGACTCCTAATATCCCCACCAGGAGACATCTTTGTGGTGTAAGGCATGAGGTGTAGGGACACCACAGGCTGAAATGACCCTGGTGGACACATCTTCCAAAAAAGGTAGGTTTCTATGTAGACAGCATAGCCTTTAAGATACCACGCCCCTTGTTTTGTCTGCATGACCCTGCACTGCTCACATCTCTTCTTTACTGGCTAATGTTGTCGGGGTCCCGTGCATCTGTATCGGATGTACAAAACCTTTGATTGAACTGAGAAGGGCTCTGTTGTCAACTCCTTGGAATACACTGGTCTCATATTGACATGTAAAGAAGCATCACTTTGCACAAACCGTGCAAGGGCATGGCTACAGCCAGTGGCGTAACAAAGACCCTCACAGTGCGGAGTGACCACCGAGCTCCAGGCCCCCCCGCTCAGCACAGTACCGTGGCCTGAGAGCTCCTAAGTGAGTCCGGAGGGGGGGCCTGTTTGTACTTTTCAGGGGGCCCCCCTCAGTTTTCGTTACACCACTGGCCACGGCCATCAGCTGGGGAACACTGATGTGCTGATTGCTCAGCCTCAACCCTTGATGCCAGCTGTTACAAAAGAAAGCTGATGCTCATCAGCAGTTCCTTCTGACACGTGGAACATCTGAGCGAAACAAACACCCCCTGGCTGTGTTATGTGAAGCCTGTTATCACCATGGAACCAGCTACACTGAGATCAATTTAGGGCGCTCATGGCCTAAACAGTGAATTGTTCCTGGAGAAATCAAGCATAATGGACTCCTTACAATTGATGCTCTTCTGCTGAGAGTCTGATTGGGCAGACCCCACCTACCGCTGTAGCTATAAGCTGGCCTGTGAGTCAGGAGTATATGTGCACCCTTGGCTTCAAGCATAAGCTCTGTAACCCTTCCAGAGGAAGGAAAGAACAAGGACCAAGAAGTGTAGCTGTCTGGCTGTAATATCTGGAAGCAGATTTGTAGAACTCTAGAAAGGGCTTGCCATTGCTGTGTTCTGAGATAAAAGATCAACAGCCTTGTTTACAGAGAGACTCCTTGCATAAGTTGCAGAGAGAGTCCTTGCATAAGATGAAAAATTTCCAGGATCACCAGCTTCAAGTGTTGGCGTGGAGACCCCTGCCTGAGCGACTATTTGCCCACAACTGGTGACCTCTTATTGATGCCAAGTCCAGCTTTATTGATCCTTCCCTGTCTCTCCATCACCGAGAAGAACAAAATTAACCTGCTTGGATTTGCACCAAGAGGGAAGGAATCAAGCAACCTCCAGAATGAACCACTGTCTCATGCAAGGTAGGTCAGCACTACCCCGGTCTCCGACCACCCCGACCCCCTGCCGTGCCTTACTCCCATTCGCTTCAAGAAATGCAATGTGGTGGACCTTGCCATGCTTTCTGCATGGCACCCAAATGCTGCGCCACGTGACAGTGAAGGATGCATCGCCTCCTGACGCTACATAACCCTTTTGTTTTTTTTGTTCCAAGGCACCCAGTACACCAGCAGCGAGGGCTGTGTTTGTGTGTGTTCCAACTGAGTGGAACGCTTCCCCACCAGCCATCGCACTGCTCACCATGACTCCAACTACAAGGAGTCCACTACTTATAATAGGGTGGAGCAGTCACTCAGAAATCCAACGTGAAGACGTGTCACCTTGGAAACTAGTACAACTTTGCTGAAATGAGCCAAGAAGAACTTCCCGATTCTTCCATGCAGACCAACCAGACAGCACATCCGTATTTCATGTATACGTAAAGTAAATGTCTCCACTTCACTACATAATGCACCAATTCTTATGCCATGCTGTACATTTGATCTGCACTCCATTGTAACTGGACATATTTTACAGCAACAAATATAGGACTGGGGGGTTCTAACTTCAGATATTTGTTTTTAATAAATGAAATGTTTGGCTTTCCTGAGGAAGATTTGAAATATTTGGAACACAAAGTTTATATAAAGGTCAGTAAGAGACAGATGGCAGGAAGTTGTTTTCAGATATTATTGCTGACACGGAATAGGATAAAGGGTGCGCTTGGGTCAGACTGGTGTCCAGTAATGGACGTTTTAAAGGTATTCAGTATAATTATGTACACACGGGTTATCCAACCCCTATTAACCTCAGTTGAATCTCTCCGGGGTGTCCTTCCAGTTGTCTTCTTTGGTGGGGGCAGACTTCATACATCTTGCCCGGACATGTTGGGAGGTGGGAGGTATCTTTTTCTGACTGACTGTAAGGGGGTACTCAATCGGGGAGGTCTCAGACAGTAAGGAGGCCAGATGTGAAGGACCTTTCAGGTTGGTTTATTAATTTGCTTTACACAGTCCGATACGTTAGAGTCCTCCTCTTTGGGCTGCACCTTTCTTTTCTTTCTCCGGCTTCCTCCCTTGGGACCTCTGGGGTTGTAACGGCGTCCTGGCCTTGCAGCAGGTCCGTGGTATCGATACCGGAATACGACCGAACCCAAGGAAACAAAAACAATAACACTACGTCAGGGGGATACCGAGACGCTTTCAATGTATGGGAACGGGGAGTGAAGGAGGAGTCACCACAAACCACCGACACCGTGAAGATCCAGCTATGACCTCCCTCGCGTTCACCACCCTCCCCTACCCGTGCCCTGGAACCCCTGCAGTTTCGCCCGTACCTTGGTAAGCCACCCTCCTCCTGGAGGGTGGCTGGGCGGAACACGGTGTTGTTGGCCTCCTGGCTTGACGTCTTCCGTGGGGCCCGCTGCTCCTGTCTCGGCTTCTCTCCATCCGTCCGCATTCTCAGAGTACCTCGCTTCCGGCTCTCCTCTCGCCCGGGATTCTCCTTCCGCATACGTGCGGGAGCTTCCCTCTCTTGTTCCGTCCGATGATTGGATGGCCGAGTACAACGTTGATGGCCACGCCTCCGAGATCTCCTCCGAGGGGCTGTCTTTAAAGGGCTCCAGACCTGCCTGTGTAGAAGGCAACAGCACGGCGTTAGCCCCTTCAACTGGCTGGTCCGGTCTCCCGATGTCCTCGGACTCCTGACACATGCCCCCCCTAGGGAGGTCCCGATCGGGGGACCGAGGAAAACGCGACAGGTAGTCGGCATTGCCCTGTTCTCTGCCCTTTCTGTGAAGTACCTGGAAACGGTATGGTTGAAGGGCCAGGAACCACCGAAGGACCCGTTCGTTGGTACCCTTATTCCTCTGCAACCAGGTGAGCGGATCATGGTCTGTATATAGCAAAAAGGAGCGCCCTTCTAGATAGTACCTTAGCTTGTCTATACTCCATCTGATGGCCAAGCACTCCTTTTCAATCACGGGATACGCCCTCTCTCTGGGGAAGAGTTTCCTGCTGATGTACAGAACAGGTCGTTCTAACCCCTCCTCATCTAACTGTGAGAGAACGGCTCCTATACCCATCCCCGAGGCAATGGTCTGCAAAATGAAAGCTTTCTGGAAGTCAGGTGTAAGCAAAAAAGGGGATGTGGTTAACGTGTTTTTCAGGGACTGGAAAGCCAAGAGCTCACTGGTGGTTGGGGACCTAAGACGACTGGGAGCAGTGTCTTTCTTAAGCAGATCGGTGAGGGGGGCGGCGGTATCAGAAAAAAGGGGAATAAAGCGCCTGTAATACCCCACCAGCCCTAAAAAGGTCCTTAGTTCTTTTTTTGTGGTGGGATACGGGGTGTCTTGGATAGCCCTGACCTTTTCGCTTTGGGGTTTGATTAAGCCCTTTCCTAACATGTACCCCAGGTATTTCACTTTTTGATAAGCGAACCTGGACTTTTTTTGCGTTAACATGCAGATTCGCAATTCGTAGTTCAGTGAGAACGGCTGATAAATGGGACAGATGCTCCTCCCAGGTTTTACTAAACACGACAATATCGTCTAGATATGCCGATGAATAATCAAGATGTTCTTTAAGTAGAGCATCCATCAGCCGTTGGAAGCTGGCTGGGGCACCATGTAGGCCAAACGGCAGGACTGTAAAGTGAAATAAGCCCTCTGGAGTGGAAAAGGCCGTTTTCTCTTGGTCTTTTGGGTGAAGGGGGATCTGCCAGTAACCCTTGGTGAAGTCGATGGTGGTGATATAACGAGCCTCACCAAGGCGCTCGATTAACTCGTCGACCCGCGGAAGGGGGTACCCGTCCTGTTTGGATATTCGGTTCACTGCCCTGAAGTCAATGCAGAACCAGGTACTACCATCCGGCTTCGGGACCAGGACAATTGGTGAACACCAATTACTTTTGGAGGGTACCCCCACCCCTAGGGCCAACATAACGGCTACTTCCCTTTTTAGGGCCACCCTACGTGCCTTGGGAACCCGATAGGGTCTTTGTTTGACTATAGCCCCCTCAATGGCGGGTATGGTATGGGTTGCTAGGGTGGTTCTACCTGGCTGGTTTGAGAAGACGTCGGAGAATGCCTGCAGGAGGTCCCTTATTTGTTTTGTCTCCTGGGGCTCTAAATCAGGACTAAGAAGGGTGTCCGCCACTGTGGTCTTTGAGGGGGTGGCAAGAGAAACAGTACAGGGCTTTTTAGGGACAGGCCCTAGCCACTTTTTTAACAGGTTTACGTGGTACATCTGGGTCTTCCCAGGGGAGAGCCGTAACACGTAAGTGGTGTGTCCGACCCTACGTACCACCTCATAAGGACCTTGCCACTCCTTCCGGAGTTTGTGGCTGGAGGAAGGAAGGAGAAGTAGGGCCCAGTTCCCAGGGGTTAGTTCTCTCCACTTCTTACCCTTGTCATACTGGTGTTTTTGTTGGGTCTGAGCCTTTTCTAGGTTCTCATGGGCTAAGGTCCTCAATTTACATAGCCGCGATTTGACCTGGTTGGCATATTCCTACAGGGCTTGGGCCTCAGCTACCCCTTGTTCCTCCCAACTTTCCTTCGTGATTTCAAGGAGAGTACATGGTTTTCTCCTGAACATTAGTTCGAAGGGGAGACCCCTAAGCTGCTCTGGGTAGTGCTACTGAATCACAAACAGGGCCAAGGGCACAACTGATCCCAGTTCCTCCCATCCCCGCTCAACAGTTTCTTTAAGGTGAGTTTTAGGTTACCATTATAGCGTTTCACCAGACCGTCAGTTTGGGGGTGGTACACAGATGTTTTGATATGTTGGATGCCCAACTGTTTGCATACCTCCCTCATTAAACGAGAGACAAAGGGTGTACCCTGATCTGTTACCAGCTCCCTTGGGAACCCCATCCTTGAAAAACACCTCTATCACCCTCTGAGCTATTGTGGTGGTGGTGGCTCTTCGTAGTGGAAGGGCTTCAGGGTAACAAGTGGCGTAATCAACCAACACAAGGACGTATTGGTGACCCTTGCTGGACTTAGGGAGAGGTCCTATGGGGTCCATGCCTACTCTTTCGAAAGGACGGCCTATAATGGGTAGGGGCTGTAGAGGTACTTTGGGGGGAACATAGGGATTCCTCCTTTGGCAGATGGCTCACTCCTGGCAGTACTTCTTAGTTTGGAGATATATGCCTGGCCAATAGAAAGAACCCAGGATTGCCTGCTAGTCTTCTCTGCCCCTACATGACCCGCGAGAAGATGGGAATGTGCGAAAAATAGGATCTGCTCTCTGAAACAGGTGGGGACCAGTAGCTGGGGTTCGGCTCCTTCCTTGGCAAGGCGATAGAGGAGTCCGTTTTGTTCCAGAAAACAAGGATAAGTACGTTGGGGCCTATTTCTTGTTTCCTGTGCTCCTTGCCATGCGTTTCTGAGGGAGGTGTCATTTAGCTGGGCTACTCTGAAGTTGTTGTCAATGGCCCAGGGCTCCGAGGTCAAAAGAGTGTTGTGGGGACCCGGGTCGGCTACGCCTACGCCAAGAGCATGGGAGAGAAGAATAGCAAAGGAAGGATTATTAACCCCCAAGATTAGGGCCTCGGGAAGGGTAGGGAGCACCCCTACGGTGACCGAGGTGATTTTACCTGTCCTAGTCCGTATGGACAACTGTGCTATCGGGTTCTCTCTGATATCTCCATGTACACAGCGGATATTGACTGTTTTCTCGGGTATCATAGCAGTGGCGGGGACTATGTCTTCTCTGGCTAGGGAGTGCTTGCACCCTGAATCTAAAAGAGCAGTTACCTCCTGGTGGTTCACTATTAGACTCACATAGTAGATGTGCCCTGTTTCTTGGGCAAAGAGGACGGAACGAGGAGCGTAACTGACATCCATGGGTTCGTCTTCACCCTTGTCCCTTCTCTTCCTGCAGAAGCGGGCTATGTGGCCCCATTCGCCACATTCAAAACATTGAGGGCCAGACGTGGTTGGGCTGTCTGGTCTTACAGTCCGGGTTCTGAACTGGTCCAGGGGTACCTCCATCGGTTTTCTGTCATACTTCGTGGCTGCGGCCCCTCTTTGGGGTTTCTCTGGCTCCTTTACTGAGGGGCGACTTTGTGCCCTGACGTAGGAGGTGGTCATTTCAACGGCGTGCTCCAAGGTCAGGCCTGCATGCTGCCTGAGCCACCTTCGGGTACCATAGGGCAGGGCCTCGAGGAATTGTTCTAAGTAGATCTTGCTCATTACGTCGTCCATAGTGGACTCCTGGGGCTTTAGCCAACGATCCGCAGCGTCCTTGATCTTATAGAAGAGCGTTTTCGGGGTGTCACCTCACGAGGCCGCGTTCTTGTCTGAAGTGGAGACGGTGGGTCTCGTCATCCACGCCCAGGCGGTCTAGGATATATTGCTTCACCGTACCATAGGCTGCTGTACCATCCTTATTGACGACTTGGTAAGCTGCTTGGGCTTCGGCCGTAAGGAGGGGGGCCAAGTAGAAGGGCCAGCGTTCCGCCGGCCATCCGCTAGCCCTGGCGGCCCTTTTGAAGTTTAAGAAGAAGGAAACAGGATCCTCCCCTGGTACGTATTTCTGTAGTGGGATTACGGTACCTGGGGGAGCGGGGCTTCTTCCCTGTCCGATGTCCATAAGCATGTGGCTCTGGCCCTCTGCCAACTTGACCATCTGGTCGGCCTGTTGTTGGATGGCCGCTGTGAAGGTAGCTCTGTCCATTTCAGCCTGGCTGGAGCTTCTCTCAATAGCTCACTCCAGCTTGGCCTGGCCTTCCCTTAACTGATGCACCAGATTCTCCATCATGTATCGAGGAGGCTATGCCCTCATTCTCCACCACTTTGTAAGGGGGCACTCAATCGGGGGGGTCTCAGACAGTAAGGAGGCCAGATGTGAAGGACCTTTCAGGTTGGTTTATTAATTTGCTTTACACAGTCCGATACGTTAGAGTCCTCCTCTTTGGGCTGCACCTTTCTTTTCTTTCTCCGGCTTCCTCCCTTGGGGCCTCTGGGGTTGTAACTACGTCCTGGCCTCGCAGCAGGTCCGTGGTATCGATACCGGAATACGACCGAACCCAAGGAAACAAAACAATAACACTACGTCAGGGGATACCGAGACGCTTTCAATGTATGGGAACGGGGAGTGAAGGAGGAGTCACCACAAACCACCGACACCGTGAAGATCCAGCTGTGACCTCCCTCGCGTTCACCACCCTCCCCTACCTGTGCCCTGGAACCCCTGCAGTTTCGCCCGTACCTTGGTAAGCCACCCTCCTCCTGGAGGGTGGCTGGGCGGAACACGGTGTCGTTGGCCTCCTGGCTTGACGTCTTCCGTGGGGCCCGCTGCTCCTGTCTCGGCTTCTCTCCGTCCGTCCGCTTTCTCAGATTCCCTCGCTTCCGGCTCTCCTCTCACCCGGGATTCTCCTTCCGCATACGTGCGGGAGCTTCCCTCTCTTGTTCCGTCCTATGATTGGATGGCTGAGTACAACGTCGATGGCCACGCCTCCGAGATCTCCTCTGAGGGGCTGTCGTTAAAGGGCTCCAGACCTGCCTGTGTAGAAGGCAACAGCACGGCGTTAGCCCCTTCAACTGGCTGGTCCGGTCTCCCGATGTCCTCGGACTCCTGACACTGACTTACACATTGCATTGGCTAGTGATACAAATTCTGTGTTCTTATGATAAACCTTATGGGAGGGCAGATACAGCTCTCACTTGTTCACCTTGTCTGGAGTTAACTCTAGTGGCTCCTCATTATTCAAAGCTTGAGGGATAATGAGTCACTCAAACCTTCTCAGTTCTTCATGTGCCAAGGCATTAGAAACATTTGTCCATTTCTTGAGCTATTCAGTTGTTTAATAACTTCAGTGGGGGTTTCCACCCCTCCAACCTCTACTCTGGATCAGTGACACAAACAATTTTTGAACCGTTTCAGCCTAACTATCTCAACCTTACAAATGGCACTGCCTCATTATACCTGGGCTAAAAGACAGCCCCTTGATCCACGTAACTCTACCTGGTGTTTAAAGGCAATTTAACACATGCTTCCAAACTATCATGTCCTCCGAAGGGCTGAAATTATCTACATAATCTTTTGTAAAGCACCACAATTGTAAACACAGGTGTATGGGATAACCATTTTTTCTTTTCTAAACTTTCCACATCCTCCTATCACAAAAATATAGTAAAAATGATAAATTGCTACTATGGTTGTGTAATAAAAATTGTGCACATTCCTACTGACCCCTCAGTCATACTTCTGCATCTTTCAGAAACATTGAACTGGATGATGAATTTTTTTATTAGGATTTACAATGGCGAAGCATCTGAGCCCCGGAACCCCGGAAGCCCACGCTACCTTCAAATCCACCATCAAAGCACACCACCTTCTCCTTAAAACCACAAAGAAAATGGCACTCCAAGACAGAATCAGCACCAACGCACACAACAGCAAAGAACTCTTCGCCATTGTCTAGGAGTTCGCCAGGCCCAACTGCGAGACCTCAGACGTCCCTCCCTCCCAAGACCTCTGCAACAAACCCAGCGCTTTCTTCCACCACAAGATCAGGCAGATCTACGACAGCTTCGACACCCTAGACCCTGCTACTACGCCTGCCACCACCGCACGCAACCACGCTGCACCCCAACAGACTGTGCTTTGCTGGACCCTGCTCACAACAGAGGATACACTCAAGAACATGAAGAGTATCCACTCAGGAGCCCTGTTGGATCTTAGACCGTACCACATCTTCCACAAAGCAGAACCGCCATCAACCCCCAGCTTTGCCGCACCATCAACTGCTCCATCTAAACCGCCACCTTCCCCGACGACTGGAAACATGCCGAGATCAACCCCCTTCTGAAGAAGATGTCCTCAGACCCGGCTTCCGAAGCAACCACAGCACGGAGACAGCACTCCTCGCCGCCACCGATGACATCTGGTCCCTTCTAGACCAGAGTGAGACCACAGCCTCATCCTACTTAATCTATCGGCCACCTTCGACACCGTCTCCCACCGCACCCTAATCACGAGACTCCACGACGCCAGCATCCACGCCAAGGCACTGGACTGGATCCACTCCTTCCTCACCGGCTGGACTCAGCGACTCAGACTACACCCGTTCCTCTCAGAACCTACAGAGATCAGCTGTAGGGGGCCCCAGGGTTCCTCCCTGAGCCCCACCCTCTTCAATGTTTACATGGCCCACCTCACAGCCATCGTCAGAAGCCACGGACTCAACATCACCTCCTACGCCGACGACACCCAGCTGATCCTCTCCCTCACCAACGAACCCACAACTGCCAGAACCAACTTCCACAGCAGAATGAAGGCCGTTACCACCTGGATAAAAGTCAGCTGCCTCAAGCTGAACTCGGACAAGACCGAAGTACTCATCCTGGGACCCTCCCCTTCAGCCTGGGATGACTCTTGGTGGCCAGTCACCCTGGGACTCCCTCCCACCCCGACGGACCATGCTCGCAACCTAGGCATCATACTGGACTCATCGCTCACAATGAACCGCCAAATCAACACAGTTTCCTCAGCCTGCTTCCACATGCTCCGCCTGCTTTGAAAGACATTCAGATGGATCCCCTCACAATCCAGAAAGACGGTTATCCAGGCACTCATCACCAGCAGACACGACTACGGCACTGCACTCTATGCCGGCGTCACTCAGAAACAACTCAAGAAAATACAGAAAGTCCAAAATGCCGCACCCAAACTGGTCCATAGCATCCCCCTCCGCAGCCACATCACGCAACACCTCGGACAACTCCACTGGTTCCCAGTCAACAAGAGAATCACCTTCAAGCTCCTCACACATGCCTCCAAAGCTCTCCACGGCAAAGGACTAGCATACCTGATCCACTGCCTCGCATTCCACGTACCCACCAGACAACTCCGGTCCGCCCAACTCACCCTAGCCTCCATCCCCAGGATCCACAAGACCAGAATCAGTGGAAGTTCATTCTCCTACCTCGCCACCAAGACTGGAACACCCTGCCCTTCCACCTCAGGCAGTCCGCGTCGCTGACCCAACTCAAGAATTGACCTGAAAAGACCTGGCTCTTCAAATGATCCTACACTCAGAGGGAACAGCAGCCCCCCTGCCCCCAGCGTCTTGATAACCTCACGGGTGAGTAGCCGCACTTCACAAGCCCCTGATTGATTGATTGATTGAGGCTCCGCTGTCAGAACCCTGCGGTGTCCCCACCTCTAAATGGGGTGGGGAAACCGTTGGGTGCATCTGTTTTTTTTATGGAAAACACATTCACCGAACTCTAAATGGCCCAATTTGTTCACATGGGGCAATGCCTACTCTGCAGGAGCTCCAAAATAACCTTGTATAAATTATCATTAATTTAATCAGAAAATGATACAGAACTGCTAAAAGCCCCAAGAGCTGATACAAGTATGTGAGTGATGCTGTTAAAGTAATTTCAAAAGAATCGCTAAGTTGTGCCACATTTAGTGCAGCCAGTCCTTTTTCATACTACAGAAGTGTCTTTAGTAAAACGCAAAAGGCATATATTAGCTGCTGTCAAATTAAAGAGAGGTGATTTCCTAATTTGCATCATGGCACCACTAATGCAAATGAGGGAATTCCCCTCTGCCTGATACTTGTTCCATTAAAGAACATATTCTAGTGCAGTACACATCCCTGATGGGGGATTGTACTGAACTGAGAGAGGTCTTCATTTTGTGCCCCATCATGGGTGGTTTTTGAAAGGGGAAAGGAGGGGCAATAGCAAAGGCATGCAGGGAAAAAGGAAGAACTGTGGGAAGAGAGGCTGGGTGGACCTAAGAGGGATACACTGTGGGTTTGTACTGACTTGCCTTGGCCCTGGCCTTTGAGAGATTATTCTTTGGGAATTCCTAAGGGTGGGTACATTGTGAGCCTCTACCATCCTTAAATGCCGGAAGGGGCTCTAGGATGCCCTCATAGAGTGTCAAAATAGACCAACACCCCCTGAGGCTACACTACCTATTCTGCAGAATGGGCATACACAGACAAATTGTACACACGTGCTACATGCATGTTATGTAATAGACCAGAATTCTACATAATTTTTTTACACATTTGGCTTTCACAGAGGCAAACTTGTGGGGTCTTCAAGAGTATCTTCTCTGTCTTCACCAACTAAGAGTACCACCAAATCTCTCATATTCAGTTCCAAGCCTTCTAAGATCCAATGCAGGGATAGAGTTCCAGTGGTAGCTCTGAAAGGTAATGTGACACACTGGAGTCTGATATCGTAAAGCCTCAGAGTCCGGTATCACCTTGAAGGAAATTTCTCCTTGTTGTAAGATAGCTTGGTTATTCCTATATTTCAATGGAGAACCTAAAAACATGGGCTGAAAGCGCTGATGGAATACCATGGACACTTACATGGTTTCGGAAATTGCGTTTAACAGTGGACGGTTCTTTATCCCTCTGTTGCTTGAAAATATGCCATTCATAGAAGGCAAAAAATATATGTGACGTACACCGATTTTTCCAATACTCTAATTGGGTCTAGAGACTGACTTTGTATGCAAACGTATATAAAATAGCAATTTCGGATCAGAAACGCCGCTTCTTAATTGAGTTAGATAATGAAAATTGCACTCAAATGTAATAAGTAATTTAAATGGTTAGACACATGAACTAATGCCGGCAAGAGGTTGAAAGGGGGTTAATCCATTAGTCCTCTTTGATTTCCTTTATAAATACCTGACTTTCCAAAATATTCTGGTCAAACTTGGGCCTCTCCCCGATTTGGTTGGTCAGCAAATTTCTATTCTGTTGTATGCTGATGGCATAGTATCATTAGATCTCTACTCAAATGATGTGTAGTGCAAACGTTTTGCCCTGTAATGCTTCACACAGTATAACAAATAAGAAAATATATTTAGATATAAGTAATATTATGGGATTTTCAAAAGGACAGTTGGAAATTAATCATGTTGGTGGATGTGTACCAATTCACTTGCTATAGCACAACTGTATAAATATTTGGGTGCGATTTTTCTTCTGACTCTTCATGGAGATCACACATGGTGAATCACACCAGTTTGACAATGTCTAATAGGAACGTATTGTTGGCTCTTTTCTGTACCATAGATAAGTGGAAAATAGAGGCTCTCAAATAGTTTATCTGTATAAAATCCCTCTCTTAATTCAGCTTAGAATATCTATCAATGAGAGAACTGGGATCCTTTGAATAGAGGCATGGTTTTAGAAAGTTGTTCTTTCTGTTAGATCTATAATGTCTGTGGAATGGATCATGCTAGAGTTTGGGATAAATAATATTGAGTTTAAAGCTCTAGCTAAATTTCAAAACATGCCACTAGCTCCTAATCTCCTGCAAATTCTCTCTGCTCTGCATATTTTTTGAACTTCAAAAGGATGTAAAAAGTAAATTAGATTTTAAGTTTTTACTTGAAAAAACAATGACAAAAAATAATGTGACAGAAGCTGATATCTCTGCATGTTGTGCTTTTACTCAACTGTTAAAAATCTAATGTACGACAAAAAATGTTTTCTGTTTTTAGACACTGCCAAAGAATTAACCAATTGCATCCAATTCTTTGGATGGCATTTACAGGTGAATCATATTTTTGAATGTTGCGGATAACATAACATTCATACATGATGCACTCTATATCTTATTTAATGGGAAGGCTTACAATGGCATATAGATAAGGGCAAAGTCAGAAAAATAGTAAGTAAAAAGTACTGAAAAGGTTACTGGGCTTTGCTAGGAAAAGAATTGAGATAATATGACATTTACCCAGAATTCCATAACCAGCTGATGTGTTTCTCTCATTCCCCATTCTTTTTTGGGTTGCCCCTCACTAAATCTGATCCTGTTGACAAGAAGCTAGCAACAAACCTTTCAAAATGAAAAGTTTTGATAACGAGGTGCAGGTAATCCAAAGAGATCTTTTATACAAATTAATTTTCCATTGGAGATACTGGACGAATATGATTATTAAACCATAAAGTGCTCCTAGAATTGTCTCTCTTCTGATAAACAAATGTGTCTCAACTTAACTTATTTTGGTCAGGTACTGCCGCTTTAAGCCTGAAATTAGGTGCATACCCATTATTGGCCTTCGAGAAATGTATTGGGCATTTATAGGGTTCAGCCATTGCTTTTGATGCCGAAAATATACAATATAAAATGTTTTTTGTCCCAGAGCTGTATCTTGATCAAATAACATCCAGGTGAAAGATAGTTTGGTATGTAAACTTTAAGGGGGATATTCTCAAGAACGTCCGATAAACATCGCCAAAATAGGCTAACGCAATTTTTCATATCGCTGTCTATCGCGGTAAAAATAACTCTGTGTCAACGTCGTATTCTCAACACGGCGGTAACATGCGATAGTTTCCCGATAACGCCTCAAATGTCCGCGATACAACTACCGCGACAGCGATAAAAAAGGAAACCCGAACATGAAAAAAGTTGCGATGGGCCCAACTGCGATAAAAATCCAGCGAAAAGCAGCGCCAGGCCCGCAAGTCCCACAAGTAAGGCGGGAAAAATCACTATAAAAGCGGCAAAAATGAAATACAAATAAAACACAAACAACTGCGAAGCATCATGGAGGTAGCCAGAGCAAGCACAGAGGGCAACCCGAACCCCACAAGCCCCACGGAGGACCAGCCTGGGACCTCGGGGTCAGGGAAGGGCAAGGAGAAGAAGAAGAGGAAGACGCGGTACAGTCCGCAGGAAAACAGGATCCTGATTACGGAGGTGACAGAACACCATCAACAACTGTTCGTCACCTCCACTGTGTCATTGGCAACAAAAAATGGAATATGGCAGTCCATCGTGGACAAGGTGAATGCAGTCGGAGTGCTGAGGAGGACAATGGAAGAGGTCAAGAGGCGCTGGAATGATGTGAAGCGCAAAACCAAGCTGAAACTCGCCAACAACCGCAAAGCAGAAATGCAGACTGGGGGTGGGAGTCCTGCGCCACAGGAGAAGCTGGATGAGATGGAGGAAATGGTGTCCACAGTCATCAGTGAAGAGACGGTGGCAGTTGTCGGAGGACCGGACACTGCTCAACATGACCTGACACAACAGCAAGAGGGTGAGTAACCACCAGGGACTGGGGGGACGGGGGGAGATGGGCACAATGGCACACATGCACAAGTAAGTACAGCACATCTGCGGACAAACCATGCCCAAGAGTCACAACTCCAACCAAGAGCCCAATTTACCCAAGTCTGCAACAGCTCAGCACTGTATAAGCACAGAAGTGAAAGGCACACCGCCTGAAAGGGATAAGGGTCAGCCAAATCAGAGCTGAAGGGGCAAATCATCTACAATGCAGCACACACACATACCACTCAGAGCACCTCAACATTTACAACAAAGTGGACCAAACTGCAACACTTTCACAACAGAACAGAGGACACAACTGCTGCCGCTTGTGTGTAGAAAATGGCCATTCGCATTTGGCATAGCAGGAAACTGTGAGATGATAATGGACAAATACAACCTCACATCCGTGATGGTGGCGAAATGTCAACTGTCCAGCATTAGATAGAGCATCTCCACACAAACAGTCACAATGTACATTGACATGCAGTCTGTTTGTAAACTTGGCCAATGCGTCAACATACATGTGAACACAATGTCAAACTGCATCTCCCCTTCACATTGCAGAGGGAGAATCATCACCTCCTGCAGAGCAGACCGTACTCCTCATCACCGATGATAAAGAGGACCTACACACCATCGACCCCGACGCCCTCCAACAGCTCATGGACACCCTCAGCACCCCACCCCCAGGAGCAGGGCAGCCCAGCTGCATCGAGGAGAACCCACCCCCTGCACAGACCACACAGCAGGAAGCACCCACCACCACGGCCGTCTCCCAGGATCCCCACGAGCAACACATGGCATTCCAACGCCGTGTGTCGCAGGGCCAGAAGGGGATGGCAGAGCAGGTGGCGGGTGGGGTTCGACCTCATGGCAGCCAAACTAGATGCCATACGTGGGTGTCCAAGTCCCATCAGGGACCACCTACAGGCCCTAACGGACACCCACAGTCGGCTCCATGGTCTCCAACAATCATGGCTGACATCGCCGGAGTCATGTCTCGTAGACAAGAACAACTGTCTAGTCAGAGTGGCTCCATCGATCTCAGCCGTGAGTTGGCCAACATGGGGAAGAACATGGAGAACTTGGAGCGGATGCAGGCGGGAAGAATGGCTGCCACGGCTGCACACCAGCGAGATGTAGCAGGGATCTACCATGCCCTGCAGATCCTCATCATGGCAGTGCTGCCACAAGGCCTGGCGCAGATGAATGCTGCTGCCACTACTCCCTCCACATAACCGTCCCCTGATGTGTCAGTGCCTCACAGTGCGGCTGACAATCCACCTCCGGCCCCTGATGTGTCACTGCCACACAGTGCCGCAGACAAAACACCACCACCCACATGTGAGGCACATCACACATAGGAGGACGATGATGAGGATGAATCTGCCATTGGGCTAAGTAGGAGGCGGTAGCATTCATCTCCGCCATATGGCCTCTTTCTGCTTGGTTCTGCCCTCTGCATCATGCCCAGGAATAACACCCTCCACTGTCCCCCTCAACACTCTGCGACACTCACCTTGGCCCCCGACATGGACTGCTACATTTGTTTAGGCAACCAATGACACAGAAATCAGACTGCGGACTGAACTCCCTCTCCTACGATGTACTTTTCCCTCCCCAAAGGACCCTGGCTGGCCCTCCACGGGGCAACATTGTAAAGTAGCGTGTGCATGGCCAGGTACTGGTCCACCTTCACCACTCCACTGAATGTGATTAAGACATTCAAATTCACACAGATGAGTCATGTCCATGATCAAGCAAGTATGAAAGTATGGATGTATGTAGGGGCAGTGATTCCAAACAACTGTGCTCCCTGGGAACTGATTTCAAAGCGCATGTATGTCCGTGACCCAGATAGGCAGTGAGATGACTGGGAATGTGTGAACTAGCTGTGGCCTCATTGCTCCAAAACAACAATCTCGCTATTTCCAAACTTAGCCCCACGTCAATGTACGAAATAGGGCTGTGTGTCACAAAGGCAAAGTCAAAGTTATGTGGAAGCCACAGGTCGGAGCAATGATTGGTTTGAGTGTGGAGCGCTTGGAATCCTGGGATGGTCGGTGCGTAAGTGTGAAGGTCATACCATGCAAGTGAACTACGAGCAAGGATCCTGTGTGTGGGGGGTGTATACGTTGGTCTCTGGTTAGCGCTGTGCGTAGTGTGGGAGCCGTCAGCAGCTGCTATGGTATCGCTCAGGGGTGCCGGGCGCATGCATTCCCATGGTCGGAGGTGCAGATGTGCTACCGCCTTCTAGTTCAGACAGAGGGGCTGTCATCCACAATGTTAGTTTGTCATCTGCTTGCATTCTGGAAATGTGATGGGGATTGGGCTGGGGGGATGTCACTGCTTCGCCTTCCGGCATGGTTGAACCCTTTCCAGCCATGTACGTGCCCTCACGGTCAGTATTGCATGCTCTGATGTAGCAGTGTTGTTTTGCTGCAGTCTGACAGTGATGGGTGCAGGTAGCTGTGAGGAGGCGGTTGACCACTCACCTTGCACCTATTAGCTGGCACTGATCACTACTCTTGATGGATGACGTCCATGTACACATGTGACCTGTACATGGCACATTTGACCAGGGACACCTTGGTGTGTTCCACGCAAGGTGGACCTGCTGGCTTCTAGGCTGGTGTGCATCTCCCAATGTTGCTGAGGTGTCCACTGTGCCCACATCCCCCTTACGGCCATGTTGTTCATGTTGTCGGACTCGACACACAGGGTGTATATTTGCATCAGGCAGGTACATATCTGACCACAAATGGCACCCTGTTGTCTTTTCCTGAACACCAATGACGGCCTTAATGTCATGTTCATGTACACGTGGGACGCTGATGAGTGGCATGACGTACTACATGTGACACCCTGATATGGCATATCGAATACGTGACGCCCTAAACAGCCTCTCGGTACAGAGGTGACATACACACCATCTCTTCTTGCAACATATGCGAATGTTAGCACTCAATGTTACACTTACACCCGTCAGAGTAATGTGCTAATGCAGAGGACTGACATGCACACGGGGAATGTGCGTTGCCAAGATTTTATTTGCACATGCTGGTCATGTGGTCATCTTGTACTGTGCCATGATTGCTGTGGACAGTCACAATGTGACGTGCTCATGCGAAGAAATTGTTGATGATTGTGTTCCTTCGGGCTATTCCTGCTGCGGCTGCAGTGGGGTGTGGTCCACCTGCATCATCTTCCTCATCATCGTCCGGTGCTTCTGGGACTTGGATCCATGGGGCATTGGTGCGTACATATATGTTGTGCAATACACAACATGCAGTGATCATCTTGCACACTATTTCTGGGCTGTACAAGAGTCTTCCACCGGTGATGTCCAGGCACCTGAAACGTGATTTCAACACGCCAAATGTGCGTTCAACAATGCCCCTGGTGCGTTTGTGGGCCACATTCTACTGCCTCTGGGCCGGGGTGTTCGGGTCTCGGAGGGGTGTCATCATCCACGGGCAGAGTGCATATCCTTGATCACCTGTGAGAGGTAAGTGAGATTAGTGTTAACTGGTGGTTCTGCATGCTGTGTTGGCAGACATACAAGTTTCGTGGTGTGTGATTTGTGCTACCTTGGGATTCATGTTAGCCATATATAGGACTGACAGCAAGATTGTAATGTTGGCCGTTGAAGGTGGGCGGCCACGTGTGTGTAGGCCTATGGTAAGGATAGGGCGGACACAGATGTGGAGTTCTGGCCTGGATGAACTCGCGCTGATATTGAGGCTAGGCCTTCAGTTCAAGCTGCGGCAATGTAGATACACGCACAACAGTTGGCATGTATGAGCCGAGACCCCGAGCGGTCTCGCGCTCCTTTATTAATCCATTCGGGCAAGGCCGCCCTCCTGGTGCATGCTACATTGCAACATTGTCGATTACAGGCCGGGTGGCGCAAACACTACTACGGAGACACATGCCATAGTCACTTTTGTGGCCACGTCCAGAGCCCAGAACCACGTCCACGCCCAGAGCCCCGGGCCATTTCTCCGCACTCCTCACACGCGGGCGCCGCCGCCACGGCGCTGGGATGTCGTGCGCTTCGGAGTACGTCTCCAGACGATCTACCCAGGCTTACCGGCGGCCTGCCTGGGACGGGGGTGGCCCCGCGACTGTGAAGGGCTCCAGTGGCATTACCGAGGACATGCTGTTGGCTACTGGAGGCGGACTTGTGGGGTAGCCCCTCAGTACAATGACTTGCGGTGCACTGAGTTCGGCCCACCGGAAGAGCTGAGCGGGTGTGCAGCCTGCGATGATGCAGCAGGACTGGTGGCTGGACGGTGACTTGTGGTGCACTGAGTTAGTGGCACCTGAGGCCCTGCGTCCGGCACGGGCCAACCGCCACGTGGCGATGACTTGCGGTGCACTGAGGTAGGCCCACCGGAAGAGCTGAGCGGGTGTGCATCATGCTATAATGCTGGAGGCTGGACGGTGACTTGTGGTGCACTGAGTTCGGCCCACCGGAAGAGCTGAGCGGGTGTGCAGGCTGCGATGATGCAGAAGGCCTGGAGGGGTGGACTGGAAAGGATGTGTTTGTTACTTGCTGTACCGCAGTGCGGTCAGAAGGCAGCAGTAGCCAACTTGCAACTCCGCGGTGCGGTGCCTCTGGGTGCGCTGTGGGCCTGCTGCGCAGAATCCAGCGATCGGCTGAGGAGGCTGCCAAGCTCGCGGAGCCCGGCCTTGGAGATTGCACCGGCACGTGGTGGGCCCTCTTGGAGAGACGCCGGTGGCGGCAGGTGAGCAGTGAGGCCTGGGTGCGCAGGGACGGGCATTCACCGCTGGGCGCAGGTCGGGTCTGGGGATCAGCGGGCTGGGTTGCGGCAGGGGCACAGGATCGCGCAGGCACCACCGGTCACGACGGCGGCCTCGTGGCAGGGTGAGGGACGCCGCCCTGGCAGACACGCCACTGCAGGCGATGACGAGATGTGCGCCGGGTGGCGTGGGATGTAGCCACCTCGTCGCCGGTGTTACTTTGCCCGTTGTAGGTGGTCGGCCATGTGTGTGTAGGCCTATGGTCAGGATATGGCGGACACAGAGCCACATGCAGTAGTTACTTCAGTGGCCGTCCCAGAAGTGAACCACTCCCTGAGCCCCGGCCTATTTAGTCACTCCCCTACGCTAGACTGGCGTGCGCCGGCCCTGCCCACTACGCTTACACTTACAGGGGGGCCGACATGGCTACTTGTCCAAGGTGTTCCCCACTGCCTGTGATGACATGGTTGCGTCCACTGTCCACGACACTAAAGACTCCAGCAGTGTGTGTCCACATGGACATGTCTGTGCTCTGCATACTCAAGACTGTCCAGCACATCACCGCCACACTTGGCATTGTGTACATTGTTATTCATAGGTCCATTGCCTCCTTCGCACAATCGTGGTTCCCACCTCTCCCCACAGTCTGCAGATGTGTGGCAGAGGGGCTATGCCTTAGTGTATGGTTTGTCCACATTTCTGGCCCCTCTTACCACGGTTACTTGTGTTGTCATGTCTGGCAGGTGTGCATGTTGGTTGGCAAGTTGAATGTGATTTTGTTACGTATCCATTCCCACAGTTGTGCGTTGTGTGATTGTGGAATTGAGGTGTGTGGTGTGTTCCGTTGGTACTTACCAACGAGCAGTCCATTTCCATAGGTGCCATCCTGAAAGCGCTGGTTGATGATGGACTATCGGAAGATGTATGAATCATGCACACTGCCTGGGAAGTTGGCGACGACATTGTCGAACAGTCCCCAGTGGTCCACTGTTGCCTGCACATTGATGGAATGCGTGTGCTTCCTGTTGCGGTAATTTTGTGCAGTGTCGGCAGGGGGCACAAGTAGGACATGTGTGCAGTCGATTGCCCCCAACACGTGCGGGAATCCAGCTATGGCGTAGAAGCCTTGCTTGGTCTCCAGCTGTTCCTGCGCAGTGTGGGGGAAGTGAAGGTGCTGGGGTATGAAACTGATGATGGCATCCAGGACAGGTGTGATGGCCTTTGATAGGGCTGGCTGTGAGACTCCTCCGACTCTGGCAGTTGTTGGTTGGAAGGTACCAGAGTCCAACAGGTGCAGCACAGCCAGCAGCTTTGTCTGCGGAGGGATGTTGGTTGTCCGCTGTGTTGGTACCGTCAGCCTGTGGGCGATGTGGGTCATGATGCGGAGGATGGTTGTCCTTTTGAGCCTGTAGTGGGCAATGACATCCTCTGGCGTTAAGTCTGTGAGGCTGATGCATTTTCGGAAGGTCTGCTGTCTTGTTCTGCACTGCCTCGGTGGTGGTCCGGGGGGGGGTGGTCCTGGGGGTGGGGGTGGTCCTGTGGTGGTGGCGGTGGGTGTTGTGGCCCTCTTGGGTCTCCAAGCTGCATGATTAGTAGCTACATGGCATCTGTTGGTCTTCAGATGTGGCTCTGGCCTGGGCTCCCTTTGTACTGCAGGTTTTCGTCCTACTTAAGACCAGTAAAAAGCAGGTGTTAAGTCCCTGCTGCTAACGCGCCTTATCGCCTGTTTTTGTCCCTCATCGCAGATCTGGCTGGTCGTTGAGAATATCGCGAAGTGGTGTTTTCGTGTGTTTTTGCACGGGAACGCCTACTCTGCATATCATTAGCGTTAATTGTCGCTCTCATCCGTGGCGATGTGTTTTGCGGCAGCTATCGCAGGAAAACTGGCGATGTCGGCAGTTTGCACCAGCTTGTGAATAGGGCGATAAGTCTATCGCCACTTTTGCGGCGCTAAAGTGCCGATAAATCGGCGATGACTCCTTAAGAATATGTCCCTAAGTTGAGTGTTTACTTTTCAGAAGCTTTAAAGCAAAATGGGGAATATTGCATCACAGTTGTTCTCAACTAATGGAAGAGGGTGAAATACTTTTTTTTAGTTATATGTTTCACACACCGCTGTATACCAAAAAAAGTGGATTAACCATTCTTCTCGAATTTGGATGTTATGGTAGGAAAACTACTATGAAGCCTTGTAAATCTACAGAGTATATAAAAGTGCAATATTGTTTCACTGTGTACTTATCGTTTGTTTGCGATCATTGGTCTTTCCTAAGGAAAAGAATATATGATGTTTATTAGCAGCAGTACAGACTTTTTAAAGTTCTGATGAATTGATAATGTTTAACATTTAAGAAGATGTATTTAAGTGGTTTTAGTTTATCAATTTATTTTTTATTCAAAATAAACTATTTGTGATGATGATGATAAAGTGAAGACAGTTCATATTTATTGCAACAAAGGTATGCAGTTCTTAAGAGAATATATTCTCTTAGGAACTGCATACCTTTGTTGCAATACATATACCATAGGGGCATGTATGCTGGACCTATAAGCGCCCCTAGTCCCTTCATGTGGTTGATATAGACAGTTAATATGTGTCATAGAAATCTTAGATTTTTTTAAATTATTCTCAGACCATTAAATTGAATATCTTTACATCACGTGGAAAATTGTATTTTACCTGGCCTCCATGGAGGCATGTGTGTTGTAGATTGCTAATAAATAAGTAACAGGCCATATTTCGACTCAAGCAGCAATACATTCTCAGGATGGCTAGCTAAAAAAATACAAAAGCTTTTACCCCAAACTTAACTATAACACTATTTTCCTCGCAACTTTGAAACTTGGTGGAGAGTGGGAATCTTTTCTTGCAATAACAAAGCAGGGGCACACAAGTCCCGATTTTAATGTGCAAAACGACATACAGAAAACTTTGCAAACTACAGGCAGTAATCGAAGTATTTGCGAGAATTACCAGAAGTTTGCGGGAGAAACATTTCTCAACTTTGTACACCCCTCTTTCTGGCTGTGGTGCTGGCTGCCCCCTGCCTTATCTTGTATTGGCTCTTTAAAGATCCTATACAAGAAGTCAGGACAGCTGTTGTTTCCACACACACACACAGGCAATGCATAGCATGTCATCGCGGGTGTTAGTTAATCCCCCGTGAACCGTCGGCTGAATAAATCTCAAATTGTTTCTCCATCGAGTCATTTTTCCAAAGGTCCCATTCATTGCTGGGGTTTCACAAGGTGAGATAAAAGAAGGGAGCGGAGCTCCCAAGGGCAACGCGTTGATCAAGGTTACCAGACCTGGTCTGACAAGTCTTCCCTTTATCGTAACACTACCCGGCTGCTATGTGTGGATTGAGTTTCATCATGAAATGTTTGCAATGCCCATTACATATACTTCCAGATTTAAATGTGTTAAGGGTGTTTAGGGAGTGCACTAACTTACTGATCAACTGACGTGCAGCAAAATGCATCCGGTTTCTGAATTGTGAAGTTGGCACGAGTTAAAAGAGGCAGAATAAAGGGACACTTTTTAGGGCTCGTTTCAAATTCAACCAGAAATATTGAAAATTATTGAGTGTAATTAAAAAATAGGTTCATCAATATTTGTATTTCTCTCCCGTATATGTTTTTAAAGATACTAAACAACACGTAATCAATAAAGTTGCAAATAAACAAAGACATTTTTTAGCCGAACAGAGTTGTCAGGCAAGTTGTAGGAATGACAGGTATTGCATGCTGAGCATAGCCCTAGAGCACTTATGCAATATGATTAGGTTAAAGGACAGGGGCCTTCCAGGAATAGCCGTCACGTGGCCCTAAGTCATGCATGAACAATCAGTGAGTCTTAGCTTTAGAGCCACTGCCAAAGTTAAATACAAAACTACAAGATCCATGGTGCTCTTGGCTAAAAAAACAGGACTCACTTAAAGAGTCACACAAGTCTTGTGGCAGCTTCAAAGATAAGTGAATGTATTTATGTGTGTGGTCACAGATCTATAAAACAGCGCTTTGCATGTGCAAGTGTTTGTGAACGACACGGACATCAATTTGTATAAGAAGAGAGATTTTAGAGGAAAGAAGGACAGAAACTATAAAGGCATGCAAATTAAGTGGCTTATTTACTAGTTTTTAACGCAGAGCAGCGCAGCAAGTCAATTTGCTGCGCTGCGTCAAAAGAAAAGGGCAGGAATGCGCCATATCTATGAGATATGGCGCATTCCTGTCCTCTTCCATTGTGCTGGCGCACAATTGCCTGCCTTGCGCCAACGCAGGTACCCTTACACCATGGTGCAAGGGTGTCTGCTTGGTAGAAATGATTGTTTTTGTGCAGGAAGGGACACCTTCCTGCAGAAAAACAATCAATGGAGGAATTTTCCTCCTTTTATGTGTGCTGCAGAATGCGGCACCCTTAGAAAGAGGAAAAAACGAGGGGAAATAAAGTTGTTTTTCCTTGTTACACCTCCCCGGGGAGATGTAAGCTTTTGATGCATACCCAGGATTACAAGTCCTTGTAAATCTGGGAAAGCATAAAAATCCATGGGTGTAGCGTGGGAACACCCACCGCAATGCCCACGGAATACCCCTTTGACGCAGAGTAAGACAACGCAGTTACTTGCTCTGCTTTTCCGCAGAGTAAGACAACGCAGTTACTTGCTCTGCTTTGCCTTACTCCATATCTATGAGGCCATGAAAAGCCATGCAAAGTGGCTTTGCATGGCCTTGTAGATATGGGTCTGCACTCTGCGCTGCCGGTGGGTCAAAAAAAGTGATGCACCGGCGGCACAATGGGCTGGTAAATACGCCCCTAAGTCAGTGCATGAATGAGTTTGGAAAAGCTGTTACCAGTACTTTAAAAAGGCTGGGGTTTGAGACATTGAGACATACATGTAGGAAGTAGGAGTAGATGGAACATGACTGGGCGAGAGAGAAAGTTAGAAAAAAGAGAGAGAGAGATGGATAAGGCTTAATTTGTACTGGTGGCTGCAGGTGGCGGGGCACCAGCACTCATTTTTGGGGACCTGGAATTACTTTCCTGCATCAGACTATTTCCAAATCTAGAAAGAAAGGCAGAAAGGGTAGAAGGAAGTAGAAAAAAGAAAGAAAGGAAAACAAAGACAAAGGGAGATAGCAGAGATTAAAAAGATCCTGCAAGAATGAGATGAAGGGACGGGAAATCTATAGAAGAGAGAGGTGGAAGAAAGAGGTATGAGGTAGAATCAAGATTAAGAATCTATGGACTTCTGCAATCCCAGCATTTGGCAGTGTCACCATTTGGCAGAAACATGTTTGGCTCCTGCCCTTATTTATATAATAAATTAAGCAGTGGGGAGAGAGAGAAAGACTAAAGCCAGTGTTGGGAGAAAGGTTCTGTCATGAATCTTGAACAATAAAACAATAGGCCGCATACTTGGTAATGAGTGGCTGGGAGTTTGTTGCAGGCCTCCCTTGAGCTGCAAAATAAAGGTTTTAGTCTTTGAGAATCCAGCGTATGAAGGAAGAAGAGGAGCAATACCCTAAAAGAGGGAAACCGTAAAGGGCAGGGAATAAAATTATAGACACTGAAAAAGTGAAGGCACAGCATGTGAGGGACAAAACGTTTGTTTATGCGGGAGTGGTCTGAGCTGGAAAATGATCCTATTGCTTACATGTAATCTTCATTATCCTGAACCCACACGCCCTTCGTCCTAGCCTTTACGGTTTCTGGTTGCCCTGCAGTGAAAACAGTCCCTCTTGCAAGCTTTTTTCTCCTTCCTTCTGAAACATATATAGGTTAGTCTTTCTTCTATTTCAAACCCCATCTACAAAAACCCCTCCTCTGACCCCCGTTGCCTTCTGGAACATGCTAAATAATATTGGAGGGCCCAGCAAAAAGTACTGAGGGATGAAGAGAGGGTTTGTGAATGTGAGATGGGACACTTATGTGAACATCTAGGCCTCATTTAAGAAACCTGGCTGACTCCAGCTTATTAAATCACATACCCACACCACTACAGTAGAAAAAACACAAAGGGATTAACATTAGTAGTCGTAAAATACTATTTTGCAGAACTCGACTTTTCTTTGCTGTGAGAATTATTAGGGAGGAAGACCACGGTGTTCTGCTCTCAGACTTGCAGCTGCAGTTCAAGGTGGAATCCAATGTGGGAAAAATGTTTTTTTTCTCGTTAGTATTATAACAGGATGAGCTACCACGTACTACTCTTCGAAACCGGATCATAGATAATAGCGCAATTACGCCCAATCACGAAATTAAGAGTAATTTGGAGAAAAAATCAGTTTACAGCGAGAGCACATTTAGTGAGCGCGAGCACAGCTCATGCTGCAGTTTATGTTTTGTTGTATTTGGAGCTACTTTCGTGGTGCAAAATGCATCTATGTGTCCATTTTACGCAAAAAATCTAGCGCTGAATGTCGGGAGTAATTTTAGAGAAAATCCTACCCCAGCTGCACATATTGCGAGCGCGAGCGACTGCTTGCACTCGCTTTTCATGTTCTGTTGCATTCATGGCCATGTCTGAACTGGGGTGGCGGAGTGAGCTAAAGAATGGTGATGGATTAAACCCAGATCAGTTGACTGGGGGTGAGTGCTTGCAATGTTCAACACTCCGTCCATCATCCCCTTTGGTTTTGCTGTTGCATTCAGTGCAATTTTGATAGCGCAAAATGCATCCCCGCATCCATTTTGGATGCAAAGGGGCATTTTTGTGCAAAGAAAATAGCACTAAATGCAGAATTACTCTTCTTGTGTAATTTCGCATAATCTAGTGGAATTTTTGGGCTATTCTGCATGAGTACACTACACGAAATTGTGAGAGTTGCATCCACCCCTACTTATGTACTTTCAGCTACAATAAAATTTTCACTCACATAATATTACACCTCAGATTGTTTATTGGCTTGCACTTTCACAGTTCCGGTGGAGAAGCCCGGGCATGCAGTCAACACTTATAATTGAATTGGAGGATCTGCAGCAGCCAGGTCCGGCAGATAAGGATGGCATGTCAATCGGAGGGATATTCCCCTAAATGTCCGACCTTTGCTTGTCGCCCGACTTGGCTGCATTGGTAAGTGGCACACATGTACCCCTTATGATTCTTTGAGAGTGACACAAGCAAAGGGTGGGGGATTGAGGGTAAAGGTTAACAGACTGCTATCAGGTTGCCTGTTAGAGGAAAAAGTTATGCCAAGGTTTCCCTTCCCCAGCACCATGGACTGAGTGAAGATGGCAGGCTAAAAAAGTAGGAGTTTGTTTTCCTCCAGGTGTAATTGTGAGTCTAAAAGGAGTTGGTTACTCTTCAGTTATATGAATGAGTATGCCAAAGGGACAAGCCCTTCAAGTGTGAGTGTCAGATAAAGCTAATAGGCAGGAGCGATTGAGAACCTTCTCCTTATCAAGGTTAACTCAGAGGAAAAAGGAAATAGGTGAACTGTGGTAGGTTCCTTCGATAGGTGGCATGAATGTGAGTCCGAGCGCAGAATGGAGAGTTTTGGTATTGGTAAACTCCCTGGGTGACACGTGCGGGCGAATGAGTGGTAGGCTCCTTGTTAAAGTAATCCATACGTCTAACAGTAAAGACTAGTTAGACGAGGTACAGCCAGCCTCCACAAAGGAACCCAAGCTCATGATATGTTGATAAAGGTTAGATGCATAAATATTTGTGGATAACAAAATGGCACAAGGTCAAAAAACAGGATCCAAATTTGCAATTTCCTGAAATGGTTCTTTGGTATTGAAACATTTGAGTTATTTGTGGAGGTGCATGAATGAGCAATAGGAACTCCCCCAACCTGGGAAGGTGGAGGCACTTAATGAATGAAGCAGTGAGAGATAGACAAATCAGATGAGAATAAGCTAAAGCGACATATGTGTAATGTGTTGGATGGTATGGGAAAAGCGGTATTGCAGATTCAAAAGGAATACTCGTGAAAGAATTTTGGAAAAGAGACTGGGTTGTACCCCTCCTTTGTGGCTCCTTTGGCCCCATCGAGACTGGAGGATGATGAAGATTGTCTTGTGGAAGACTGTTGAATGTTCACCCACCTCCCCTATTCTGCAGATGAAGCAACTCAAAAGTTACTGCAGGAGAAGGGGAAACCCTTGGAGTTTTATGTCGGACAGTGAGAAGGAGGGCTGGAATGGGATGGTTTGAGCAGAAATTAACTGATCAAACTGATAGTCAAGCAAGAGCATAGTACCACCAAGTTGCTAGTTGTTAAAAAAGCAGGTGAAATGGAAGTGGATTTGCAGAAGAAAAGAATACATATGCTACATTAAATTGCGTTTGAATGAAGTGGAATTGAAGAAAGAAAGTTTGAAGACTTTGCAGCACTGATTTGAGGACGTTTTAGAAGAAAAATTAAGAAATGTAAGAAAATGGGTCGATTTTGAAGAATTGAAGAACCAGTGGAGTAAGGAAGCAACTGAAGATCAGGCAACTGAAGATATGCAAGTTCTCCCTACAGTGGAACCAGAATACCAGTTAAGGGAGGTTCCGGGGCAAGATGGGCAAGCAGTGCATATTCATGTGCCCTGGACAGATATGATCTATGGTCTTTCTCTAAGGAGTTTCCGAATCTGCAGGCAGCTCCTGAGAAGCTGTACATGGAAGTAGAGAGAATAGTGAAATTGTCAAAATTGATGTGGGTAGATTTTGATGCTTTGTTTTGTATTGTGATAGCTAAGGATCTGTGAGACACTTGTTAGGTGGCATTGAGATGGCCATAGGACGAGCTTACATGGGTGGCTCTAAAATATGAGCGTTTGCTGGCGGCAACAGAGAAGTACAAGGAGGTAACAGGATACTTGAAGGAAAAGGTACCAGTACAATGCGTACATTGGTCTCAGATTATGCACTCAACGGAAGCCAAGGATGAAAGTTTCCATACTTATTATGAGAGATTGTTACAAGTGTACAAACAGTATCCTGGAATAAAAATTGCCAACCAGAGTGGGATGCCGGCACCAGTGTCACTTTTGTATTAGGGCTACTGCCTGATACTAGTAACCCCGTCCGTGAAGCTAAGACAACTGAACAAATGTTAGCAAGTGCATGTAATTGTAGTGAATACCTCGACTGGAAATGAAAGAAAGACAAAGATAAACTGATGATTGTGCAAACTAAAGTTTTCTAACAAAGTCTTCTGGCCCCGCAGGAGATGACGGTACAGGGACTATTGAGAGGGGCTGAAAGGAAGAGTAGAAGGGGAGCGGAAGGGGAAAGGGGCAGGTGACATAGGAAATCAACAAATTGCTTGTTTAAGTGCAGAAAGATTAGACCCTGGAAGAGCAAGTGTTATGAAGTAGGAAAGGAAGGGATATCAGGAGTGCTTGCTCCTTCTGGGGAATCACTGACTAAATATCGAAGGTCAGAATATCGACCTACAAAAATATCGCAGCAAAAATATCGAAGACAAGAATATCGACATCCAATCTACATTAAGGTAAGTACAAAAATATCGAATAAAATATATAGATGTCAAAAATATCCTTGTTAAAAATATCGTTTTTAATTTAAGTTAAAAAATATTGTAAAATAAAGTAAATAATACATATAATTAAAAGAAACATAGTTACAAAATATTTTAAAATGCTTAAAAATTATAAGTAATATATATAATTTGAAAATACATTAAACATATACATATAATATATATATATATACTTACTTATTAATATGTTTTAATATTTATTTTAATAACTTATAAATTGTTTAATTTATTTTTTATAAATTATAAATACATCTATACACATAAAATAATAATATAAATAAAAATTAAATAAATATATGTAACAAATTTAAAAAAATGAAAATTATTTTAAATCTTTTAAAAATAATTATACAGTACATTAGCTAAAAAATACAAAATATTAGATAGCGGAGGAAATCAAATTACTATTCCCACTCCAGTGAGTGCAACAGTAGGGAAAGTGTTGGATAGCGTAGGGGTTAAAATTACTATTCCCACTCCAGTGAGTGCAACAGTAGGGAAAGTGTTGGATAGCGTAGGGGTTAAAATTACTATTCCCACTCCAGTGAGTGCAACAGTAGGGAAAGTGTTGGATAGCGTAGGGGTAAAAATTACTATTCCCACTCCAGTGAGTGCAACAGTAAGGAAAGTGTTGGATAGCGGAGGGGTTAAAATTACTATTCCCACTCCAGTGAGTGCAACAGTAGGGAAAGTGTTGGATAGCGTAGGGGTAAAAATTACTATTCCCACTCCAGTGAGTGCAACAGTAAGGAAAGTGTTGGATAGCGTAGGGGTAAAAATTACTATTCCCACTCCAGTGAGTGCAACAGTAGGGAAAGTGTTGGATAGCGGAGGGGGTAAAAATTACTATTCCCACTCCAGTGAGTGCAACAGTAGGGAAAGTGTTGGATAGCGTAGGGGTTAAAATTACTATTCCCACTCCAGTGAGTGCAACAGTAGGGAAAGTGTTGGATAGCGTAGGGGTAAAAATTACTATTCCCACTCCAGTGAGTGCAACAGTAGGGAAAGTGTTGGATAGCGTAGGGGTTAAAATTACTATTCCCACTCCAGTGAGTGCAACAGTAGGGAAAGTGTTGGATAGCGTAGGGGTAAAAATTACTATTCCCACTCCAGTGAGTGCAACAGTAGGGAAAGTGTTGGATAGCGTAGGGGTAAAAATTACTATTCCCACTCCAGTGAGTGCAACAGTAGGGAAAGTGTTGGATAGTGGGGGTAAAATTACTATTCCCACTCCAGTGAGTGCAACAGTAGGGAAAGTGTTGGATAGCGTAGGGGTACAAATTACTATTCCCACTCCAGTGAGTGCAACAGTAGGGAAAGTGTTGGATAGCGTGGGGTAAAAATTACTATTCCCACTCCAGTGAGTGCAACAGTAGGGAAAGTGTTGGATAGCGGAGGGGTAAAAATTACTATTCCCACTCCAGTGAGTGCAACAGTAGGGAAAGTGTTGGATAGCGTAGGGGTAAAAATTACTATTCCCACTCCAGTGAGTGCAACAGTAGGGAAAGTGTTGGATAGCGTAGGGGTAAAAATTACTATTCCCACTCCAGTGAGTGCAACAGTAGGGAAAATGTAGGATCGCGTAGGGGTTAAATTAACATACTTATAAAATAATTTGTTTTAAATAAATAACATATTAATAATTATTTAACCAAATAATTATTAATAAATACCTATTAAATTAAATTAATATTTACTTAAATAACATTAAATTACTTCCCACCCTATTCCCCTATAAACACACAACCGCTACACATAAAAAATAACACAATTAATTTAATTATTAATTAATCAATTAATAAAAATTAATTACCAATTAATAATTAATTAACAATAAATTAATTAACAATAACAATAAATACAAAATAATAATAAATTAATTATCATTAATATAATTTTTAATTAACCAATTAATAAAAATTAATTACCAATTAATAATTAATTAACAATAAATTAATAATCAATAACAATAAATATACACATATTAACTAATTAATTATATTTAAATTACTTCCCACCCTATTCCCCTATAAACCCACAACCCGCTACACATTAAAAATAACATAATTAATTTAATTACCAATTAATCAATGAATTAAAATTAATTACCAATTAATAATTAATTTACAATAAATTAATTAACAATAACAATAAATAAAAATTAATAATTAATTAACTATAATTAATATAATTATAAATTAACCAATTAATATAAATTAATTACCAATTAATAATTAATTAACAATAAATTAACAATGAATAACAATACATAAAAACATATTAATTAATTAATTATAATTAAATTACTTCCCACCCTATTCCCCTATAAACCCACAACCCGCTACACATTAAAAATAACATAATTAATTTAATTACCAATTAATCAATGAATTAAAATTAATTACCAATTAATAATTAATTTACAATAAATTAATTAACAATAACAATAAATAAAAATTAATAATTAATTAACTATAATTAATATAATTATAAATTAACCAATTAATATAAATTAATTACCAATTAATAATTAATTAACAATAAATTAACAATGAATAACAATACATAAAAACATATTAATTAATTAATTATAATTAAATTACTTCCCACCCTATTCCCCTATAAACCCACAACCCGCTACACATTAAAAATAACATAATTAATTTAATTACCAATTAATCAATGAATTAAAATTAATTACCAATTAATAATTAATTTACAATAAATTAATTAACAATAACAATAAATAAAAATTAATAATTAATTAACTATAATTAATATAATTATAAATTAACCAATTAATATAAATTAATTACCAATTAATAATTAATTAACAATAAATTAACAATGAATAACAATACATAAAAACATATTAATTAATTAATTATAATTAAATTACTTCCCACCCTATTCCCCTATAAACCCACAACCCGCTACACATTAAAAATAACATAATTAATTTAATTACCAATTAATCAATGAATTAAAAATTAATTACCAATTAATAATTAATTTACAATAAATTAATTAACAATAACAATAAATAAAAATTAATAATTAATTAACTATAATTAATATAATTGTAAATTAACCAATTAATATAAATTAATCACCAATTAATAATTAATTAACAATAAATTAACAATGAATAACAATAAATAAAAACATATTAATTAATTAATTATAATTAAATTACTTTCCACCCTATTCCCCTATAAACCCACAACCCGCTCTGATACTAAAACGCAAAATTTCCTTTAAATTTTTTTACTATTTTCTAAACATTTAATACATATATTTAAAAATAATGAAAAAACTTTTTAAAAATGTTAAACATACATATAAAATACATAACACTAAAAAAAAAAATCGATATTATTAACAACTATAAGGCCCATTACGATACCCGGCGTAAAAAAATCCGCCAGGCATGAAAGCGGCAAAAATCCGCCCGCACACACCATCTGAACACTGACCACGCCATTACGAATACACAAACCGAAAACCGCCATCGGCGGAAAACCACACAAGATACCGCCCGCCCTCGTCCGAGTCGGAGTCAAACCGCCCGCCACGGACGGAAACACGCACGTCAACACAAAACCGCCCGCCCTCACGGCCGACACACCGCACGTGAAATTACGATCGCACCGCCATGAGCGCGGGTAAACCACAAATATACCGCCCGCCAGCGCAAACAACGCCGATGAGAATTGACACGGCAGAAGCCATGGCGCCCACGTCCATGCACAGAAACCATCCACTGACAAAAACAATCGCACACAACATGGCCAACAAGTCCACACAGCAAGGCACGCACAAATACACAAGCACAGTACACATCCCGAAAACACCCCCTGGACAAACAAAAAATACAAAGGCCAGAACACCAGACACAACACACCTGAAAACAACAGACCATGAGGACACACCCACATAGGTAAGTACAAAAGCAGCACTCCCACAGACCACAACCCCTTGCAACATTGCAAACTAGAGAGGAGAGGAGAGGACACAGTGACACAGCAAGGACAGCAGCACACCACAGAAACGCACACATCACCACCACCACCACCACCACCACCACCAAACACCGGCACCACAAACCCCCTGCACATTACACAACACACACCGCACCAGCACCACAAACACCATGGCACCACAAAGAATGCCCAAGTTCACGCCCATTGAGCTGACGGTCATGGTCGACGAGATTATCAAGGTGCACCCACAAATCTATGGGAACCTGGTCCAGCACACACCACTAGCCACCAGAAAGAGAATGTGGAACCGGATCGTAGACCAGGTCAATGCAGTCGGGACCCTGCCCAGGAACAGAGTTGAAATCAACAAACGGTGGAATGACGTCAAGAGCCTGGTCAAGAAGAAGGAGAGCAAGAACAGAGAGCTGGCTGCCGTCACTGGCGGAGGGAATCCCGCGCTCTTCAAGACCTTCAAAGCGTGGGAGGAGAAGGTGCGAGTCATTATACATCCTGAGATCCTCGCCGGATTAGCAGGGGAGTGGAGGCTGGTAAGTACAAACTAATGTATACCAGCACACCGCTATGTACTCACATGCACTACCACCATGCCACAGCTCCCAGGGACAAACACCCCCATGTCCAGCACACAATACACAACACATCACACACACATGCAACAGACACCACCACACACAGCCCAAACCTAACAACTGTAAGATACGTGGGGGCATGTGTACACTCAGCCAGCCACGTAACCACCAACAGGTCCCCAAGTATGCCAGAAGCGCCACAACGAGCACCCACCACACCCATGTGTCCGCCATAGCTGCACTAACCGACAAGTAACAGGTAAGTGGCAGGAACACAAAGTGCAGTGGGTGGGAGGGTGGACAGCCCAAGTACAACACACACCAGGCCCCTAGTCCCACAGCACAGCAAGGAGGAGCATCCCCCACACCCCACACCCACGTGTCAGCCACCGCAGTGCACACCAACAGCCGAAAGGTAGACATCACGGTCCACAACAATCGGTGTCAGTGGGTGTCCAGCCATCACCACGACCCACAACACCGCCCCCACCCCCACAGACCTGCAACATGGAGCACCCCCGCTTAGAACCATGTGGCATCCAGTACAGTGCATGCACGAACAACCTGCAGGTGGGAAACTGGACAGGGCTGGATTACTGGAGGCATGAGGACCGTAACACGACCAACACATGGGACATGTCACGTAGCAGACGAACACGCAGCACCGCCCACCGTCACGAACAAGTGAACAATGTGCACACGGACATGAACCACAGACTCACACCCCACATGACCCATCACAGACGCAGCAACACCCAAGGAGCCACGTCTGCATGCACAAGCCACACTGAATATAGTACCACACGGCAGCCACTGTGCAACCCATCACACACAACCGAAACACCATTGAAGTCCTGTCCATGTAGCCCCTACTGCCTGTCAACTACACACCCCACAACTACGCCTATGTAAGACAAACAACACTAGACGCAACAGAGCGGAACAACATAAATGCACACGAACACCACTGAACCCATCAAACACACAGACACACCATGCACATACAACATACCATCCATCCCATCCGTCAGCCCCAGTCTCATGAAAGGCATGTCATCCGAACAGGTGCCACACATACAGCAGTCACGCTAAGATACATGCCCATGACCAACCATGTGCCAGAAGTCAATGAAGCGCACGCCACACTGTGAGCAACAACACACAACATGGGCCACACCCCCCGAGCACTGCAGTGATGCACATGGCACAGGGCAGCACGCACACCAAGGAGATGGGACAACTGCAATACGTCGGGTGGCACACAACCATCACACACTCATAACGATGCGTCCAATGCCATGTCCAGTAATCACAACAGACAGCAAATATGCAGGGTATGTCAGGCATGCACACACCTCAGACCATGCACTGTCATGCTGCCACAACACATGTCACGTTCGGCACCCATGGCTCACAGCATGTAGCCCAAAAGCATATTCCATCCCAAATGCGTTTCTGGGGCATGACCCCCATGTTGCCATATGCGTTCCTAAGCGTTCCATTTGCACCCCAAAAGCATATTCCATCCCAAATGCGTTCCTGGGGCATGACCCCCATGTTGCCAAATGCGTTCCTAAGCGTTCCATATGCACCCCAAAAGCAAAGTACAAACCAGACCCAGGATGGGCCTGGAGCCCGCATACACCAGAGTCACAATAAGTAGGAGCACAGCAACACACCCATCGGCATAGCCAATCCGTCCCATGCCACATGTGCACAGCACACAGTCCCATTGCCAAGCACACACAACAACAGATTGTACAGCCACACACCCGCCTCCGGGACACACGTGCACGAGAGTGCACGAACGGAGAATGTCAGACAACCAATACAGACTTCGCCAGGTGCAACACAATAACAAATCTCATTCTCTCCACAGGTGACGAACTGCTGGATGCTGGGGATGGAGACAGCAGCCAGCACAGCCAGCCTACAAGCCCCCAACGAGGACACACGGATGTGGAGGATCTGTCCTCCTCTTCGGACACGGACCACCAAGCAGGCCCATCTAGTGTGGCAGGGCCCAGCCGCTCCCCAGGACCCCTCCTACCCACCAACCCATCATCCAGGGCTGCTGAACATTCCCAGCCCCCTGCTGCCACTGTCGTTGCGGCCACACCCACGGTCATTGCGGCCACACCCACGGGCATTGCGGCCACACCCACGGTCATTGCGGCCACACCCACGGTCATTGCGGCCACTACCACTGCCGCAACCGCCACCACGTCTTCGCTGGCCCCAGCCCCAGCGCAGGTGGTGGCCCGGATGACTGGATCCACCCTGGGAGCCAGGGTGAGGACCGTGGTGAGCAATGTGGCTAGTGGGCAGGCCGGTGGCAGCAGGACTGGTAGGAGGAGCAGGGTCAGGGAAACGCCAGCCTCCCCTGGGAGCCATGCCCTGCCTCAAATGGCCAGAGTCCTTGGGGCCTATGAAGAGGCCCAAGGACAATGGGCCAGGTCAGCTACAGACACGCGTGAGGTGCTGGGGGTGCTGAGGTCCATGGACGCCCGTATGGGCCAAATCGTGGACCTCATGGGCCAGCTGGTGGTGGCGGTGAGGTCACAGCCAGGGACAGCAGCTCCCCTCCGCCACCACCTGCCGGGGAGCAGGGTCGAGCAGCAGTGTCCAGTTCCCCTGCGTCCACAGCCAGTGAGCACACCTCAACCACCAGCAGGTCGCAAGCAGGCACCCCCTCGCAAACGTGGAAGGGGCCGTCCGAAGTGGAAACAGATCTCCCGGGAGGACTTTGCACGCTCCAGACGCAAGTGAGGCAGCCAGCCAGCCTTCCTTGACCACCCACTGCATTGACTTGGACTACGATCCCACTCCACACAGCCATCTGGATGGCATGTGTGTGTTGGACTATGGACATAGAACCAGTGGGTACACCCTGAGCATCACGCAGCCATGACCGACAGCTCATTGTCACTGCACGCACCACTTTTGTCATCACCTTACACACAATCACATGTCACAGTTTGAAATAAATGCACCTCTTCCACTAACTGATGTCTGTGCCCTGTGTTTTAATTGTACGGAATACAACGGCCACCTTGAGCGGAACGGCACCTGATGCGTGGCATGGCAATGGAACCGGAGGGCCTGTAGGGACCTAGGGGTGGGAGACAGAACAGGAGCACATTCAATGAGTGTGTCACACACCCATCACACAGTACATGTCAACAACTACAAGCAATGTACACACATTGCACAGAGCAATAGGGCACAATGCCACAGCCACCATCAGTGGCATACTAACCTGGGCATGGAGCGTTGACACACAGCACGCAGTGAACAAAAGGCCACCCTGACACAGCACACACACACCTGCACAAATACAGACACATCAGCCGTCGTACATGGACACTCACCGTTAAGTGAAGTAGCGGGCGATGAGCTGCTGGCGCACATTCCCAGCTTCCTCCTCTCCGCTGTCCTCCTCACTCGAGCTGTCCTGGTCTGCGGGCTGGGGCCCTGGTTGATCTCCGTCATCCACAATGAGGGGGATCTGCTTCCGAATGGCCAGATTGTGCAGCATGCAGCACGCCACCACTATCTGGCACACCTTCTGTGGGGAGTACGCCAGCGCACCCTCGGTGCGGTCCAGGCACCTGAACCTGGACTTGAGGAGGCCAAAGGTACGCTCGACCACACGTCTGGTCCTCCCATGTGCCTCATTGTAGCGATCGTCTGCTGGGGTGCGAGGATTCCTCAATGGACTGAGCAGCCATGCCCCATTCGGGTACGCAGAGTCACCTGGGTGTGAGGGACACAGAGAACCGTTGCTATTCCAACTGGACAGGGGACAGCATCGCACAACCAGCACGCTACACCACTCCACATACTCACCGACAATACAGCCACGATCCTGTTGCAGATTGGACATCAGTCGTGGCAAGATGCTGTTGCGCATTACGTGTGCGTCATGGGCCGAGCCTGGGAACTTTGCACACACGTGGGTTATCACCATGTCCGCAAGGCACACCACTTGCACATTCAGGGAGTGCGTGTGCTTCCTGTTGCGGTACAGGTGCTCAGTGGCCTGTGGTGGAACAAGGCCAACATGTGTGCAATCAATGGCACCAACAACGTGTGGGATCCTGCCAAGGGCATAGAATGCACCCTTCACTGCCGCCAATTCACGAGCCCTGGGGAATCTGATGTACCTGTTTCGGTACAGCATCATGGCTGCCAGTACATCCCTCAGCACCTTGCTGAACATGGGCTGGGACATCCCTCCTCCACTGCCCACTGTGTGCTGGAATGACCCAGTGGCGAAGAAATGCATGGCGGCCATCACCTTAGCCGTGGGGGTGAATGCTGTCGGATACACCCTGCGGGGACGCAGATGGGGTTCCAACATGGCACACAGTCGATGCAGGGTTGGCCTGTCCAGCCGAAACTTCCTTAAGACCTCAGTATCCTCCATGTCCGCCAGCAATTGGTATGGGCGGTCAATGTTCGGTCTCCGCCTAGGGAAGATGGCAGTGGACACATGTCAGAGCAACACAACACATAGCAATTTCGCATTCACATCACTGACATGACTGAGCAAGCACATGAGTCACAGCCCAGCTGTCAAGCAGGGACGGCACGGCCACAATACACTTACACAGGTCTCCCACCAATGGCAATGGCTAGTGATGCAAACCACTGCCATGGTCATGCACATGGGGATCTAGGCCCCAATGACTTGCGGGGCGTGCTGATGGGGACTGACTGCATATTCGTCAAGCGGCAACGCCACGGCAACATGAATGTCTGCTGAGCATGGCACTGCTTCCGAGGCTGGATGAGTATGGCACACGATGACGACGATGTGGGCACAGGCTGAGCGGCCAAAACAAGTGGGACCTGTGGCACGAGGGGATATGAGACAGTAGTAGGTGTCAGCACTGCACCCTATGTACAGCACTGTACGGATCACACCTCCCAAAACATTGACAGGTGTCCACATTGACAGCCCCATGCCAAGACGGCTGTGTGCTTGCAGTCACACGTCACAGGTGAGAGGTTACATTGCATGTGCCAGGTGGCAGACGTACATAGTGGGAGCTATCATGTGTGTGCATGTGTCTCCTGTTCAGGATCCACCAGATGGGCGCTGACTCTGTACTGACCATTGGACACAGCATGTTCCGTGGAAGGCTTGTGTGTGTGGGATGGAGGCACTGGATGTGCCTCCGTTGGGTGGGGGGCCATGCACAGGGCGGGTACGTCGATGATTGCGCATTGTTGGTCACGGTGGGTGCACCCACTAAGATGTGTTGCCCTGTGTACAATTCCTATGTCCGCATGATGATGGACTGTAGATGTGGGCAGACTACACATTGGTCGATGTGCTGTCCATGTGCATGTGCCTTCACACCAGGCACAGCTGCCCCTGCACATGTGACCCCTGCTGGACTCGCTGCTGGGTCTGTGGAGCTGATGCACCTTCTGTGCGTGGGGCGGACAGCTCACCTCACTTCCCTCATTGCGCATGTCATGACTTTGCCGCAGGTGACATGGATCATGGAGGGCCCACATGTACGCGTGGGTAGGCTACACATGTTTGTTCACTGGTCGCCACCCCCAGTCAGTGTTTCGAATGGGAAGGTTGTTGTGCTGGTGGTATATTCGATGTGGCGGATGGGCGGGCCTAGGTGCGGGCTTACATTCCGGACATGGGGGTAGTTGGATTGGCGACTAGTTGCAGTACACACGGGACACGTCTCTTCCTTTCCACATCTGGGTCATCCCTTGTACTCACTGACAGTGATACAGTCATCTTCGCCCCAGCCCTCATGTCCTCCCTCGCTCCCCAATATGCATGTGCACCTGCGAGGCTAGCGCTTGCACAGGCAGCCCCAAGCTCGCACCAGAGAGGGCAAGGAGTGTATGTGTGGGTCCAGTTGCACGAGTGGGCTGTCTCAGGGTATGATGTGTGGCGGGACGCCGTCCACCTGCGTGGTGCCCCAAATGGAGACCCGGCCTGCATGGACTATGCATCACAGTCTTCGCCTTCCGGATCCGCCACCTGCGACACCCAGTGGCAGTGGCTGCCCTTGCGGCCAGGCCGCGTCCGTCTGTGACTGATGGCCCACACATTCACTCTTTGGCCTCTCTGGGGAGGGCTCGGGGTGGTGGCGCACGCGCTTGCACTTAGTCGCAATGGCATGTGGCGTGGTTGGTATAATGGGCAATGGATGGGATGGTGCGAGCCACCTCCCGTGGACGTCAGTGCTGCTCGTGCTGAGGTGCGTCCCCCTACACTTCCATTTGACTTGTGCCATGCTACACGTTGAGGTTCTATTGCCTGCGTGATATGACCAGGAGGAGCGCGAGGAGACCTCTCACACACCATGCTCCACTGCCATCCCGTGCCCTGTATCGCCTGTGCGGATTGACTATGTTGGGGTTACACCTGGTCGACTGAGGCTGTGTGTGCCTTGTCAAGGGGCATGGCGGGCGCACAACAGGATCCAGCTAGTCCACGGAGGGTGGGCTGACATGTGCGCCTGGTTCCGCATTGTTCGTGTGCCCGGCTGCTGTGCACACACGTGTTCACTTCCCCCCGACAGGTGTCCTCTCACAATGCCCAGGGAAGCGGTGGTGTACTGTTCATGACCCCTCCCAACACGGCGTGCTCCAACTTGGCATGTGCGCATCTACCCGCCGCACCCACCCACCTGAGCACTGCGTCCATACGACTTCACACGACACATGTGTGTCTTCCACAGTAGTGCTACTCATTTGCGTTGACATCCAATACCAGTGGACTACATGGTCATGTCACGACTGCCGTGTACTTCACATACTCTCATCCTCTCTCATTCGTACTTGTGAAATGAGTCAGCGGAGACAGTTTTGGTTTCAAACATTATATTGAGTCTTCTGTCCTCTGTGATGCAGTATAGTGGACACTACTGGCAGCGGAATACATGTTGAGGATATACTGAGCATGATTACAAATGGGATAGGGTGTGGGGTTACATGTGATTGGCTGTTGCATGTGGGATGTGGGCTTCAGAGTTACATCTGCTTGGCCAAGGCTGTGCTAATGTACATTTACGTATAGCTGCGGAGCTGCGGACTTTGACACAGACGGTATACAAGTAGCCTACCAGACCGCTTGGCATCATGGGCACAGTCCATCTCAGATCCATGTGACAGGTTTGCTGCGGTTGTTCCTCATGCACGCGTGCATGTGAGATGACATCAGGGCATGTGCTTGCGTGCATGCAGCGGCGTGCCACTTGTTGTTGCAATGTGGTGGTTACTGGACATGTCACAGTCACTGGGGTCGTGTTGTTGTTGTTTGCACTTGTCGTCCGTGCAAAGGTCCTGGTATGGGATTCCCGGGGCGGGGGTGGGAGGGGTGCAGCACCCACAGACTCCAGGCGACCTATTCATGTCCACTGAGCGGTGTGTGTGTCCATGGGCGCTGGATCCATGTCGTGTCCTGGTTGTTCGTGCAGTTCCGTCCATGTGGGTGCGATACACAGACCCCATGCCACTGCCTCCCACGATGCATGCGGTGTTCCTGGATGTGATGGGGAACAGTGTGCATGTCCCGGTCATATCCGATGTCATGGCGATGTCGTTGATGGTGTGGTAATTGTTGCCGGTCGTTTGGTATGGCTGTGGTGGTGGTGACTGGCCAGTCCGTGCGGAAGCTAAGCATGGGTGCGGGGTTGGACATCATAGGTCAATCGGGAACCTGCGTTGGGGTCCGACGAATTTACAGGTTGTCAGGTATGCGATGCCGCCCAGCAGGGCTTCCATGTCATTGGTGGTGTTTATGTTTGCCAGCCAATGTAGCGGATGGTGGCTGTCAAGGTGTTGTTCGTAAGTTGTCCCTTGGAGGACCATGATGGGGCATGCTGGGTGACATTCGATGTAGCTGTGCTCGATGATCCGTCGTGTGGAGGCACAGTGGTCCCATTTCAGTGCGGGTGCGATGTTGGCCACATACGCCATGCCCCCATAGGCAGAGCAGGCCCTGTCGTGTGCGTCCAGAGGGAGGAATAGTGCTAGCAGGTCCGCCTTTAGACATGCCGGGTTGGAGAGACACATCTCCACGGGATGCTGGTAGGGACACCTCCGACAGTAGAAGACGGGTATGACGCAGCTGAACAATGTGATGCGGTAAGTCAGTCGGTAACTGACGTTCAGCAGGGGCAGGAGTTCGCATCCCAATATATGTATCAGGTTGGTTTTGTACAGCTTGACCTGTCCGGCGTAGTTGGGTAGGTGTGTTGCGGTTGCCATTTTGCAGTGGTGCGTTGTGGTGGCGTGCTCCGGCTGTGTGTGCAGTCTGCAATGTGCACGCTCCGAGGTTGCTGTGAGCTCTGTGTAGTCGTAGGGAGACAGGACTTGTGTTCTGTTGGCTTGTGCGGAGGACACGGGCCCTCATCCCACATGCTTCTCAGACAGTTCAAGGTCAGTGATGTGTGACTCCTTCCAATTAACTTGCATGGGGCCGACATGGGGAGTGTTTGCTTTATTCTTTCCCCGTCCGTTGTGTTCTTCTGTGATATGCGCTATCTGCCCTGTGGTCGGTCTCCTCTGCATGCCTGTGTTGGTCTTTTATTGGACAATGGCTGTATTCACCGGCTTCTTTCGTAGGGCTGTGGTTTCGGAGTTGGAATGGAAGGTCATTCAGTGCTGTCTGCTCTCCCTTGTGTGGTCGGCAGGCTGCCTTTCCGCTCTGCGTTGGGCCTTGTGTGTGAGTGTTATTCTTGGGCCACCTGTTGTCGGTCCCCGGGCTCTTTGGTGTTCCGTTTTGTATGTCTTGTTCATATGTGCAGGGTGGTATGGGTGTTTCAGTGTGGTACTGGCGTTCCTCTTCCCGAAGGGGCCCTGCTTCTCCTAGTTGGTGTTGCCGCCGCAGTGTGCTTCGCCATGTTTGTTGCACTGGGGTGTGTCCTGCTGTTGCGTGACTTCACTGACATGTGTGCGTCGGTTGTGTGACGTTGGGTGTTGTCCGTGAATTGGGCGTTGGGGACATGTCTGTGGCAGGCCTGTCACGTGTCATGTGCGTTCGGGGTGGGGCTGGTGTGTGTGCTGCTTGGTTGTGTCCCTGTGTCTGTGTGCGACGCATGCATGGCGCTGCGGTTGGCCTCTGCGTTGTGCGCATGTGTGGCAGCGTCATCGCCGCTTTGGGGCCGTGACGGGGTGGTTGGTTCCTAGTCCCAGGTGGTGTGTACACATGTGTTACGAGATGTTACAATTTGGCCTGTGTGTCATATGTGGGTGCTATGGTAGATGTGTCGTGTACACGCGGGGTGGGGGTTGTCCGCTTTTTCCGCCCTTGCACTGTGTGCGCTGTTTGCGTGCACTTGTTGTATGTGTGCCTACCTGCATATTCGCGGTACGTTGCGTCCTTGGTGGTGCATCAGATAGAGCATAGGGAGGGCCTGCAGTGCTGGATTCATGCTCGGGGGTGCCGCTTCTTCGGTGTCCGTGCTCGGCGTTCGTGTTACCGCTTCGGTTTGACGTACGGTGTCTCTTAGCCGTGGGTTCAGTTTGTGTGCGGCATCGTAATTTGTACGCCGGGCGGTACGTGTTTCGTCGGACGGTGTGTGTCAACTAGTGCTGCGCCGCCACGTGTACGGGCGCACTTTGATGGCGGACGGTGTCGCTGGCTTGCCGGCGGTGTTTGGCTGACTTTTCGCATCGTAATCGGGCGGGCGTGTGGACTGCTGCGTGCAGGCGGTGACTGGTGGTTTTTGCATCCGCCAGCACGGCGGTAGTGCTTCCGCCCGACATCCTAATGGGCCCCTATATTTTTGCTAGCGATATTAATGACTTCGATATTACTTACTTCGATATTAAAAAAATCGATATTACTTACCTTAAAGTCGATATTCTGGTCAACGATATTCTTGACTTCGATATTCTGTCCCTACGATATTAACAACTCGATATTAGTGTAGGTCGATATTTAAAATTCGATATTTTGACTGCCCACCGTCACTTTAACCTTATATATAATGGCATATGGTCTCACATATTACTTCACTCATGACATGCTATTTAAAAGTTATATATAAGTTCAAAATGGCGGTATAATATATATATATAAATATATATATATATGTATATATATATATACACACACACACACACACAGCACAGTACACACACACAAACACACCTTTGGTTTTTTCAGTAAATTTCTTTAGCTTTTTAATTTTTATTTCCTAACTAAAATGTCCCTGTAACCTTTGATTTTGTTAGTGAATTTCTTTGTTATTTTAAATTTTATTTCCTAACTCTAACCTATAACCTTTGAGAGTGGGTGTGTAAGTGGCTGTATAGGTCAGTAAGTGGACATGTGAGTGGCTCTATAGGTCTGTGAGTTGGTGTGTGAGTGGCTGTATGGGACTGTGAGTGGGTGTGTGAGTGGTTTTGTGGGTGCATTAGTTGGTGTGTGAGTGGCTTTACGGGTCAATTAGTGGGTGTGTGAGTGGCTGTTTGGGCCTCTGAGTGGATGTGTCAGTGGTTTTGTGGGTGTGTGAGTGGATGTGTGAGCGGCTGTACAGGTCTGTGAGTAGGGGTGTGAGTGGTTATGTGGGTACAGGAGTGACTGCATAGGTGTGAGAGTGGCTGAATGGGTGTGTTAGTGGGTGTCTGAGTGGCTGTGTGAGTGTGTCAGTAGCTGTGTGAGTGACTGGGCCAGAACAGAACCTCACCTGCACCTTTATCCAACAAGAGTCCACAGTTTTGCCCAAAATGTCTACCCAACTGGAGTTCTTTCTACTGGCTAATTAGTAAGTGATGACTTGTTGGTTAAATGTCTAGTGCATATTCTACACCACAGCTGTGCAATGGACCAGGAGTAAATGACTCCAGTGACCTTCTGTGCATTTAATTTCGACAATGTGATTGTTCCTCAAGCGTTTTCTTCCAGAAATTTGTGATAACATTAATACTCCTATAGAGCAGATGACAAGACTAAAAAGGTGAATCCTCACTGAAACAAGGGTACTTTATCTTAACTATATAAAGTAGGTGCTTATTTGTTTGGTGGAGAGGTCCTTATATTCTTCTGAATAAAGAGCGTGCCACAAAAATCGGTGGGAAATGTGCTTGAGGGGTCATTAGGCATGGTTTCCATCAACATGGGAAAAGGCAGGAAGACCTTTGCCTCCTACTAGGGTGGACAGGATAGAGCAGGGCAAATGGGCAGAGCTTACAAGTGATTTTGCACATTTGCATACTCGTAGTATTTAAAGGTAGAAACATGCACTTTGCTCTCACCAGGAGATGACAAGAAAGAACTGACTCATCACAGTCACCACAGATTGGGCTCTAATAGATCAATGATGCATTCACTAGTCCTGGGCGGTAAAATCCGCTCCACTCGCGGAATTTGCGGAATTTTGGCAATTCCGCGTTCTGCGGAGAACGCAGAATTGCCAAAAATTCCGCGATCCGCGGCGTAGCGGAATTTTTTTCTTGTTCGCGCTTTCAAAATGCGTGTTCGTGCACGCGGTAGCGACTTACCGGGATCCCTGCGTTCGCCGACGAGTTTTCCTATCCGGCCACGCGATCCCGCGAGAGTGTGCGATCGCGAACACGTCATTCGGACGTGCCATCGGACATCCGCGTTTGCGAACAGGAAACACGCATCGTGAACGGGCGGGACAAGTGAAACAAGATGGCCGAGCCAATTGGCGACTGCATGGGCAAGTTCGCGAGATATTTCCCCCCGAGCACGCAAACAGCGTCCCCGAACAGGAAAAACGCATCGCGAACGGGCGGAACAAGCAATTCCGCGTGCTTACGGAATTCTGCGTAGCTCGCGGAGATTTTTTACATCTTCGCGGAACTTTGCGTAACGCGACTACGCAAATTCCGCCCACCCCTAGCATTCACCTCCAGCAAGGATTTCAGATCATTTTTCAATGCGGAATTACTGAGAAAACATGCTTGCTTTGCCTTTGCCAAGCCCAAGTAGTTAGGATCATTTCTCTTTTACAGAAGGGGAGGGGAGCCACATGGCCCCTCTCCACTGCCCAATTTTGGCCAGGGGACCCCGGGTCCTGGCCATTACTAAAAATGGAAGGGGGCCACACAGACACCTCAGTGGGGCGATTTTGCCCCCAGGAACTCCATCCTCCAGGGCCCGGCCACTTTTGGTTGGGTGCCCTGGCCCCACCCAGGACATGCAGTGTGCTCTGTAGGGGACCACAGGGGGAGCCTCAATGCCCCATGGTCACTGCCAGCTCCCCGCCTCCATCAGGAGCCAGCATTGTTCAGGCACAGGTCCTCCTTTCAATCTAGCCCTGTCTGACAGGCTATCTGTAGTGGGTAAATCAGCCCTTTGTGTGGGGACAGGACACTACCTATTCAGTGAAGTGTTAGTCCCTCCCTTCTATCCTGTCAAGGCAGGGCCATCAGAATGCAGATGTATGTAGATGGGTACTCAGACACAACTATCCTTCCTGTGTTTGTGGCTCTCTAGAGGGAATGCACAAAGTGTAGCTGCCACCTACCCCAGAAGTGTATTAGAGACAGGCTGCAAGGAACACAGAGCAGTAAGTGCAGAGAAATGTCCATGTTAGACTTGGCATCTTTTGGCGTGTTTCCCCTGAGTTTTTGCTTTCTGACCCCCCCTGTTTTGACTCTGTTTTTGCTGGCTTAGTGTTTCTGTGCACTTTTCTCACTGCTGATCAATGGTAAAGTGCAAGTGCTCCTGTGGTAAAATGTGTTATGGATTGGTGTTTCCATGATTGGCCTATTTGATTTATGTGTCAGTCCCTAGTAAAGGGCACTGAGTGTGCCAGGGCCTGGAAATCAAATGCTGTTAGTGGGCTGCAGCACTGGATTGTGCCACCCACACCAACAGCCCGTAAATGTAACTCTGGCCTGCCATTGCAGAGCCTGTGTGCAGTCATGTTGACTTGGCAAGTGCACCCACTTGCCAGGCCCTAACCTTCCCTTTTCTTACATGTCAGTCACCCCTAAGGTAGGCCCAAGATACCCCTGTGGGCAGGGTGCTGTGTTTAGTGAAAGGTAGGACATGCCCTGGTGTGTGTGGCATGTCCTGATAGTGAATTACTGCCAATTTCGTTTTCACTATTGCAAGGCTACCTGTTCCCTCATAGGACAGAATGGGAGTTTGTTTATAACATCTTATAAACATAACTGGCCCTGAGAACTAGGTAGGAAAATAAAGTTTAGTATGCCTGAACTCAGAATCTAAAGATGCATCTTTTAGTGAAGGTGATTTTTACATTTCTGTGTTTGAAAATACCACTTTAGAAAGTAGGTATTTTCTTGCTCAGCCATCCAGCAGGCCTTAGCTGGGTTTGTGGATTGACTGTCTGGGTTTTGGATGACAGGGGCTGGGGAGCAGCAGAGGCTCCAGATAGTCTAGGTGGGTCAGGAAAGGGCTGAATAGACCTGGGTTGCATTTAGAGTAGGGGGAGGAGATTTCCTTGCACCTGAATGGGCCTGGTCTGCCTCTGACAATGCCGTCTCCACCTCCTGCCAGGAAGCCACACCAGAGAGGGCAGAACTGGTTCTGGCTGGGCACAGACACTCTCTGCCTGAGAGGACAAAGGAGTTTGAGCTATAAAAAGTGGGGCCCAAACCCCTGAACTTTAGAGCTCTTTTGGACCAAGAAGACTGGCAAGAAGAAGAGCTGGGGAAGCTGTGAGGAGGAACTACCACTTTTCTGTGTGCTTTGCTGTGTTGGCCTGCAGTGGCTGCTTCTGTCTTGGGCAGTGAAAGGACTGGACTGAACTTTCTGCAATCTACTTTTGTGAGTTTCTCCAAGGGCTTGAGGTAGAGCTTTCACCCTGTTCAAGAAGTCTCAGGAACAGCAAAGACTTCAAGTTCTTCTGCCCTCAGCACTGGGGACTGTGTGTTTTGTGCTGCAACAGAAGAAAAAGCAACCCGACGCCGTCTACGATGCCGATGCCGACTCTGTGTCCTGAAGGCACCGCAGAGGGCACCGCCGCAATGCCGCACCGCAACCCTGGTATCACCGATGATGCCTGCTGACGCTGCCACCGAGCCGCTGCTCGCACCGCGACCTGTGGGCACCGCACTCCGCATCACCTCGCTTCACGACGCCGCCTTGGTATCCCCAATGACGCCGCTCCATGCCGAAATCGACGCCGCTGCTTGCACAGTTGTTCGAGGGCACCGCTCGTAGAGTTACACGATGCACCACCCTCATCCTGCACCGCAGCCATGGCCTACCGACACCGGCGCCATCGACCCCAGTTCGTCAGCCGACGACAGAGCTTCAGCAACGACGACTACGCTGCTTGCACCGTGACCTGCCAGCACCGCGACGAGCACCGCATCACTTCGCACCGCGACCCTGGGCTCACCGACGACGCCATCTGACGCCGCCACCGAGCCGCTGCTCGCACCGAGACCTGAGGGCATTGCACACCGCACCGCTACACTTCGCACCGCAGCACCTGGCGCCTGCCCAACGCTCCTGACTTCAACAGAGAGGAGTTCGATCTGCAACGCGTGTGACTTCAAGGGCCCGACGACTCCTGCACCGACCTCCGGAACCAACGCCTGCGGACGCCGTGCTTTTGGAAGCTCAACGAGAGGTCGCCGATGCCCTGCATTTCCAAAGGTACTGTTTTGCGGGTCTTCCCGACACCATAGCTGGCCCGCGACGCCGCGGTCAGCCAGAACTGTTTGGATTTGTTGTTCACGACGCCGTGATAGCCCCAGAGGGAGCTATCGACTTCAAGGAACTGTTTTTCAAGGTTATTTTGATAACTGAAGTTTTCTAAATACTGTATTGTGGATTTTTATCATTTTTGGTCTTGTCTTAAGTATATAAAAATATTGGAAATTTTTCTAAACTGGTGTGGTGTCCTTTTGTAGTGCTTATACTGTATTACTGTTGGTTATGTGCAAATGCTTTACACACTGCCTCTAAGATAAGCCTGACTGCACGTGCCAAGCTACCAAGGGGGTGAGCAGGGGTTGTTTTAGGAGTGTAACTCCCTTATCCTGACTAGGAAGAAGGGTCCCTATTTAGACAAAGGTACCTACCTCTGCCAACTAGAGACCCCCATTTCTAATTGTCCACTTTCTAAAAGTAGCATTTCTAAAACAGTAATGTTAAATCCAACTTCAACAGTAAGGAGGATTTAGCATTATCATCCCAAAGATATAAAACATGAAGTAGCTGCTCCTTTCTGATCAGGAATTACCACTTGAAAGTGTATAAGGGAATTCCCAATGCTAACCTATAAGAGGAGTAGGCCTCACAGAAGTGAAGAACAAATTTAGCTGTTTGTCACTACCAGGACATGCAAACATAAATGTACATGTCCTATCTTTTACTTACACAGCACCCTGCCCTTAGGGCTACCTAGGTCTTACCCTAGGGGTGACTTATATGTCGTAAAAGGAGAGTTTAAGACTTGGCAAGTAGTTTTGAATGCCAAATTGAAGTAGTAGTAAACTGCACACACAGGAACTGCAATGGCAGGCCTGAGACAGGTTTGAAAGGCTCCTTCTGTGAGTGGCACAATTAGTACTGCAAGCCCACTGTTAGAATTCAACTTCCAGGCCCTGGATATATGGTATACCACTTTACAAGGGACTTACAGGTAAATTAAATATGCCAATCATGTATACACCAATTACACCATATTTAGAGAAGGGGCACATGCACTTTAGCACTGGTCAGCAGTGATAAAGTGCTTAGATTCCTAAGGCCAACTAAAAGATTCAGCGAAACGTGGAGGTCAAAAGCAAAAGGTTTGGGGGATGACCACCCTAAGGATAAAAGGTCTAACATATATATAGAGAGAGAGCATTTTTTGGTTTGCTAATAACTATGAATTTTCATAAAACGTTTAAAAAAAAAAAAAGAAATTCATCCACCTCAGGTCCCTCCTGGAAAGTTTTGAGATGATCAGTGAAGCAAAGGCAGAAAGAAAAGTGGGGTCCCAAATCAAAATTTCTCCATGCATTTTCCATAAACTGTTTTGAAAAGGGCTGCAGCCCAAACTGCTAAATGGTATTACACCAAATTTGGCTGGAAGCTAGATCTTGGTCTAGAAAGTTTGCTTGTTGCGATTTGGTGCAAAACTGTTTAGTAGTTTTTGAGAAATTTAGGTTCGAGAAATTAAGGTTAAAAATATTTGCTGACTTGGACATTTGGGTTCAACTGTAAAAAACGAGCATTCTGATTGGACTATGTAGGCTGTGAAGGTGCCAGCGGGAGGGAGCGCACTGATTGACTGGCTGCAACATGAAAGAACATGTTGCTGCAGTCGTTACAGGACTCCGGGGACTTAATACTCTGTCCTGAAAACAAGTTAAAAAAAGAAGAAGGGGGCAGGATAGGTATACCCTGCCTCCCTAGCCCTTATGGGTTGGGTCTCGGAGGGACCCCCATGAGGCCAAATGCTTTTAATTTATTTTTATTTTTACACAATCCCGAGGGAATGCAGCAAACTAAATGGTGGCTGCCATATTTTTTACGTTTAAATGACCCCCGGGGTGGGCAGTATTCTGGGAGCTCAACATATATTATTATTTGGGGAGGAGAGCATGTGCGGGGGCCCCAGCCCAGAGCTGATTCTAGCCCATAGACCAAATCACTGGCTGCCCACCAATTAATAGAAAAAGCAAGCAGCCCCCTTCCCGAGTCTCCTACAGGCCCCAGGGACTCCATCAGCACAGGGACAAGTTATAAATAGAGGGGAGGGGCACATGGCCAAATTTAGTTTATAAGGGGAGGGGGCGGCTCAGTCCCTCCCCATTCCGGTATCAGCCCAATGGACCCTATCCCACAGAGTGCGGTACTTCACAGTGTCCCGGAGAGCCCACGCATGGTACATTGTGGTTTTCTGCCAGGGAGAGTGCCCTCCTGGGCAGAAAACTTTACTTTGCTCCCACCTGGCAACAGCAGTTACAAAAGGCTGCTCCTGCCCAGGTGGGAACAAAGAGAAAGTGCTGGCTCCCTCCAGCACCCAGTATTGTGCTGACTGAGGAGCTGGCCATGCAGTGTGAGTGCCTCGAGTGGGCACTGGGGCATCCACCTATGATTATAAAAGTGGCCAGCTCCTGCAAGGAGACCCTGCTTGGACTGCAGGGGTGTTGGGGCTCCCACTGTAGTCCCCAAAGACCCCTGCAGTATGAGTGCTCTAGGTTGGTATCAGTTCACCCACCTATAAGTAAAAAAGTGTCTGACTCCCAGAAGAGGAGGGGAGCTGGCTGAGGTAGCAGGGTGCAGTGTGGGTGCCGCAAGTGGGCTGGGGCACCCACCCATATTTTTAAAAGTGCCAGCTCCGGGGGGCGTGGCTTGGCACCAGCCATGATGGCGGCGTAACTTTGCTGCTCCGCCCGGGCCTGCGATAAAGCCCGCGATATCCGGCTATTCTCCTGCAGCTGCGGCGTGGGCTCGACCGGCGCTGCCCTCCCGGTGTCATCCTGAGACCTGGGAGGAGTCTTGGGCCAGCGCCGGTGCTGAGAACTGATCGCGGGGGAGACGGGCCTTCAGCCTGAAAGGGGGCGGAGTCGCGTCATTCACCAGCCGCACGCAGGACGCGGTGCCCAGGAGACTCGCAACTTGGGCCCCGGTGTCTGCAGCCTGTGCCTGCGCATCCATTCTGATACCGGCGCTGTGGAGTCCCAGGTGTGACGTCGCCCGACTCCTGATATCGGCGCATCTCTGACAGCAGCTGCTTTCCCTCCTGCATTGATTGTAAAGCAGCACCGTAGGATTGATGTCGGAACTGCCGGCTGGATGGTGCCAGTGATGTGAAGTACCGGGAGCTTTGACTGGGGACACCCTCTTTGTTTGACACTGATTGAAGGGTCAGGGGTTCTAGGTCTGCTCCCCTGGCCCGTGCATGCGATTTCGGCCCGGACCTGCGGGGGGCCCTTGACCTTATGAGTGTGGCCTGGAACTGGCAGAGGGCCCCGTGCCTGAACCGCTGCTGTTTGGGGGTGCACAGTGTGTGTACTGCGCTCCCTACAACACATTGCCACTGAGGCGGGCCGTCGCGTGGTAACCGGGAGGGGACCCTCTATGTCTGGCTAACGGAGAGATACCGATATCCCTGTGGTTCCCCTAGTCAATTGCGGCCTTTGCAAGGACTGGCTGGGGTGCCCCCTGCTGGGTGTGCTGTGGGTCCTGTGTGGGCCGGACAGTCGCAATTCCACCTGAGTGATAGCCCCGAGTGGTTGGACTCCGTTGGTACGCCCACGGCACCTTCCGGATTAGGAGCATTGCAAACGGATTGCGGGGGTGCTATACGACGGGAGAGGGACTACATCCTCGGTCTGTGGGCCTGGGGTCCCTGGAAAATAGCGCCAAGCAGGAGTGGTGGCACGTAGGAGAATGGGCTGTGTCCCCATCCAGAGCGGACGACGCCATGACGAAACCCGAAAGGGGCCCCGGCCGCGCCACAAGTGAACAAATTGGACAAGTACACCGTCCCGCAACACCAGCGCTCCGAGGAGGGGCCACACGATGACAAGCCGGCTGGAGATTAACCCTCCCTTAGATCAATTATGGCGGCGATCCAATCTGTGGGCACGAACTTGGAAACTAAAATCGATAAGGTCACCATAGAAATGAACCTCATGAGGGCAGACATGCGAAAAACCTCTGAGAGGGTCACAGCGACCGAGGAGAGTATTGGGGAGCTACAATCGGCAGCACGCAAGCTGGAGGAACGCGTGCAGAAACTGACGCATCAACAGAAATTGATGGCTTTGCAGCTGGATGATCAGGAAGGGAGGGCCCGCCGCAACAACATCCGTGTGGTGGGAGTGCCCGAGGGGGCGGAGGGGCCCAGCATGGACCTCTTCATTGAAGATCTTATCGTGAACCACCTCAAGCCGAAGAGGTTGTTCCCTCTGTTTTCTGTTGAACGGGCGCACAGAGCTCCAATCCCGAAGCCGGGGGCCCCCCCACATACAATCATTGTGCGCATACTGAACTTCCGGAATCGGGACGCAATCTTACAGACTGCCAGAGTGCATGGCGACCTCACATATGAAAACGCAACAGTGCGATTCTTCCCGGACTTCACCCTAAAAGTACAACAGGAGAGGCACACATTCGATGGGGTCAAACGGGCCCTCAGGGAGAAGGGGATCAAATATATGATGTTCTTCCAAGCAAAGCTCAAGGTCATAGAGGGCGACAAACCCTGGTTCTTCACATCACCTGCAGAGGTTCAACAGTGGTTGGATGAGGGTCCTCCCCGGGCCCAACGACGGAGGGAGGAGACGAACTGGCGTGGTAGCCGCTACCGCAATCTTGAATCCCCAGACTGGCGCAAAGAGGGGGCAAGGTCGAACTCTAGATCCAGGAGCTCCCGATCCGGGAGTCCCATGAGCGAAGCGGGATACCCAGGAAAATGAAGGACTGAACTCATCTCCATGGTGGGGTATATGGGTAGAACTGGACTTCAGGTATAGATTTCTTCTTTACAGTCGGGGGGGACTGCTACTGTCTATACTCAATTGCATTGATGACCGAGTCACGGCCGGTAGGGCCGGGGCTGTATATATCCCAGCTCTACTAACTGTATTGGGGTGGATTTGCAGGCCTGGGGGTGGGCGCTCTTGTGTGGTGGTGCCAAGCAGCCCTATAACACTTTCTTATTCTTTAGGGTGACAGGCGCTCTGCTATTGGGGATGTGGGTAGTTTCAGGCCTACACAGCAGGGTGGCAGGGAGGGGGGGCTCTGTTAGGGGTTTTTTCTATTGTTTGTTTGCCTGTTTATGCTTCAGACACGTTGTTCCGTCATTAGCGGGTAGTGACCCAAATTCTCGCATTTCACATGTTCTCCGAGGGAGGGGAGATCCCACTAGGGGGTGGGGCGGGAGGAGGGAGGAGACGCATATGGTTCATAAATGGTGGCACATTTAACAGGTAAATTGACAATCCTCTCTTGGAACGTGAACGGTCTGGGGGACAAGATAAAACGCACTATGGTTTTACAATATCTCCGTAGGCACTCCCCAGACATAGTACTCCTGCAAGAGACGCACCTCCAGGGCACGAATTACCTGGCACTTAATCATTTTGGATACACACTTCGGGCACACGCCGGCTTCACCACTTCATCTAGGGGCACAGCCATACTCATTAAAAACTCGATACCTTTTGTTGGGCACCATACCTGGTTGTATCACTTGGGTCGGTTCGTGGCCCTGTCTGGGAAATGGGAGGGTCAAGTGGTAAATATTTACTTGGTCTACATCCCCCCACGCCTACACGAGATTGCACTCCCTGAACTTAGTAAGCTCTTACTCGATCTACCGCAGGGGACCCTGATTCTGGGGGAGGATATGAACAATACCATGTACCCTGATGTGGATAGGGATGCCCGCTCCCCCGGGACCCGAGAACCCCGACATTTGCATACATTCACAAGAGCAATGGGATTGACGGATCTTTGGAGGTGCCACAACCCCACCCTGAGACACTTCTCGCATATCTCTGCAGCCCATGGCAGCGGATCCCGTCTTGGCTATATTTTCACGCACACGGTATCGGGGGGACTTTTTCGGTGGGGTTGCCATAAGGCACGCAGAATATCGGATCATTCGCCAGCAGAGGTTCAGCTGTGTGGACCCGGGCAGGATTGGTCTCTCCCACCGAGGCTCGACCCCTTCCTGTTTAGAGACCAGGAATTTCAGGGCCTGTTCGAGGAGCGCACCGACCAGTATTTTGTCGAGAATGTGGGCTCAATACGTTCCGATTGTATCCTCTGGGAGGCGTATAAAGTGGTGGCCAGGGACTTTGTGCAGGCGACGAGTGGCGCCAAGCGCAAAGAAAAACTCGCTCAGTGTGAAGCTCTGGAGCGCGAGAAATTGGCTCTTGAGCTGGCAATGGGCTCCGAATCAGGAGGGGATACCGGGGGCAAACATATACTCAAGCTCAAACAAAAAGAACTTAAAGATCTAGAGGAAAACGCTGCTCGCATACATGCGCTAGCTACACAGAGAAAGATCTACGACCTTGGAGACAAGGCTAACAAACTAATTGCCTGGCTTGAAAAGAAGGACAGGAGTCGTAACTGGGTTTCCATAATCAGGACTGAGCACGGCTCAAAGGGTGGTACTGGCACAGAATTAGCGGATGTCTTTGCTGATTATTATGAGAACATATATCAATCACAGACTACGCGGGGGAGGCAGAGTCCTACGAGTTACTTAAAGATATGGCTTTTCAAACGCTCGAGAACGAGGACAGAGTGGCGCTAGACTCTGACTTTACCGTAGAGGAAGTAGAAAATGCCATACGTGACTTGCAGTCCGGGAAAGCGGCGTCCCCAAATGGACTCCCCACTGAAATGTACAAGTGCGAGGCGAATAAATTAGCTCCGCATATGCTCAATATGTTTCTTGGTGCAAGGGACGAAGGGCTTCTCCCAGAGGATCTGAGGATGGCAACCATTGTAGTCATCCTGAAAAAAGGTAAACCTCATGACCTCTGTAGCTCCTACAGACCTATTTCCCTGTTGAACTTTGAAGCCAAAGTACTGGCAAAGGTCATTGCAACTCGATTGAGCTCGGTTATCCAATCCCTCATCCATCCAGACCAATCCGGCTTTATGACGCATAGGAGTACCAGGCTTAATTTACGACGTCTCTACGGCATTATGTAGATAACACGAGGCAACCGGGATGTGCCTGCCGCCCTCCTGTCACTCGACGCCAAGATGGCATTCGACAGCATCGAATGGACATACTTGTTCGCTGTACTAGATAAAATTGGGATGGGTCCAAAGCTACAGCAATGGATACGCCTCTTATACACCACCCCAATGGCTCGAGTTCGAGTCAATGGGAATATATCCCGAGCCTTTAGACTGCATCGGGGCACGAGGCAGGGCTGCCCGCTGTCACCGCTGCTATTCGCTTTAGCACTGGAACCGCTCACGGTATGGATACAGAGGGATCCATTGATCAGAGGAATTGATCTCGGGGGAGGCTGGGAAGAGCGCATATCACTGTACGCTGTCGATATCCTATTGTACGCCCACAGACCACGACAAACGTTCCACCGGCTTATCCATATCATACAGTCGTTCGGAACATACTCTGGATACTGTGTTAATTGGGACAAATCCCTAGTGTTTTTGTTAGCGGGGGAGCTTCCTCCCTTGACCTCGGTGTGCTCCGAGCTGGTGAGGAAAGAGACATTTAAATATTTGGGCATATGGATAACACACTCGGAGAATGAGTTCATGCGCCTAAATATCCAGGCACAACTAGATCGTCTTCGGGACGATGCCACCCACTGGAGAAGACTATCTGTTTCCCTGGTGGGCAGAGCGGTTCTCTTCAAATTGATGTATGTGGTTCAAAACACACCATTTCGGATACCGGAGACATTTTTCCGCTCTGTTGAATCCGAACAGCGTACGTTGCTGTGGGGGGGGTGGCAGCCCCAGGATTGCGCTCAAGAAACTCCAGCGAGGAATATATGATGGGGGCTTGGCCGTTCCTAATATTAGACAATATTACTGGGCTTCCCAACTCGTCAACGTTAATGGTTGGGCATTTTCCCCGCTTGAGGAGCCGGCGTACAGAGTGGACCGGCTAGCAATCATTAATGGTAACTATCGAACGGAGCTGTACCGAAAACGGAGACGTAATCCGCTCCTTCTGGTGCACACCCGCACAGTTATCGAAGTATGGCACCAGGCGAACAAAATTACCGGGTGGGAGGCTAAACTCATGGAACAGACCCCTTTATGGGACGGGGACTGCTTGAGCGAACTGACACGACTAAAGGGCTTTCGGAGATGGAGCCTTATTGGGATCAATTTATTGGGGGATGTTTGGAAGAGAGGCAAAATGATAGATTTTGACACCTTGAGGGAGGAGTTCCAAATGGGGGGGAGAGTTTCTCCGCTACCGACAGCTTAGACACGCACTTCAATGTCTTTAAAGGAGGGCACTCTGGTACCGGAGTATTCGCCACTCGAGGACCGCCTACTTCTAGATCCCATGATTGACAAAGCCATATCCTTCACGTATAAGAAGCTTGTGAATAACTCCCCAGACTGCTTGGGCCCTCAACGAGAGGCCTGGGAGTCGGACGTGGGCCTGCTCGAGGACGATGACTGGGCCGAAGCCTTGCAGAGCCCCAGAGAAATAGCCATTCGGGCACGCTTTAGGCTTGTCCAGCTCCGTATTCTTCATAGATCATATGCCTCACGCATGTTTTACGCACGCATGGGTAAATGTACGACGGATGAGTGTGTGCGGGGATGTGGTGAGTCTGGGTCCTTTTTTCACATCTTGTGGTCCTGCCCCAAAATCCACAGATACTGGGAGGGTATTACCCGAGTGATGGCAGAGGTGGTGGGAGAGAGTGTCCCACTAGAGCCGAGGTGGCATATCCTGGGAGTCACGGGAGATACGACCTGGCCGCAATGGGCTAAGACCTGGTTGGCCTTGGCAGGAGGGGTGGCCAAGAGGAACATCGCTCAGGCCTGGGGGGCAGCAACGACCCCCACACTGGAAGCCTGGAAAAAAGATTTGGACTTGTGTCAGGGTGCGGAACGGGTGATATACCAGAGTCGGGGCTGCCCACGCAAAGGTGGAATGATATGGGGGGCATGGGCACAATATAGAGGCCAGTGGACAATGTCACAGGGGGAGCGCTAGCAATTGCCAAGAGATGAGATGTTTCTATAGCCATAGATTGAACGGATGATACCAGCTAGTAAGTGTCAAGGATATTCCCCATGTTTTAGGGTGCCTGTAATAATGTTTATCCTGTATTGCTAACATGCAACTGATGATGATCTGAAGCTTGTTTTATGTTCGATAAAAAGAACTATATAAAAAAAAAAAAAAGTGCCAGCTCCTGCAAGAGGAGCCAGCTGGGGCCAGGAGGCTCACTTTTTATATTTTGTTTTGTTACTCTTTGACAAAGTCAGTAAGTCTGCCTGAGTGTTGCCAGAACCTTTGAGACCAAACACACGGTGCTCATGCCTTCGGCCATGTGCTGTATGGGGTTGGACTCAAGAACTGTCCCAGGGAATGGGTCCTCGGGCCACTATTGACTCATGGAGGAGCACTGCATGCCCTCCTTACCTTTCATAAATGAAAAAGGCCCTGGAGTATGGGGTCCCTGGGGGCCCGAAAGGTTTAGGGAGGAAGGGCTACATGTGCTGTATGGGGTTGGACTCAAGAAATGTCCCAGGAAATGGGTCCTCGGGCCACTATTGGCTCATGGAGGAGCACTGGAAGCCCTCCTTCCCTTTCATAAATAAAAAAGGCCCTGGAGTATGGGGTCCCTGGGGGCCCTAAAGGTTTAGGGGGGGAGGGGATACATGCCCCCTTCCCTTTTAAAAAAAAGCCCCATGGATGGTGTTCACTGGGCCCTAGAAACGTGGGCAGAGGGGCCACACGCCCCCTCCCAAAATTAGGAAAAGAAAAAGAATATCCAGCTGCCGCTGGCACCAAGGATGGGTGCTGACAGGGGAGCTGGCAGGGCCGCTTCTTGTGTTTGTTGTTCCCATGCACTACATCCAACTTCAAGTTGTACATGGACAAGGGGCATGCGCATCATAAGGTTGGCTGCCCCTGGGTTGGCCAAAGGGCCTGGCCTTGTCCAACCCTATGCCAGACATGGTCAAAGGATTTGCGTGGCATGGGAATTTTACACAAAAAAACCCAGAAATTATTATGTAATTTAAATAACATCAGGTATATCATGAATTATGTCTTTTAGCATGGGTGATATAATATATCACTTGAATATGAAATGAATAATATTGGATGGGGAATCGTTTTTTCCCTCTGTTATCCATTTTTGACCCACGAAGCCAAAGCCAAGTCCACTGAACCTAAGATTCTGATTGCATGGCTGCAACTGAGAAAATCTGTTACTGTTGCCATTACAGAATGGGGGTTTTGTCCCTGTATCCTTAAAAAAACATAATACAGCTGTAAGTTTGGTCAGAGTTTCCATCAAAAGTGCGTTTTTTGTTTCACAAAGGACTTTGGCACCATTTGATGAATCTGCATGAAATTATCCACAAAAAGTTCAGCCACCTCGGATCCCTAATGGAAAGTATTGCACTGATCTTTCAACCAGGATCCAAGAAAAAGGTCACTAAACAATCATTTCCCATGTTAATTCTCCTAAAAAATCTTCGATACAGAAAAATTGCTAAAGATAATTATACCAGATTTGGCAAAAAGTTAAAACTTTACTCAAGGAGTATGCTTTTCATGGTTTGGTTTAAATCTGCTCAGCTATTTTCAAGAAATTAGAAATTTAAAGATGGTCACAGGTTGGGCATGAAGTTGTTTACGCTCAAATAAAGTTAGATATATAGAGGACGGATGATCCCGTAGGAATCCTGTGGTACTGAAAAATTAAAAAAAGAATATGGCCTTCTAATAGTCCGAGGAAACTTTTTTTTCCCATCTGACATTTCAGTACCGCAGTACTGATGCCGGTATGGCAGTACTGCGCAATCTAATTGGCCGGCCACAACTGTTAAGAAAATCTTTCTGCCATCATTACAGGGCTCAGGGGCTTAGTCCCCATGCCTCTCAGGTACTTATGGGGAGATCAAGATGAAACTCCTGAAGATTAAAATAAAACAAATTAGGCCGCGGGTACCACAGTGCTCTTGTGGGACCCAGTGCAACCCTCCCATTAGACACTTTGAATTCCAGTTAGAGCCACTATACAAGCTTCCACCCCAAGGTACCATGGTACCATACAGGCTTGCAAGGTACCACAATACTATGAGGTGATTGTTTATGGGGTTGGTATGGCAGGAATACCACAGTATCCAAAAAAATGACTAAAAATGGAGAAAAGAATGTAAGTTCAGTGTGCATGGCTGACGGACATGCACAGTGGGACTTGGCTGCATGAGAGTAGTTGGATTCAGTGCCTGGTTGAAGGCATGGAATTTCAGTGCTACTGGGCTAGTTGTGAAAATGATCTACCTCCCCATCTTAATCTCTTAATTCTTGAGGTTCTTGTGGAGTTGTTCATGTGCCTATCTTAGACTTCTAAAAGATACATAAGGGGAGATAAGACCTCTGATTTTAAGAGGACCCCTGCGATTTATTTCTTTTTGTGCAAGTCAAAGTGATTTAAACTATATCCTAGCATCAATAGGCAGCCAATGGAGCAGTTTCAAGGCCTCCTTCACCAATTCGCGGCCCAGGATTTTGAGGAGTAGCCTAGCTGCAGCATTTTGGACAACCTGCAGTTTTTTGTGACATATTTTGGTGATCCCAAATAAAGAGAGTTACCATAATCCAGGCAGGATACCACCAAGAATTGTATCACAATTCTTCTTAGATGTTCCGGGATGAACTCCAAAATCTTCTGGATCATTCTAAGTAACCCAAACCATGTGGATGCAAGCTTATTTGCTTGATCGTCCATCGTTATCACTTTATCCACATTCCCAAATTCTTTATGGGGTAATTAGGGACAGGAGGATTTCCCATACAGCTTGGGCAACTGATCACCAGCCTGGGACAAGGATTGTTAAATGACAACATTGATTGCATCACTGATGACATGACTGATAACTTTATCAAACCAAAATAATAATGACAAGGCCTATTGGCTTTATCAAGGAGTCAGCATATTAGCGTATATAAAGCAGACCTATTGGCTTGGTCAAAAAGATACACATAACCATAATCAAATGCATATTTCATTATTTCACCCATTGCAATGCTTAATAATAGTGGATGTGACAGGATGTTTTCAATAAAACATTAACATATGTGTGAGTTTTGTAAACTTTTTTCAGGCCACAAAGTGCACCCATAAAACCAACCACTAGAGGTAGAGACCGTCAGCTGAAGAGCATACAGCTCAAAATGCTTTAAAATAAAATGGCAAGCTCTCCTGGGGCCATGGTTTCAATGGCCCAGGATACTTACTGTGTTTTTAGTAATGTTGTTGGTGGAGTTACTGCACTCCCTGCAGCTCCCCACACATTAAATAAAATGTTCTGTGTTGCTCCTGCCCTTTCTAGGGTCACTACCAGCAAGAAAATCAATTATCTAAAAATGCCTGATGCTCCTTTGCAAATCAGTGAATAATAAATAAGTGGAGTGGCTTCTGCTGCTCATTTATTATTCTTAATTTTTTTTAAATATAATTTTGGATGTCCCGGTGCCCACCTGGCACACACACATCTTTAATTGTTATTGGGGGCTGCAGCGGTGTCCCAGGGCCCGTGTCCCCTGCTGGCTCCCCTGGCAGTAGCTAGCCACTTTTTAATTTGTTTGTGGTGCCTCTGTGCCACCCGGGGCACCCACAACCCGCCTTTTGTTTGGGGGTCTGGGGGGACTCACAGGGCCTCTGTGGCCTCTGCTGGCTTCCTTTGCTGATATTGATAAAAACTATGCTAATGCTTATGATGGTCCACTCGCATGTGCCAACGAAATTGCGTCGCTATGTCAAATCCGCCCGTCAGAACTCTCCATCAACCCTGAATTGAAAATACATGATCAAGCAGGCTCTGCAGCCCATCCACATGGTAACTGATTGACAGGTCACAGGTGGGGTGGGACGTAGCCGGAAGACAAACAAGCAAGCAGGAAACTCAGGTCCATCTCCCAGATAAGCGCAGCGACACCACAATGGTCCAGGGAAACTGGCTCCAATAGAGCGCACATGACCAGAGGGGTGCGTGCATTCCCAAACACAATAAAGTTGGATGCCACATGGAGTTAGGGACACACAGCCAATCAGGACACATCACACACAGTACACGCAGCGATCACGCGCCCTTCCTCCGGGATATCTGGATACACTACCCACTTGCCTACATTGTGTCCCTGCAAGGTCGAGGCTCACCTGCATTTGTTATCAGGGACCTTTTATTTATAACTCCACAAACAAGGCTCACATTCCTTTACGAAACAAGGATAGGCGTATGTACCCAAAACTGTATATAAGCCCGCTCAGATTGATTGTGCTTTGAGATTGTCCTCAGACCCGTTTATGTGGGTTGTACTCCTGGTCGTAGTGTTTAATTAAACCAACTATTCCTGTTTTGCTAACCGCCTCTTATCTTTATTTTTTCAAGGTAAATTCATATTCGAGCAATACCTTGGCGGGAGCTGACCAGTTTTTCAGCTTTTGAAGGGTGCCCCGGTGCACATCCAGGGCACCCACAAACCACCTTTCATTGGGGCCACTGGGGAAGCCTCACGGCTCCGCGGCCCCGATCTGTGGTGCTGCTTAGGTTTGGTTGAGCATTCACATACAAAATGTCCTCCCTTAACACAGTAAAGTAAGTTTTCTTTCCTTCGGCTTTCTTACTTGTGTTTTGTCAACGGACCTTTTGTTGCAGAACTTAACTGCATAGGCTCTTTTTCCCTTTTCATGTCAGGCTTGGGAATGGGAAAACAAAGGTCACCCCTTTGGCGCTCACCTTTCCTGTCTGTGATGTGCTGATCTAAAGGAAGCACAACATCAATTAACTATGGATAGGTTTGGAGTTGAGGTTCAACATGTGAAGTAGCATCCTTCAAATTGTCCCTCAAACCCCTATCATACACTGATTCACGCTTTTGCTGTGGCCATTCAGATTCCACAACCAATCATATGAAATGAGTGAAAAAAAGACAAAATGTCATGGTTTTCCTGCTTTAAATCTATAAGCTTGTTGTCCATAGACAGAAGGACCAAATGGGAATCAACAATCCAACTAAATTCAGCTAGAAATTAGACCTATTATAAAGGATGGAACCTTTTGCCTGATAGAATGGCACTGTCCAAGAGGATGTGTCCCCTGATAAATTAGAAATTAGGCATTCTACCTGTGTCTGATCATCTTGGAAGGAGAAGGATCTACACAGGAAATGAAGTTGAATTTGTTTTATGAACTGTTGGAGCTTTTTAGCTTCTCTGGAGTACCATTCAAGAGTAGCTCCTACAGGCAGGACTCCAACAGCTACTAGGTTCGGCATACTTGCCCCTGCTGCCAGTGATATGAACACTAAAAAGGTAGTTCCTCCCAGGGCCGGGTTTTGAGCATTTAACGACGCAGGCTGATTTTGCGATGGCACAGGTGTAAGACTAGCTTGCAAATGAACAAAGCAATCATGTAATATGGCATTCTCAGCATACAAATCCACCAAGACCATCTGGATTATATCTAAGGGTTGATAAATGGAAGCCAACATGGAAAGTAGGTTCTCCATTCTGCCCAGGGGTAATCTTAATAACCTCATAAGCAATGCATGACAACCGTAAAAGTTATAATGTTTTTGTCAGGGCTGGTAAACTTACTCCTGAAGCAGAATGGTATCCAACTCCCCCCCTACCTTAATGCAGTAGCTACAAATTGAACAATTCGAAAGTAGAGCCTGCAAACGTTGGGTAGTGATTAGACTCAGGATTTGGATACAACTTTTCAAAGTGCAATGTCAGCTTGAAAGTAAGAAATCTCTCCTACCTTTTGTGGTGTGGATCCTAAGCCTACCAGAAGGAGTAAACAATTTAAGAACTCACTGAAGCTGGAAGGAATGGGATATGAGAGAGAGGAAGTGCATGGAGCTGAGACCCTGTAGCGGGAGAAAGCCATACATATGGTTTCAAATACACACCACTGTTTTTGTGTATTTAGTTAAACAAGTGCTATAAAAGCTGTAGCTAGCTCCACCTGTAAACAATGTGTCTCTTTTGTCAAAACATTTAGCAGATCTTGTCACTAGAAGCTGAAAAGGTGCCCACATGTTGTGCCCTGAGTTTGTTACAGGTGTAGAAAGTGCAAGCCTAGTCTTCCCTATTGGAAGCTGCCAATGACAACCTGCTGGACAAACTGCAGGTTGTGCAGAATACAGCTGCTCAGCTTATCTGCAATCTTCCTGCATGGACCCCTTCTGCCCCCTTATTAAAGAAACTGCATTGGCTGCCCATCAGGAAATGCAGTAGCTTCAAGCTATGCTGTCTGACGCACAAAGCCTTCTACAAATCCTCTCCTGCTCTCCTCTTCACCAGACTCAGTCACTATCAGCCGTCTAGACACTGAAGATCCTCCAATAAAGCTCTTCTGCAGACCCCTCACATCTGATTGGCCAGATGTGTTGTCAGGTCTTTTTCGTATCTAGTCCCCTATCATTGGAATAAGCTGCCCCTCCATAACTGCATCTGCCCCGACTTCCAGAACTTTAAAAAGTTCCTAAAAACATGACTGTTCTGAATTTCACTCAGCTTTGGCCTACAGCGCAAGCGCTGAGGTGCTCCTTCGGGAGAGAGTCATGCGCTATATAAAGTACATAAATAAATCAAATAAACCAACAGGGTTCCTTTTAGAAGATCTCAAGATAATTTAAGATTGACTTGGAACACGAAAAAACATTTCTTATACAAATCAAAGTATTTTTGTTGGGCGACGCCCTCAGCACCAGACAGCCCAACGTCACCACCAACCTAGATCAGGCAGTACAGAACTTCAACGACTGGATCACCAGTGCCGCCGACCGAGTCGCTCCAACCAAACCAGCCAAAATGCACAGATCTTCAAGACAAGCCAGCTAGTACACCCTGGAATTCAGCACGTCAAAACACAGGTGCAAACAGCTGGAAAGAAGAAGGCTAATCAGCAGGAACCACACAGACAGAGCCACCTTCAAATCAGCCTTCAACGACTACCACCACCAGATCAAAGCCACAAATAAGGAGGCCTGACCCACTGGATCGAGACCAGCGACAACCAAGCCAAGGAACTCTTCACCATCATCAGAGAGTTCACCTGTCCATCAACAACCGAAAACTCAATCTCCTCCTCACAGAAACTTTACGACACCCTTGCCAACGACTTCCACAACAAGGTAGCAACCATCTATAGAAACTTTGATAACCACTCTCATAAACTGGATACACTCGAGAGCACCCACCAACCCCTGTCCCCGCCAGCTTTTCAACCTCGGAAGAGACAAGATCAGCAGCCAGCTCACCACCATCCTCAATGCCTCGATAACCATAGCCACTTTTCCGGACACCTGGAAACACACGAAGGTCATATCCCTCTGCAAGAAACCCTCTGCAGACCCCAGCGAGCTCCCTAACTACTGTCCCATCTCACTGCTCCCAATCCCCATCAAAGTCCTGGAGAAGGCCATCAACACCCAACTCACCAAAAAACCTGGTGAGAAACAACCTACTGGACCCTTCCCAAATAATGCTTCAGAGCCAACCACAGCACCGAGAGAGTTCTGATTGCCACAACAAATGACATCCTTACCCTACTCAACAGAGGAGAATCAGCCGACCTCTCCACAGCCTTTGATACTGTCTCCCACCACAAACACATTGATCGTCTATGCCAGATTGGAATAACAGACGATGCGCTCAGATGCATGACATCCTTTCTCACAGGGTGCACCCAGAGAGTCCGCCTCCCACCCTTCACCTCGCAAGCCAAGCACTCCATCTGCAGCATCCCCAAGCCTCTTCCCTAAGCCCAACCCTCTTCAACGTCTACATCACACAACTCACATTCATCGTCAGATCACACAACATTAGCATCATCTCCTACATCGACGACACACAGCTCTCCTCTTGCTCTCAGCGGACCCCATCTCGATGAAGACCAACTTCCAAAACTATATTAAGAACGTCTCAGCCTGGATGAAGGAAAACTGCCTGAAGCTCAACACGGACAAAACTGAAGTTCGGATCTTCGGCAGACACACCGCCCTCTGGAATGACTACTGGTGGCTGTTGGAACTCAGACCCACCCCCATGCCAAACGACCATGTCTGCAACCTCTGCATCATCCTCGACAGTGATATCTCCATGAAACATCAGCCCAACGCATCTCCTCAGCCGGCATCCACACGCTCCGCATGCTTTCCAGTTTTCAAGTGGCTCCTCATCAACACCAGGAAGACGGTGACACATGCCCTCAACCCCAGTCGACTGGACTACTGCAACGCACTCTATACAGGCATCACCAACAAACTCATGCAAAGGCTCCAGATGATCCAGAACGCAGCCGCCAGACTGATCCTCAACCTGCCCAAGAGAACCCACAACTCCCAGCACCTGAAGGACCTCCACTGGCTCCCGGTCCAGAAGAGATGCCAATTCAAGCTCCTGACCTACACCTACAAAGCCCTCCATGGCCAAGGACCTGCCTACATGAACCACCACCTGCATTTCCACCGACCTCCCAGGAACCTCCGCACCGCACATCTTGCCCTCACACAGATACCTTGCATACGCCTCTGCTTCTCTGTAGGATGCTCCTTCCCCCATCTCGCTGCCAAAGCCTGGAATGCCCTCCCCCTCCACCACCTCACTGCAGTTCTTCTACCAAGGTAATGCTTTCCCTTGCAAGAGTCATTCGCTGGTGTTGGTACCGTGGTACTGGGACCTGTACCATAGACCTGGTAACAGCAAATAAAGTTTGTGCATGACCACAACATAATCGAAGAGAAGCTTGTTGTGTGCCACCCACGGTCGTACTGTGGAGCCACACTTGGTGCATTGATGGGTCCCGTGATCATTCCATGGATCCATGTTAGGAATTCCTTAAGCACCAGGTGGGTCTCTTTAGACTCCCACTACATGGGTTGGGGTGGCAGGGTGTGCTCACCATGCCCCCAAATGTTCATTTTATCAAAATTTTTCAGGCTCGGAAACTGAGCCTCTGAGTCCTATAATGATGGCTGCAACATTTTCTCTTGATGTTGCAGCCAGCGATCAGATCGTTTTGGTACTGTGGATCCTTCTCCCGATCTGTGGTACCGTAACGGCTGATGGGAGAAAAAGCTCCCATGGCTAATCAGAACAGACGGGCATATTTATGAAATTTGTGGCATAGGGAAGCACAGCACGTTACCTTGCTGCGCATCGCTGCCCAGCACCACAGGAAAAGGGCAGGAATGCACCTTATTTACCCAATACTGTGCATTCCTGTCCTTTCCTCATGCGCTGGCACTGTTTCAGCAGCCTGGCGCCAAAGCAGGCACCCTCGCACCATGGTTCAAGGGTGCCTGTGTTGTCAGCAGGATTGTTTTTGTGCAGAAGGGGCACCTTCCTGCACAAAAACAATCCATAGACTCATTTTTCTCATTCTATATGTGTTGCAGAAAGAGGAAAAATAAAGATATTTCTCCTCGTTATTCCTCACCTCGTGAGGCATACGATTTTGAAGCATTCCTAAGTTTACAAGTCCTTGTAAATCTGGGAATGCGTCAAAAACCATGGGAGTTGCGTGGGAACACCCACCGCAATGCCCATGGAATGCCTCCTTGCGGAGAGTAAGGCAATGCAGCAATTTATGCTGCAATGCATTACTCCATATTTGTGAAGTCATTCAAAGGCAAATTATGAGTTTTGTGTTTTTTATAGCAAATTCTGCCAAAATTTAAAGGGAGGAAATAACAAGTTGTTACCTTGACATGTGGTTTTGGTGCAGTCAGCACCAAAATCTGCAACTGATGCCCTATTTCATCGGAAAACTTATCATATGCGATATTTGTTTTATCTTATAGATTAGGAACACCTTGGTTTTTGGAATTTATGGATGCAATCGTTATGAGGGTTTAGTGTTGTCCCATGTCTCAAAACTATCAAGTAAAAACTTAATAATTGTTTCTACATAAAGGTATACACTTGAGTACAATTGTATTCACTCAGATGAGTGTCCAGGAGTAAATTGTGTAATACGTGTACATTTCGCAGTTTAATACATGTTTAAAAAGTACACATTCAGGGCCAGATATCCTAAATATTTTATTGTGTCCAAATGCTCCACTTTGGCCTTTGCAACGGTTAAAATGATTTTCTCATTTACTAATCCCATTTTAGGATTAAAATGGGGAATCAGAATGGATGCCGATTGGGTATCTGGAAGGGGCTTTCTGTAGGCATCCCATCCAATGTTGAATCAGTGTCTAAAGTATCGATGTTTTGTGACTGAAATCGGGTTGTAAAACTTAGATTTTTTATTGATATTTCAGAGGGAGGTGGTAACCCAGTTGTAACAGGGAAGGCATCCCTTCGGGACCCCTTTCCGTTTGTGAATGTTAAAAAAAGTTTGTTTAAGAGGAGGCAGTAGTCCAGGGTAAATAAACCTTTCTTTTTGAAAGCAGTTCCATTTTCATTAAGTAAAATTGTAATTTTAAGAACCTTTCTATTAGTTCATAGGTCGGTTCTTAATATTCTTTACTGGCCACAAAAATACTGGTGACAAATTACGACTAGTATTTTTTGGGAAGTAAATAGTACATATGGCCCTGAGTGCTGGGATAATGGAGATATTTGGCACAAAAATAGTTTTGCATGTGAAAGTTGAGTCGCTCGCATAGCAAATATCGCTCAGGCACTTGTGATAAACATTGATAAATCAAGGCCATCATTTTTATGCAATGGTTTTCTTCACATATGATATCCACAAAATTAGAGCAGTCTTCAAAGCTATGCTTCCCATTTAATGAAAGTGCAATGCTTGGTTAACCAGTGCATCATGGTAAAATTTATCATTTGATTAAAAAAGAGATTTAAGGGGCATATTTATGTAGGTTTTGTGTTGCACTTGCACAGCGCAAGCGGGTGCGAGGCAATGTATAACCTAAGTCGGTTAGTCGGATTTATCAAGCCATGCAAAGCCACCTTGCATGGCCCAGCACGGCTTGGTAAATCCAGAGAAATGCCATGCTGCGCAAATTACTGCATTGAGTTACTCTGCCCTGGGAAGGCATTCCATGGGTGAAGCGTGGGTGTTGCCACGCATCCACCCAGGGATTTTGGTCCATTCCATGATTTACCAACATTGGTAAACCTGGGAATGCATCAAAATGTAACAGGAAGAAATATCTTTATTTCTCATTGTTTTTTCCTCTTTCTGCAGCACAGTGCATAAGGGACCATTTCCTCTCCATCTTCTCTCTGTACTCTGCCTCCTTTTGCAGTCCCTGCCCTCTTTATTACAAAATTAGCCCTCCCAAGCTCCAGCTTCACCTCCCTGCCAGTCAAATACTACCTGCCAACAATTGTATTGACTGGCGGCCATCTTTAAATGGTTAATAATAATAATAATACAGTCATTTGTAGAGCGCGAACAGCTACCTCCCGAAGGGGGTGTCCCGGTGCTAAATGATTTTCTACAGAAGGTGGCTATCTTGGAATGATTTCACTTTTGCTTTAGGAAAACTATTCTAAGATGACTACTGTGCATTCACACACATGATGCTATACTATATCAATCTAAACTTGCCTACACAAGTCTACCTTCAACTTTTACTACAGTTTCAAGTTCAAATATATGACATAGGCGTTCTAATACTTGATTTGAGATCTTTTGCCCCATTTCATGTATGAAGGATTTTGCCATTGAAAGGCTTATGTTAGAAGAGATCCTCTCAATTCTGCCTTCTCTTGTCAGCTTAATAATCTGATATTTGAGTGCTAAGGAAAATGCACTGTTTCTGGTTTGGGCAGAAGTCCCAATTTGCGGTTTTAAAGATTCTAAATTCTTTGCTCATAGGAGGGTGGCTGCATCGCACCCTACTTCAAATTGTTACATATTTGAGCAAGCAAAAGGTGCAAGCGCAACCCCTCACTGAGGAAGAGCCTTCTTGTTATACCAACCTCTTCTACCACTCAGCAGAGGAGGTAGAGACCTGGAAGTGATAAGCAGAATTTCTCATGATTAACTACCCCTACTTGTCCCTGCTAGTGATGTATTCCCACTGTGCCTGCTGCAGCAGAGAGCCACAGGAGGACAAGAGGATGGGGAATGACCCAAAGGTCAATAGGAAGCAGGACTTCTTCTTGTCACTGCTAGTGATGTATTCCCACTGTGACTGCCACAGCAGAGAGCCACAAGAGGACAAGAGGATAGGGAATGGCCCAAAGGTCAATAAAGAGCAGGTGAAGAAGAGACTATGCACTATGCAGAGACAATCACTGACATTATAGAGGCCCATCCTTGACATGTAGTATAATTTCGTGACAGCATTTGACTATTCCTGGCATAGCAGAGGTGCATCCTTTATGTATAGTGGGCATTATTGGTGTAAGTTTGACAAAACAGTTGTCTATGCATAGAAACATTATGGCTATCCTCTGCATACTAAAGGCGCATCCCTGACATATTGTGGGCATATTTGCAATATTTTGGTTATCCCTGGAAATTATCACCCTTCAATGTCATGTTGTGGGCATTCTTGGCAATATTCTGGCTGTTCCTCATATAAATGTGACACTTTCTTGAAAAACTGTGGGTTATTTTTAACATAGAAGTGGCTATACAGTGCATAATGGCATTGTAATATTCTGCAATGGTCTCTACCTCATTGTGGCCAATCTTGGCAGTGCCTAGAAGATGAGTGGTGAAAATCACTGGCAGGTGATGGACATCTATATGATTTCATATTTAAAAATATGCATAAGGGCAGAATATCTCCATTGCGCAACACTTGCACATGCCAGTGAATATATTTTCAAGAAAAGGGCAAGTTTGGATTTATGGGAAGTTAGCTTATTTGTTCACATTAAAAATGTAGTTCCTGGTGTAATGTCTGGATTTTCAAAAACTGTCATTGTAAAGATTCAGATCAAATTAATGCATATCAGGGGTACATTTAAAGTACTATCTGGTTGTGCCATTGTTAGACCTGGCTTGTCCAGCGGGTTTATCCCCAGACTGTTTGCTTTTTGGCCTCCTGTTTTGGACCCTGTTTTGTTGGTTTTATGACTCTGGGCACTTTACAACTGCTGATCAGTGCTAAAGTGCATATGCTCTCCCTGTAAATTGTATTTATGGATTCGTGGTTCCATGATTGGCAAATTTGATTTACTGGTAAGTCCCTAGTACAGTTCACTGTGTGTGCCCAGGGCCTGTAAATCAAATGCTGCTGGTGGGCCTGCAGCACTGATTGTGCCACCCACATGAGCAGCTTGTAAATGTTACTCAGACCTGCCACTGTAGTGTCTATGCGCATTTTGGTACTGCCATGTCGACCTGGCAAGTGTGCCCCCTTGCCAGGCCCTAACCTTTCTTTTTCTTACATGTGAGTCACCCCTAAGGTAGGTCCAAGGTACCCCTGTGGGCAGGGTGCTGCGTATGTGGAAGGTAGGACATGCACTGATGTGTGTGGCATGTCCTGATAGTGAAATATTGCCAATTTTGTTTTTCACTATTGAAAGGCTATCTGTCCCATAGAATGGGATGGGAGTTCATTTATAACATCTTATAAATATAACTTTGCTTTGGGACAAGATGGAAAGATGGAGTTTAGTATGCCTGAACTCAGAATATAAAAATGCATCTTTTAGTAAAGATGATTTTTATATTGTGTGTTTGAAAATACCACTTTTGAAAAGTGGGTATTTTCTTGCTTAGCCATCCTGTGTGCCTCTGCTGGTTTGTGTATTGACTGTCTGTCTTTGGAGTGATAGGGGCTGGGGAGGTGCATTCTCTCAGACAGCCACCGGGTGGGGGGGTGATGTGTGTCCTGCCTTTCCTGAATGAGTCAGGGCTGGGCTGAAAAGTCCTGGGCTGCAATCATAGTAGGGGGAAGAGTTCTCACTAGCACCTGAATAGGCCCTGTCTGCCTTACACAATGATGTCTCCACCTCCTGCCAGGAAGCTGCACCAGAGAGGACATAACTGGTTTTGGCTGGTCAAAAAGCTTCTCTGCCACCAGAGAACAAAGGAATTTGTGCTATAAAGAGTGGGGCCCAGACCCCTGAACTTTAGATTACTGCTGAACTAAGGAACATGCCAAGAAGAAGACTCAGGAAAGCTGGAGGAGGAGTACTGCCCCTGTGCTGTGTGCTGTTGGGGTTGGCCTGCAGTGTTTGCTTCTGTCTTGGGAAGGGAAAGTACTGGACTGTGCTTTCATCATCCTGCTGTTAGAGTTTTCTCCAAGGGCTTGAAGTAGAGCTTGCCTCCTGTTGGAAGTCTCAGGGATAGAAAAGACTTCAGAGATTACTTCTGGAATTCAAGAGGAACCTTTGCCAAGGAGAAGAGCTGGAGAAACTGAGGAGAAGTAGTGCCCCTTTGCTGTGTGCTGTCTGGGATTGGCCTGCAGTGGCTGTTTCTGCCAAGGAAAGGACAAAGACTTTGCTGTGTGCTGTGTCCCCTTCTTGAGGAAGATCTCCAAGGGCTTGAAGTAGAGGTTGCCTCCTGTTTTGAAGTCTCAGGGATACAAAGACCAGCTACCCTGAACTCCCTTGCTGAGAGTTCTGACCTGCCAAGAGGGGCCTGCTGCTGTTCTGGGCCTCTGAAGGTTGTTTCTGCAGTTGGGAGCTGGAAAAGTAACGCAACGAGGAGAAGCGCGACACATCCGTACCTGTTTCCAACGCATCGCTAAAGAAACTGACACAGCGCCTGCCCACAGCACGAGAAATCGCCATACTCCGTATCGAGTGCACCGATCTATGAAGTCCGAGATCACTGCCCGATTCTGACGCAGGCCCTGCTGTGCGGCTGCAAGAAACAATGCATCGTGGGACCATGGCTGAAGAAATCAACGCAAGTAACATTGCCGCCGCAGAATCCAGAACCAACACATCCCCGATCCTCATGCATCGCACTGGGGCACCAAGACTAGAAGGACACTAGAGCCGTAGTAAGAAGCCGACACATCACCTCCCCTTCAGTAAGGAACCGATGCATCACCTCTCCTGCATGGCAGTAAGGAACCAATGCATCACCTCCTCTGGAGTAAGGAACAGACGCATCACCTTCCCTGCACGTAAGGAACCAACACATCACCTTCCGTGCGGCTGTTCTTGCTTTTGACGCATCCAAGGTACTTAGGGGCTCATTACGATGGCGGGCGGAGGCACCACCGCATTGCTGGCGGTGGCGGAAAATGTCCTTTTCCACACTCCAGCGGCGGTCCACGCGCCCACCATATTACGATGGGCAAACATAGCCCATTTTCCGTCCGCTGCGGAGTTACGTGAACCGCCAGAAATTTGTGCCCGCCACCGCTGCGGAGGGAGCCAATAGAGACATACCGCCATGAGGAATGACGTCCCGTCCGCCGTACAAATTACGATGCCGCAAAGAGCCCATCACACCGCAGCGGAGAATCCACCCACCCGGAGACGGCGGAAGCACTACTGTGGAGAGCGAAACCAGACTCCCGGTCCCCTCCACCCGGCCTGACCGCAATGGATCCAGCTCTTCAAGCCTTTCTGCTGCTGTACCTCATCCACCACCAGCAAATAATACACCGTCGCGGACAACGCCGCAGGTACGCAAATACGCAACTCCGCACACAACCACAACACACAACTCCTGTGCTGCGATATGGTTCCTGTCCACATCAGACACTCCCCCAGTGTACCCACACATGTCCTACCTGTCAGAAACTCACCCCTCCGCATCCGGGTCACCCATCAACCCCGAAATCACTGCAATGTCCCGGTCACGTCACCACAGCAATGAAGACGCAGGAAAACCTGCGCACAATGTAGTAGGCAGGGCCAACGCCAGGCATGGGCAGTCCGCCCAGATTCACAGGGCTCCACCTGCACCCTTCCCACACTACGCTTCCCACACCCATTTGAGCACATGCTGTGTGCTCCTCCTGTGCCCCCCCTGCACAATTAACCTGCCAGGTGTAGCCAGACCTCGCACCTCACACATCAAAGGACAAGGTAGATTGCCTGGGAAGGTGGGGGTGAAGAGGAACACCCTGCACAGAAGCTCAGGGGCTGGACATCCCCCCTCCTCACACCAACCTTCCACTCATGTGAAGCAAACTGAGTATAATCACAAAATGAAGACTCACCCTGCATATGAACATCCACTGAACTGTCCACACTGCCTGTCAAGTCACTCAGAAACACCCAACACTGACACCCAGCCACATACTCATACAATAGGTCAGCAGCAATGGAGGACAATAAATGTGCCAGCCAAAAGTGAAGTGGACGTTGCTGGAAAACCATGGAGCGAGCCACATAGCATCTGTACATCACATGCAAGAGAAGGAACATATCACACCACCCTTAGGCCATCAAATCAGACATGGGTGGCACAGTGAGTGAAATTAAACCAAAGTGACCTCTGTGCAACAACTCAGGGATACATCAAGGCAAGCCATGCATAGGCACAGGAATGATAGGAAGTGTCTGAAGTCATACAGTGACCAGCCACACATCTGTGTCAACTTACTTGACATGTGTATGTCATCAGCACAACACACATGGCTCAATGTCACACTCCCTGACTGTCAAACACAAGTAGGACCTTTACACATACCCCTCATCTACCCATCTCACACCTGCAACACTCCCCACCTGTGAGAAACACACATAATGGTCAAAATGATGTCCTGTGAGTTCAATGACAACCAATCACACTCCCTGTGGTGCATCCACAAATATCAGACTCAAACTCAGGGATGCCTGAACCAATGCTGACACAAAAACAATAGACAAACACAAAGCTCACAAACAACATCCACAGAAGTCCAACAAGCCCAGACATGTGCAGCCAAACAGTGGAAAGGCAATGTGACCCTAGACAGAACAGGAGTACACAACATTGTCACTCAGGGCCAATGCACAGACACCATACCCCAACACAAACAAGAATTGCATCATCAAAAACAATCATGAACACCAACTGGGATCAATGGGACAAATCAGCTAACACAGACAGAGACACCACACCACTCATCAAGTGAACATGGTGTCATAGTGTACCACAAGCATGCACATTCACAATCCTGACAAGTGACAGGTCAAAAATAGGAGGACAAACCACCATTGTGCACTCAAAACAAGCTTATGAACAAGAATCCACCTTGCTGCATGTGACAGACACACAAGTAATGCATACTACACTTGCAACACACATCTGAATGTATCACATAGCAACAACTACTCACACGCAATGTCATGCAAATAGAACATCACACACACATAGCATCTGTCAGTAGAAAGAGCCAACACAGCCCAAACACTGCATACATCCACAACAAAAACACAACAGATGCACATACCAATCCATCACATTGCAAACTCAGCTGGACATCAGGGGGATGCACACCAGGCAAGTACAAGGCAACATACACTGATAGCACTGCATGCACACCAAGCAGTGTGTGCACAACAGCAAAACCAGTAGCACATATATCTGAGTGCCACACCATGAACTCCCACAACACAAATCATCACAGCACACAGAGAAAATCACACTCAGGAAGGGTAGCAGTACCTCAGCAAACACACATACAGCTTAGCCTTCACCCACAGATGTACAACCCAGGGAAAGCCAGATGCAAACAACATGACTAGAGGACTGTGCTGCTCAAACATATGCACTGCACATGAGCAACCATGACAGCAAACCAGTAGAAGAAAATAACACATAACTAATTGTGAAACTGTCCTGAGTGTCACATTGGTCCTGTACACAGATCAGCCTCACACAGCATAGTGCCACACTATGAAGTGGTGGGGAGGCCCACACACTGGCAAGCCATGGGGTGGAAGACATGAGATTGAAGTGGTGTGTACTTCAGTAGTGGACAGGTGAGGAGTGTATGGTACACAAACACATAGAGGAGTTACTCACAATGTGTAGGCATCAGAAGCACATATAGGGGATGGCATGACTCCACATACCACATACCATACTGGAGCCAAAAATGGGTCAAGAGACAGCAATGTATGAGAAAACTCACAAATAATGTCAGTGTGGCTGAGCAGGTCTGCACAGTGATCACAAACAGTAACAAGACACTTGGCTGATCAACAAGACACAACACAGACTTGGCAGTCACACACTCTACATACTCACAACTGGCAGCAACAGCAAGTAGGTGTCCCCCAGGAGTGCAAGGACACACCAACACACTGCACAGTGCCCAACCTACAACTCCTACATGTGCCCACAATCTGAAGCACATGGCAGACAATTGAAACAAACAGGCACTCATTACCTGGATCATACATGTGTGCATTTGGCATTGCAGGGGCACACACACATCAACACTACTGACAATGACAGCCCATTCACATTGTATGACCACTCAAGTTCACATATTCAAATGTACCCATGTGACTAGGAAGACAGGCCCACACAAGATGACCACATATCAACACTGCTGTTCACACATCAAGAAAGATCACACAGATATGATGGACCCTGGCCAGCCCGCAAGTAATCCTGTGGATAGAATTCACCTCAGTCCTGGTATTGCATCCTAACATGACATTTGTACAATTTAGCAAACCTGACCATAGAATGATTAGGATAAGAGTAGATCATCACAAACAACCATCATTGCACCCTCAAGCCCCAGAGTCAAGAATAACTAAAGTGCCTGTCATCTCTGGCAAACTCTGAAAAAGTAAAACAAGCAATTGGCAATGTTAAAGTGGCATACAGAGCATGTATCACATGAAACCATACCCATACAAAAAACCTTTTATCTAGCAAGGACATTGACAAAGCAGACAACAGGAGTAACTGTCTTTATTACATATTACCCAGATAGGCATCAAAAGTAGAAAACAGCAAGGCCATTGGCCAGTCCATAGTTCAAAGTATGTACATGTGTGCATGAGAAACTGCACAGGGAATGGGCATCCAAAGTGACAAACAGCAAGGCCATTGGCCAGTCCAAAGTATGTACATGTGTGCATGAGAAACTGCACAGGGAATGGGCATCCAAAGTGACAAACAGCAAGGCCATTGGCCAGTCCATAGTTCAAAGTATGTACATGTGTGCATGAGAAACTGCACATGGAATGGGCATCCAAAGTGACAAACAGCAAGGCCATTAGCCAGTCCATAGTTCAAAGAATGTACATGTGTGCATGAGAAACTGCACAGGGAATGGGCATCCAAAGTGACAAACAACAAGGCCATTGGCCAGTCCATAGTTCAAAGTATGTACATGTGTGCATGAGAAACTGCACAGGGAATGGGTAACACCGTACACTGCCACGGGAATCACCACAGCTCCGGGGATACAAATGAGCAGTCCAGGTACCGCGGTGGGAGAGATGGGTTTGGGAGGGGGACTTTGCCTCAGACTTGGCTGTCAGTTGAACTGGGAGGTGGCTGATTGTCGGGGCCAGTTGGAGAACTGGACCTGGGAGAGAGAGGCCACGCAGAGGTAGAGGCATCAGTGGCTGTGGGAGCCGGAGGGCTGCTTGGACCGGGTGGCATGGTGGCACGGGGAGGTGGAGACATGCTGCCGTGAGACACAGTGTGTGAGGGTGAATGTGGAGGGCTGAATCTACACTTCTTGGGGATTTGATAGGCAAGAATTGAATTGGTAGGAGTGGGAAGTGGGGCGGGCACAACAGCCTCACTCACCACCAAAGGTGTATCAGGTGCAGGTGGCTCTCCCTGTGGGGATTTGCTGGATCTGGGGGTACGCTTGGGGTGGCCTTGCCTTTTCCCCTCCATCCCCTGTTGACCAGGTGAACCCCCCACATTGCTCTCCTTTCCCTGCTTCACAGGGGTGTGGGTGGGAGTTGAGGTTGTGGGTGAATCTGCCTTAGAGAGCTGTTTGTGCTGACTCTTTGCAGGCATAAGCTTCACAGCAGGCAGGGCAACTGTTTGTTTGTCTTTGGGAGCAGGTGTGGGGATGGGAGTGTCCTTGGATGGGGTGATTTAGATGATTGTGAGCTTGAGGCCTGCTTCTTGGCCTGATGCCCGTGAGTGTCACGTGAGGGGCTTTTGCCTTTGCACTCCTGTGTGCCTGTTTTTTGCTTTGGGGATGGTGTCTGTGCTCTGGGCCGCTTGGAGTGCTGCTGTTGTGTGCTGTGTGTGGAGTACTTGGAGCCTGAGGGCTGTGGTGTGTGGTCACTCTCATCAGATGGTGCCACTGGCAGGGTGCTTGCTGAAGGGACTGGAGCTGGACTTTGAGCCTGTGACAGCTCAATGGCTGCTTTCACTGTGGAGGACAAAGACTGGACAGTTCTGTGTAGCCCACCCACGTCAGAATGAATGCCCTCCATGAAGGCAACTACCTGTGCCAGCTTCTTGTCATGATCCTGGAAGGCATTCAGGAGAGTAGTCTGACCCACACACAGCTGGCGCAAAAGGTCCACCACCTCTACACTGAGGGCAGCAGGGGAGACAGGGGCAAGGGCAGCGGTGCCTGGGGAAAGGACACTCTACTCTTCTTAGTGCTGTGGGCATGGACAGCACCGGTGGTAGTAGCCGGGAGGGTGGGCACTGGACGATGTGTGGTGGAAGAAGAGGCAGATTTCCCACTCCCTGTGCCCGGCAACATCGAGGAGTCACCGCTGGAGTCAGATGATGTTGAGGTTGGTGTTTCTGGGCGTGATTCTTCCTGGGCACTCCTGTCCCCCTCCGAGGCGCTGGTCACATCAGTGAGCTCATGTGTAGCAGTCGTACCAGAAGCTTCACCACTGGTGTCCGTCCCCTGTCCTTCCGTGCCCTCGGTAGATGCTGCAATAGACAGAGACGTAGGTTCAGTATAGTATCATACTCACAAACATCATATGCAAGCAAAGCACAAAACTTGAATATGATACCCCCATGTTGCACACCACCCTGTGCAGTCTGCATGTGCAACCTTGATGCAAAACTCAGAAGATGCATGGAAACATGCATAGTTGACATTAATGACCCATGTGACGTTCACACAGCCAAATAGCTGGCCCGTGCCTCCTTGTAACCTAACATACTGATCTCTGTAAGCATACCTATGTGCCTGTAGGTGAGATAGATATACATCTCAACATGTTGTCTCAGTCACATATGGAGTCACTTTAAGGGGACAACACAGATACTGACTCAAAAATGTCCTTTTACAATGGCCTTGAGCTACTGATGTCCACCATGTTGTGCTTTGAAGCACAACGATAGTTGCACATTGGTGTCAGATGTGTAGTTATCACAATTTCCAAGTCAAGCACTGCACACATCGACAAAAGCACACTAAGATGATGCACCCAGCTGTTCACTGCCCGGTGATGTCTATGACACCCATGATGCAGCAGATGTCATAAGGCCACATCTCATCTTGCAATGTCAAGGGCCATTGTATTAAACACATGAGAAAGTACATGTAGCAAAAATGCATGACAGCTGCACTCAACACAGAGGCCACTTAGAAGCCATTACATCACACTAGAAACATCACAGCGCTCCGCACTGGCTCAGGGTTGGGATACATGCAGTCACTCACACCCAAAGTTACCCTTCGCAGAATACTCACCCCCAACTTGCTGCTGATGGGCCCTGAAACGTCCATCCAGCTCTGGCTGTGTCACTGCCAAGATGTGGGCCATTAATGGTGTCATGCTCCTGCGCGCCAACCTTCCAGTCCGAGGGAGCATCCCTAGCGTCATCTCTGCCACGTTTTTGCTCAGCCGGCAGATGTCATCCCACCTCTTGTGACAGTGTGTGTGCCGTCGGTTGGAGACACCCAGAGCCCGCACCTTGCGTGCAATGGCTCTCCATAAGGCCTTACGCTGGTGGACTTTAAGCTGCAGGCATGGGAGACAAGAAGAGGAAGTTTCAGTGACACTGTGTTATGTACCACTGTGTCTCAGTACAGGAGCATGCACAAACTTAGCACAGCTATACAGAAATGTTGAGCAGAGGCCATACAGCATGACACGTAGTACATTTGCATCAGATGATCGCATAGAAATGCATGCAGGTATGAGGATGGACACAGTACCTGGCCATCTCATACACATGCAGAATGCCAGCACAGAAAGCAATGTGAAGAAGGCCCTCATGTGTGATGCAGTACGTGAGTGAGCAAGACATACATTACATTGGAAATGATGTGTCGGGGCAGACTCACTGTGTCCAACACTACACACCCCTCAATGTCCTTGGCCTGTGAATGGCTCACTGTGTCATGGAGGTCACATTTAGGGACATGATCTTACATTCTCACACCCTTCTCACAAGGTCTGTCTTGTGCAATCCTCAGTCCTAAAATAGCTCACTGAGAAATAGGGTGGCAGACAACACATATGTTTCACTCTGTCCATTTACTGATGGGTCCTTGTCAAATTGGGCAGTATCTGTGCAGGCCAGGGCGACTCACACTGAGGTTAAACGTGGGCCATAAGAACATTCACATGCATGTACAATATGAGAGGGCAAACAGTGCCTACACATGCGAGTCAGTACACATAATGAAAAGAATGGAAGGAGGATGTTTCAGAAGTACATTAATCTGATGTGTCATAGGTGAATTTACACCAAGAGTGTCACCCTCAGGCATTTCAATCCTTTGCATAATGCTTACATATCCATGGTAGGTACAATGAAAGGGTAAACCCAAACAAGCCACTGGGACCTGGGTATGAAATAGTACAATATAGAATTGGTCCCAGCAGAGCAATTCTTAACACAACACACAGTTGGAAACACAATAAACATAAATATACTAATACGTTTGTGGAGGTTTAGTACAATGTTATTTAAACACATTGAACGTGACAAATGCTTATGAGTCAGCGAATAAATCAAAAAAGCAAAAGACAAGTGCCCCACATGGGGCGAAAAAGGAGACTGGGGGGAAAAGAGATATTGTGCATCAAGTGAGGGTTGAAAAAGTGTAAAGGAAAGGTAGTGACATTATACTCTTCACATAATTATTTACATAGGAGAACAGCTTAACCTTAAGCCTCACAATTAAAAGGATAGAGAATGCATAGCCATGATTGAAACAACACTATCACAGCGAACAATCGCTGTTGATCAAACTGGCATGTGACAATTACAAAGTCGACATTTCGACCCCCGGATAAATGTAGGTTGTTTAATCCCTTACGACAGGGTCTTCCTCAGGACTGTGAGTGGGGGAGGATGGGGGCACCTGAGAAATTAATACACAAGGTCTTAGTTCATTGGCATTGAACAGAATTACAAATATAGGTGAATGGGATGAAGCCAAAATTACCATGAACCACCACTGACTGTAGGTGGTAACATAGTAGCTGGGCCTGTAGGCTCCAAAGGCGGAGAGCGGATGGTAGGCACCTGAAAATTAATGTGGGTGCCATCAGAATAGATCCCAAGGACTCTAGACAAATTCTAACTATTAAAACTACCCAGCGGAATTAGTCCGACTTACTTGGATTTAATTAATAGGGAAGCTGTCCCTTTAGGGTGGCCATCAAGCCAGACAAATGATTAATGTCCCTTGGACTGTAAAGTTCCAATGCGTCGTTTTCAAAGAATCTAAAGGAGAAGAAAAAAAGGAAAGAAAGGACCCTGGATCAACCACTCAGTTCGGAAAAAATCTCGAAACAACCCGTGTGGCTGAACAAACAGAGATAATTAACTCTATTGTTCTGGGTCGTAAAGACTCGTAAAGCCCGTCCGGTGCTTAATCTGGGAAGAAATAAAGTACAGGAAAAATGCTCTTAGCTACGTGCGAGCAGTTGGCCAGATAACGATTAAGGGAAAGGGACTTCTGCGCTCTAGGACCAGCGCGTGATTGGGGCTTACCTCTGAGTGTTGGAGAATCCTCCGTCTCGAAAGCAGGGAGCCGGAGCACTGCCACGTCTGCTTTAATATAGCAGGGGCTCGTCTCCCTCGTGTGCGAGCGGGCCGCGTCATAACAGGCGCATGATGCTTGTCAGATTTGACAAGTCATCGCGCCTGCAACATGGAAGAAAGACTTACTGTGCCATATTATAGTCGAAAAGGAAATAAATTGCCTATATGATTGGCATCAATGTAAAGGTCGAAAAAAGCGCACTGTATGCCAAGACTGAAAAAAAGGGGGCAATTTGAATATTTGTGTTCGTAAGTCGAGCGCGCACCAGACTGAAGAGAAACGCGCGTCCACTCCCTCAAAAGAGTTGTATTAATATGCATAGATATATTGAGGTTGTTACATAGTTTAGAAAGTCTAGCATAGAGATATGAACAAATTAAGAGTTGTCAGTAGTAATGGCATACTCTATAAACATAGCAGGCATAAGTGTTCTGATCCCATGTTCTATTGGGAAAATGGGACATAAAGCCGGCTTGTTGTGCATGTTAAATTCATACTCTTATACATACAAATCGTAGTATCATCAGCGCATTGGAAATTATCCTCTGTCATGGATAGAACAACTGTCTGTTATTGGCAAATAATGTCAACCTATTACCTCCACACGGTGGTTGACAGTGGTACATCACATACAGTGTCAGTTTTTACATGAATTCTATATGACGAACATCATATATAAACAATTTAACCCACGTTTCAAAAGGAGATGGGGCACACAACATGCACATAGTGTTTGGTAAATAGATACTATTATGTGTACTGATGAAATTGCTGACATTGCATGAGAATGATGTTAAGGTTGCAACCAGTGCACATGAAAATTAAATGATGGTGGTCTGGTGTAAGACACAGCCATTCTAGAGTGTGCAGATGTATTATTCTGATACTAGGCACGACAACTGTGCATGGCTGGCGTCCAATTCGTTAAGGCCATTCTGTATAGAGTCTAAACGGTACATCCATTTACATTCTCTGACGTTGAGAATGGTTTCCATGTTACCACCCCTGGGTTCAAGGGTGGCCTTCTCCAAAACCAACCACTTGAGATCCTTGGGTCCATGCTTAGCATCTCTAAAGTGCTCCACCAGGGGGGGTGCCTTGTACTCCGCAACATATTCGGCTGCAATGCTGCAATATGCGGGCTTTTACTTTCTGCTGTGTTTGGCCGACATATATTTTGTCACAAGGGCAAATGATTCCATAGATCAAATTGGAGGTATTGCAGTTCGTAAAGGATTTGAGATCAATCGTGTGTTGTTAATAAACAAACTGTTTCGTTTGAATCGTGATGCTGCAGGCCTTGCATTGGCCACATTTGAAATGGCCTAGTGTGGGTGGTAGACTCCATAGAGATTGAAGGGATGATTCCTCCACAGAGTTCAGGAAAGAGCGTACTACACGGTCCTTCACACTTTTGGCTTTCTTGAAGGAATGCATAGGTAGCTCCAATTGTTCTATGTCATCTGATATGAGGCCCCAGTGCTTGTTGACCACCTTCTTAATGGCGTTGCTCTGTATCAAAAAATTTGTGACACAGATCATCCTCTGGATGGAATCACATTCTCTTTCTCTTGGTGTTAACAGTGTTTCCCTGGGGATAAACCAAGCCCTTTTTCGTGCTCTCTTCACCAGTCTCTTCGGATATCCTCTTTGTAGAAGTCGGACACTGAGCTCCTCCGATTCAGACATTAAGTCTTCCCTCTTGGAGCAGTTCTGACGAATCCGCAGGAACTGCCCGAATGGTAAATTGTCTCTAAGTCCCCTTGGGTGATGGCTGTTGTAACGAAGAAGCGAGTTGCGTTCAGCTGGCTTCCGGTATAGCGTGGTGTACAGTGTGTTATTTTCATTTCTGATAGTGATATCAAGGAAATCAATTTCTCTGGAGTCAGAATGTACGGTAAACTGTATGTCCTCATTCCTCTGAATTAGCCATGTGTGAAAGAGACCTAACTCCACTGGATCGCCAGTCCAGATCATGAGGATATCATCTATGTACCTCCTCCACAAAGTCACCTTGTTGTTATAGGGATTAGTGTCACTGAAGATGAATAGATTTTCAAAATGATCCATAAAAATAATGGCCAGGTCTGGGGCAAAGGCCGCCCCCATCGCTACTCCTTTGACTTGAAGATAATAGTGACCCTGAAAAAAGAAAAAGTTTTTCATCATAGCAATTTGGAGTAACTTAATGATGAACTCTGTAGGTACCATTGCTGGTGCTGTCCTGCGCTCAAGCGCTATTTTCATAACTTCAAGGGCCGCTTGTTGAGGTATGCTCGTGTAGAGTGACACGATGTCAAAAGTCACTAGGAGTTGCTCCATCGGATCAAAAAGCTGCTGGTCCACTAGGTTAATTGTCTGCATGGTATCTCTCAGGTATGCCTTCGTAGTCTCTGCTATGGGCTTTAGAAAGAAATCTATGTATCGGCACAATGGTTCGAGTAGGGATCCGCAACCTGAGACGATGGGACGTCCAGGAGGGTTCTGCATATCCTTGTGGATTTTTGGCAGCGTGTAGATTGTGGGGAGGCGCGGCTGCTTCTGATTCAGATACTGGAATTCCAAGTTGGTTAAGAAACCCTGTTCTAGGCCTTCCTTTGTGATTTCCAATATCTCTTTCACCAATTCTTTAGTGGGGTCTGCTCGTAGTTTCATGTAGCTGATCCCATCTTGCAGTTGGTTGAAAATCTCCATCTTATACTTGGTCACATCCTGCACCACAATGGCTCCACCCTTATCCGTGGGTTTGATAACAATATCCTTGTTCTGTTTGAGCGACACGAGTGCTTTATGTTCCATTTTAGAAATGTAATTGGTGTGTTTCCTTGTTTTAAGTATTTTAGAAACATCCCTAAGGACCACGCTCTCGTAGGCTAGAATGTTGTTAGTCATAGCATGCGCCGGTGGGACAAAGGTAGAAGGTACCCTCTGTCCCGTCTGTGAGGTCACATTGCATGTAGGAGATTGTCTAAAGAAGTAACGTAGGAAAATCTTCCTAAAGAACAGATGTAATTCTGTCTTGATCATGAAGCGGTTCGGGTGGGATGTAGGTACGAAAGAGAGACCTTTACTTAGCACCCTGGTCTCCTCTTCCTTCAGGGCGTAAGAGGAAATGTTCACTATCGGGTTTTCTGGTTTCCTTACCATCTGTAGACCCTGCGGCGGGTTTGGATCTTGCCGTGGTTCTCTGGCTGGAAACGCACCTGCTTCTGTGTTCTCCCGCGCCCCCTCTCCCAGTTCCCGCTGGACTGTGCCTGTCCCCGTTGGGGTCCTTGGGGCCAATTGCCACTCCTCCCTCTGGGTGGTCACAATTGACCTTCGCCTAAAAAAGGAGGAGGTCCTTGTGCTGGATACCAGCTGTCCTGATATCTATAATCTGAGCTTGTGGCGGCTTGTTCGTTATCCCTTGGGCCTACCTTAGGGGTGACTGATATGTAGAAAAGGGAAGGTTTAGGGACTGGCAAGTGGGTGCACTTGCCAAGTCGACATGGCAGTCCCAGACTGCACAAAGGCTCTGCAATGGCAGGCCTGAGCTATACTTTACAAGCTGCTTCTGTGGGCGGCACAACCAGTGCTGCAAGCCCACCAGCAGCATTTGATTTACAGGCCCTGTGCACCCATGGTGCACTATACTAGGGTCTGGCAAGTAAATCAAATAATCCAATCATGGAGTCACTAATCCATACATCAATTTACAATAGGGAGCACTTGCACTGTGGCACTGAATAGCAGTGGCACAGTGCCCAAAGCATCTAAACCAGCAACACATATCAAAAACATAGGAGGTAATCAGTGAAAAAATGGAAGGGAGACTCACGCCAATGGTACCAGGTCTAACAGGAACTTTACAGTCCAAGGGACATTAATCCTTTTTCTGGCTTGATGGCCACCCTAAAGGGACAGCTTCCCTATTAATTAAATCCAAGTAAGTCGGACTAATTCCGCTGGGTAGTTTTAATAGTTAGAATTTTACTAGAGTCCTTGGGATCTATTCTGATGGCACCCACATTATTTTTCAGGTGCCTACCATCCGCTCTCCGCCTTTGGAGCCTACAGGCCCAGCTACTACGTTACCACCTACAGTCAGTGGTGGTTCATTGTAATTTTGGCTTCATCCCATTCACCTATATTTGTAATTCTGTTCAATGCCAATGAACTAAGACCTTGTGTATTAATTTCCCAGGTGCCCCCATCCTCCCCCACTCACAGTCCTGAGGAAGACCCCGTCGTAAGGGATTAAACAACCTACATTTATCCGGGAGTCGAAACGTCGACTTTGTAATTGTCACATGCCAGTTTGATCAACAGCGATTGTTCGCTGTGATAGTGTTGTTTCAATCATGGCTATGCATTCTCTATCCTTTTAATTGTGAGGCTTAAGGTTAAGCCGTTCTCCTATGTAAATAATTGTGTGATGAGAATAGTGCGGAGCACGCCTACCGCGATTTTCAAAAGTGTATTTCACTACCGCGATTGCGGTTCCCATTGGCTGAAAGGGCATGGGCTTTGGCTGTGTCACACCGCGGGGCCCAAGCGGTCGCTACTGCGAATTGGCATCATTCAATTGTATCCAATGACCATGATTGCGGTGGCGGGGCACGTCTACCGCGGGTTTCAAAAGTGTATTTCACTACCGCGATTGCGGTTCCCATTGGCTGAAGGGGCATGGGCATCAGTGTCACACCGCAGGGGCCAGGCGGTCGCTACGGCGAATTGGCATCTTTCAATTGGTGCCAATGACCGTGATTGTGGTGGCGGTGCACGCTTACGGCACCTATGGACACATCATGCTGTAGCAATGGCAATGGCCAGTTCTCAGCATTGAACAGTAGACACTTACTATGAATCATGCCACCAGATAGTTAAATTCAATGCTAGTGTGACATTTAACTCACTGATGACTACACATGCCATGTCAGTGCACAGGATTACATGCATTGGCAGGTACTCCCTCACATATGACTTATGATGTTGTTGTGCATGTACACAGATCTGTTGTGTGATGGACTCTCAAAAATGTAAACATGTCAATGTGTGAGAAGGCTAAGCAACCCACAGGAATGATGGACAGACTACATATTGTGCCTATTTCACTGTGTAGATTGCTGAACTCATGTTTACACTTGATCTTTATGCACACACTGTGCTCATTGTGTTGTAAATGTGTGCCCTATCCGAATCACGCAAGAAGGTGTGGCAGGTACAGCAGCTATGTAGAAGCCAGCAGTGTTGCTGTTTCAGACATGCGCTGTGTCAACTACTCTCAGGGCTGGTGACACAAGATGTTGGAATGTACCATTTGGCATTCACATAGTCTGATTCTGTTTTGGGGGACTCACTATGTACATACAGAACACGTGTACAACTACTTCAGTTCAAGCTGTCTCTGCATGTGACTTGTGCGATAAGCTGTAGTTTCAGGCCAGTCATTGTTGGCGCTGTGTCAGTCAAAACGTAAGATGTTGGACACATCTCATAGGGGAATTGAATTGACATGTGTCCCCTTTCATCTTATCTAGGAGGCGACCAAATGTGCATCGTTCATTCACATTGCTTGCGGACATGGAGGATGAGGACATCATACGTAAATTCCGTTTGGATCGACTTACCCTTCAAGACCTATGTGCTCAGTTGGAGCCCCATCTGAGGCCACGCAGAACCTATCCGGCTTCTTTGACACCAACATGTAAGGTGATGGCGGCCCTGCATTTCTTTGCAACTGGTTCGTTCCAGTACACGGTGGCCAGCGCAGGTGGGATGTCCCAACCAATGTTCAGCATGGTGCTACGTGATGTCCTGTCCGCTATGATGACCTACAAGGACTGCTACATCCATTTTCCCAGGAGACATGAATTGGCAGCTGTGAAGGGTGATTTTTATGACCTTGCCCACATCCCTAATGTTGTTGGTGCCATTGACTGCACACATGTTGGCCTGGTTCCACCACAGGCACGTGAGCACATCTACAGGAACAGGAAGCATTTCCATTCCATTAATGTGCAAGTGGTATGCCAAGCGGATCTGATAATCTCCTATGTCTGTGCCAAATTTCCCGGATCAGCACATGACTCGTACATACTGCGAAACAGCATCGTACCACAGCTGATGGCAAATCTGCATCCAGAGTGTGCGTGGATTGTGGGTGAGTACGCAGAGTCAAGTAGCATGCTGTATGTGTGATATGCTGTCCTCAGCTACAGTTATTTTACAAAATTGCTCTGTGTATCTCACACCTAGGTGACTCTGCATATCCCAACCGGCCTTGGTTGCTGAACCCACTGAGGAATCCCAGGACCCCAGGTGAAGTCCTCTACAATGAGGCCCATGGGAGGACACGTCGTGTGGTGGAGCGTACTTTTGGTCTTCTTAAGTCTAGATTCTGGTGTCTAGACAGGAGCGGAGGTGCACTACTCTACTCTCCCCAAAAGGTGTGTCAGATTGTAGTTGCATGCTGCATGCTCCACAACCTGGCCTTGCGCAAAGAGAACCCCCTGCTCCTGGACGATGATGAGCAGCAGATACCCCCGCCTGCAAACCCACACATGTCCAGTGACGAGGATAGTGGAGAGGAGGAAGGTGTTGACCTGCGTCAACAGCTCATCAACCGCTACTTCCCTTGAGTGTGAGTGACATTGTACAACAGTGCCATTGTCTGCTGTCTTTGATGGTAGTGAAAAGGCCTAGAGGAGCTTTTTGACTGCTGCCTGTTGTTGGCTCTGTGCTGATGGCTGATGTTCGTGGCACAGAGTGGTCATGACCAGCCACATGATGTCTATGTTGATATTGTTTCTCATTGTAATGTGTGCTGGGTTGTGTACCTTGATGACTAGTGTTGTGTACTGGCTGTGATGCCATCACCTGACAAGTAAATGTCGTTCTCTTGTGTCTTTCTAGGTCCCTTAAGCCTCTCAATGCCTCGGAACAACCAGAGCTTCTGGTACATTGGAATCAGACTCAACATTGTACATCCTGTGATAAACATGGAGCTGACACAAAAACATAGGTGTGTAAAGAGTGTTTATTTACAAAGAGTGTTTGTGACAGACAAGTGATGTTTACAGAACTGGTGCAAAGTGAATCAATGAGTTGTCAGTGATGGTAAACGAGACAATGGTCACCACATTGATGTGGTGACACAGTCCAACAGACACCTGCCATCAACATGGCAGTATGGGTAAGGATAGTCAACAAAGTCAATGTCAAGGTGAAGAGAGGTGCCATCATGGCTGACTCTTTCACTTGCGTTTGTCTGGTGCTTTGCCACGTGATCCTCCCGTGGTGTTTCTCGGATGGCCCCTTTTGCGTTTTCCAGGGAGGCCTCTGCTGCGGTCTCAGTGGTGTCTGAGGAGTCATCCTGTTGCAGCTCATCCCTCTCTGTGGCCGCAGCTGAGGTGTTGGGAATATCATCCTGCGGGCCACTGGAGGGGGGTTGAGCTGTCCTTTGGGCCGCATGACTGTCCCTCAGAACAACCACAAGCTGGCCCATGAGGTCCACGATTTGGCCCATATGCATGTCCATGGACCTCTGTAGCAGGTGGCGCTCACGCACTTCTTCCACAGCCTGGCCCATCTGTCCCTGTGTTTGTTCATATGCCCAGAGGACTCTGGTGATGTTGGCCAGGGCTTCGGACCCAGTGTCCTGTCGATTTTGTCCCCCAGTTGCCCTCCCGACTGCCCTGCCGTCCCGGACCTGTGGTGTTGCCACTCTACGCACCCGCAGACTCTCCCTGCCCTCCTCAGATTGTGTGGTGGTGTTGGTATCCACTGAGGCAGGGAGAGTGTTGCAGGCAGCACTGGTGGTGGTGGTTGAGGCCTCACAGGTCATTGCAGCAGGGGGCAGCGCGGTTGTTGTTGCTGAGGTGGTGGTGGTGGGGACAGTTGGGGCCTGGGACGTGGTGCGCCCTGGCAGTCCTGATGGGCCAGGTTCAGGCTCCGCATCCGAGAAACTTAGGGAGTCTGCATCCGAGAGTCCATGTTCCGGGGGGGGGGGCGGGAGACTGGCTGTGCAGGTCGGTGTTGTCTTCTGCAGCAGTCAAATGTTGATCTCCTGTTGGACAGAGGTGAAATGGTCATTGAAGTGCCCCCCACAAGCTTGGTGTTAGATGTTTGGATGTTACATGTTATAAACCACACAGTTTACATTGATATCACTTTGTATGGCTGCACGGTACTGAGCATCATGACATGATGTGGAGGTACATACATTACTTGTCCATGGTGTGACATGTCGATGGATACCATGTTCCACGTACAGTTTGTGTGATTACAAGGACATGTCATCATCTAACGACTAGCAGCACAACAACTTTATGTGATGCGTCTTTTTTGTTTGCTCTGCATGAGAGACGTTACATCTGAGCATGTACTAGCCATTGTAATCTTATGCATACCTTTGTCATATCATGTACTTTACTTTCTTTTTACAACTGACCATGCATGTTTTGTGTTCATATGGGCCTTGATGCTCTGCCACCATGGCACTTAGACATAGCATTCAGTGCTGTGCATGATTGTGCCCTGGATTTCTTCAACATGTGATTTGGTGAGTCAAACTATAATTTCTGTGACAGTTACATACGCTTTGCTGTCTGCACACTGGAAGTGGCTATTGGATCTATGCCAAGTTGGATGACATGTGAGGGCTGCTGTGGTCATATGGCTCCATGCTTTTTGAGAAGAATGGCAGGGTGCATGCACTTTCTACCTACCTGTTCTGTGACACAGTTGAGGGGAATTGCTGCCACATGGTTCTGGGTGTGGGGGGTGTACCATCCTGCTGAGCTTTGGGACAAGGTGGCCTGGTGGGAGTTGTAGTGCAGGCTTCCCACCCACAAACACCCCTCCCTGTTAAGATGGCTACCTACCTGTGGGTTTAAAGAGAGCAATGCAATAGCTGCCACATGGTTGTGGGTGTGGGGGGTGCTCCATCCTGCTCAGGGCTGGGACAAGAGAGCATGAGATGGCTACATACCTGTTAGTTTGATGAGGGCAATGCAATGGCTGCCACATGCTTCTGGGTGGGGGGAGTGCTCCATCCTGCTGAGCTTTGGGACAAGGTGCCTGGTGGGAGTTGTAGTGCTGGCTTCCCACCCACAAACACCCCTCCCTGTTAAGATGGCTACCTACCTGTAAGTTTGAAGAGAGCAATACAATGTCTGTCATATGGTTGTAGGGGTGGGGAGTGTTCCATCCTGCTGAGCTGTGGGACAAGGGGGCCTGGTGGGAGTTGTAGTGCTGGCTTCCCAACCACAAACACCCCTCCCTGTTAAGATGGCTACCTACCTGTGGGTTTAAAGAGAGCAATGCAATAGCTGCCACATGGTTGTGGGTGTGGGGGGTGCTCAATCCTGCTCAGGGCTGGGTCAAGAGAGCATAAGATGGCTACCTACCTGTTAGTTTGATGAGGGCAATGCAATGGCTGCCACATGCTTCTGGGTGGGGGGAGTGCTCCATCCTGCTGAGCTGTGGGACAAGGAGGCCTGGTTGGAGTTGGAGTGCTGGCTTTCCACCCACAAACACCCCTCCCTGTTAAGATGGCTACCTACCTGTAAGTTTGAAGAGAGCAATGCAATGGCTGACACATGGTTGTGGGGGTGGGGAGTGTTCCATCCTGCTGAGCTGTGGGACAAGGGGGCCTGGTGGGAGTTTTATTGCTGCCTTCCCACCCACAAACACCCCTCCCTGTTAGGATGGCTGCCTCCCTGTGAAGTGGAGCAGAGGAAGGTAATAGGCTACACATGGCTCTTGGATGGGGGAGTGTTCCTTCCTGCTCAGGGGTGGGACAAGAGAGCATAAGATGGCTACCTTCCTGTAAGTTTGAAGAGAGCAATGAAATGTCTGTTACATGGTTGTGGGGGTGGGGAGTGTTCCATCCTGCTGAGCTGTGGGACAAGGGGGCCTGGTGGGAGTTGTAGTGCTGGCTTCCCACCCACAAACACCCCTCCCTTTTAAGATGGCTATCTACCTGTAAGTTTGAAGAGAGCAATGCAATGTCTGTCACATGGTTGTGGGGGTGGGGAGTGTTCCATCCTGCTGAGCTGTGGGACAAGGGTGCCTGGTGGGAGTTGGAGTGCTGGCTTCCCACCCACAAACACCCCTCCCTGTTAATATGGCTACCTACCTGTAAGTTTGAAGAGAGCAATGCAATGTCTGTCACATGGTTGTGGGGGTGGGGAGTGCTCCATCCTGCTCAGCTGTGGGACAAGGGTGCCTGGTGGGAGTTGGAGTGCTGGCTACCACCCACAAACACCCCTCCCTGTTAAGATGGCTACCTACCTGTAAGTTTGAAGAGAGCAATGCAATGTCTGTCACATGGTTGTGGGGGTGGGGAGTGTTCCATCCTGCTCAGCTGTGGGACAAGGGGGCCTGGTGGAAGTTGGAGTGCTGGCTTCCCACCCACAAACACCCCTCCCTGTTAAGATGGCTACCTACCTGTGAGTTTGAAGGGAGCAATGCAATGGCTGCCACATGGTTGTGGGTGTGGGGGGTGCTCCATCCTGCTCAGGGCTGGGACAAGAGAGCATAAGATGGCTACCTACCTGTTAGTTTGATGTGGGCAATGCAATGGCTGCCACATGCTTCTGGGTGGTGGGAGTGCTCCATCCTGCTGAGCTGTGGGACAAGGTGGCCTGGTGGGAGTTGTAGTGCAGCCTTCCCACCCACAAACACCCCTCCCTGTTAAGATGGCTACCTACCTGTGAGTTAGAAGGGAGCAAACACCCCTCCCTGTTAAGATGGCTACCTACCTGTGAGTTTGAAGTGAGCAATGCAATGGCTGACACATGGTTGTGGGTGTGGGGTGGAGTGTTACATCCTGCTCAGCTTTGGGACTAGGGTGCCTGGTGGGAGTTGTAGGGCTGGCTGCCTGTACACATGCCCCAATGGAAATATTGCTAGCTACTTTGGGGTGAATCAGAGGGAGTAAATGTTGGATCTGTGAGACGTGTTGGGTAGAGTGTGGTGCATGTTAGAACTGGGGGTCTCTAGTTGGCAATGGTATACACCTTTGACCAAATAGGGACCCTTGCTTCTAGTCAGGGTAGGGGGGATACACTACTAAAATAACCCCTGCTCACCCCCTTGGTAGCTTGGCACGAGCAGACAGGCTTATCTCAGAGGCAGTGTGTTAAGCATTTGTGAACACATACAGTAATACAGTGAAAACACTACAGATGGACACTACACAGGTTTTATAAAAATAAGTATTCTTTATATAGATTTAACACAAGACCACAAACGACAAAAATCCACAATACTGTACTCAAAATAGACTTAAAGATGGTAGAAGTAACTTAGTTCAAGTTGATGGTAAATGCAACACGTTTCTCTCAAAAGTACCTGGGATGCATAACGCAAAACAAACAAAGGGTCCGCAGGGAGGACGATGCGGCGAGCAAGCGCCTCGAAGCGGTGCGACGATCTGGTGCGATGCGATGAAAGTGCGCCCTTGATGCGATGCGATGATGTGAAGACGATGCGGGCACGCCCGACGGCCATGCGGCGAACTCTGTATCTTTGGAGCCGCGACAGGCCCTGCGACACGCTTCTCCGGTGATGCGACGGCAGATAGCTGCGATGGCGACACGCTTTTCGGGGGATGCGACGGCGACCCTTGCGGTGGCGACACGCTTCCCTGTTGATGCGACGGCAGGCAGTTGCGACAGCGACACGCTTCTCCGGTGATGCGACGGCAGTCAGCTGCGACGAAGGCACGCTTCTCTGGTGATGCGGCGGCGGCCTCTGTGGCGGCGACACGCTTCTCCTGCGATTCGACGGCAGCAGCTTTGTCAGCGACACGCTTCTTCTCGTTGCGTCACGCTTCCAGCTCCCAGCGACACGCAGGCTTCTGCAGACAGAATCCCCAGCAAGGGAATTCAGGAGGGAGCTGGTGGTGAAGTCTTGTAGCCCTGAGACTTCAGCAGGAGGCAAGCTCTAGTTCAAGCCCTTGGAGTAATATTCTGCAAGATGATGAAAGCTCTTTAAAAGTTCCTTCTCCTCTCCTTGGCACTGAAGATACCACTGTAGGCCAACCCAGCAACACAGCACACTGGCAGGGGGGCATTCCAACTCCTACAGCTTCCTTTGGTTCTTCTCCTTGGCAGAGGTTCGTCTTGTTGTTCCAGAAGTGATCTAAAGTTCTTGGTCAGGGCCCCAATATTTATGCCCCTAAATCCTTTGTCCTCTGAGGGCAGAGGGGCCTTTACCTGGTCCAAACCAGTTCTGTGCAGTCCTGGAGCACTTTGTTTACAGGACTCCTTCTTTCCTTTGACAGTGTGGGCCAGGGACATCAGACGCACCTCAGGAGGTGGAGCCAGCATTGTGGAAGGCAGGCACAGCCCTATTCAGACCCAGGTGTAACTCCTCCCACCACTCTACATGCAGATAGGTCTATTCAGCCCTGTGCTGACTCACCCTGTCTCCTGGAATCCCCCAGTCCCTGTCATTCACAAAACCAGACACACAATACACAACCTAGCAGAGGCAGGCTTGGACAGTTAGGCAAAAAAATACCTACTTTCTAAAAGTGGAATTTTCATACACAGAATGTTAAAACCAACTTTACTAAAAGATGTATTTTATCATTCTGAGTTCAGGCATACTAAATTCGTTTTTCTACCATGTTCCCTGGGTCAGTTAGGATTATAAGATGTTATAATCAAACTGCCCATTCTGGCCTATGGGGACAGGTAGCCTTGTAATAGTGAAAAACGAAAATGGCTGTAATTCACTATTAGGACATGCCACACACACCAGGGCATGTCCTACCTTATACTTACAATGCACCCTGCCCTTGGGCCTACCTTAGGGGTGTCTGATATGAAGATAAGGGAAGGTTTAGGGACTGGCAAGTGGGTACACTTGCCAAGTCGGCATGGCAGTCACAGACTGCACACAGGCTCTGCAATGGCAGGCCTGAGACACACTTTACAAGCGGCTTCTGTGGGTGGCACAACCAGTGCTGCAAGCCCACCAGCAGCATTTGATTTACAGGCCCTGGGCACACCTGGTGCACTATACTAGGGTCTGACAAGTAAATCAAATGATCCAATCATGGAGTCACTAATCAATACATCAATTTACAATAGGGAGAGCATATGCACTTTAGCACTGATCAGCAGTGGTAAAGTGCCCAGAGTCATAAAACCAACAAAAACAGGTAAGAGAAAACGCAGGAGGAAGGCAAAAAGTTCAGGGATGACCCTGCAAAAAGGGCCAGGTCCAACAGTGCACATGAATGCATTTGGGCCTGGGAGGTGTCGCTTTGTAGTTGTGCAAGACAGTACATAGCAGTGTAATGGGAGACATTTGCTTGTACTTACCAGCGTCCACTCCCCCGGCTATTCCTGTGAGACTCTCTGGATGCAGTGTGGCAAGCACCTTCTCCTCCCATTCGGTGAATGTTCGTAGTGGAATGGGAGGGCCACCGCCAGTCATCTTAGCCAGCTTAATGTTCTTGTTGTTCTGCTTTTTCACCTTGCTTTTGAGGTCATTCCACCTCTTCCTGATCTCCTTGTGGGAGCGCGGGATGGTCCCTACTGCATTGACCTTGTTGACTATCGTTGCCCACATTTGATTTCTGGTGGCTAATGGTGTCTGTTGGACCAGGTTTCCAAACAAATGTGGTTCTACTCTGATTACCTCATCTACCATCACTGACAACTCATTGTCAGTGAATTTGGCATCTTCTTCTGTGACATGGTGTGTGATGTGCAAATGTGTGATGAGTGCAGGTGTGAAGGTGGTGGTGGTGATGTGTGTGGTGTGTGTGTGTGGTTGTGATGGTGTGATGTGTGCAGATTTGCCTCTCCTTTGTGCTGTGGGGTTGGGCCCTTCAGTTGTGGAGTAGTGCAAAGGATTCTGGTCAGGGAAGGGGCTGGTTTTATACTCAGCTATGTGGGTGGGTCAAAATGGAGTATTCCTGTCAGGTGTGTTGTGTGGGTTGACCTGGGATTTGTATTTTTTAGTTGCCATGGGGATGTGTCATTGGGGTGTGTTAGATTTTTTTTGAGGTTGAGCCAGATGAATGGCCACACTTGGTAGCCTTGTTGTTTTTTTTTTTTGCCCGCCATTACTCTCCCGGAGCGACCGCGGCGGTCGGAATACAGCAGCCCTTCCGCCCGCTCTCCCATTCATCAATAGTTGCGATTGCGGCAGTCGGAAAGAGCTGATCTTTCCGCTGTCACCGCAATCGTATCCTAATTTCACGTGCGGTCAATCCGCTGGCCGTGCAGCGGTTTTGTGTCTTTCCGCAGCAGATCCGACTGCCGCGGATGGATTTTCACCTGCTCCGCACGCTCCAGGCGGTCTTTCGTGGGATCTGTCCCCCGCGGTCGCTTTTTCTGGCGGTTCATCCTAATCTGACCGCCGGTTTTCCCGCGGTACCTGCGGACGGTTAGTTTCCGCTACCACGGCGGTCGGAATGGTTTTTTGACCACCATCGTAATCGGCCCCTTAGTGTTGAAAGTGTTGCATCTGCAATTTGCTTTGAACATAACTGTTTATACCATTTGAAAGTCATATTTTTATTACTGTATTGTGGATTTTTTTCGTTTTGGTCTTGTGTGGTTTAGATAAAGATTACTTATTTTTCTAAACTGGTATGGTTCAATGTGTAGTGTTTTCACTGTATTACTGTATTTGTGCACAAATGCTTTACACACTGCCTCTGAGAAAAGCCTGTCTGCTCGTGCCAAGCTAACAAAGGGGTGAGCAGGGGTTATTTTAGAAGTGGAAGAAGTGTCCCTACTTGGACAACAGTGCAAACCATTGCCAACTAGAGACCCCCATTTCTAACAGTCATCTAAATGCGACTGAGCGGGGGCGTGGCTTGGCGCCCGACGCGAATGGCGGCGTTCGTGTAACGCTCCGCGGAACGGGCCGAGACAACCACAGCATACGGGTCGCTTTCGATCACTAGTTCCTTGATGTTCGCATTTACTTTGTACCCTCACCTTATTTGAATTCCTGTGGTTTGTTCTCGTCCTCGTTTCGTTGAGTCTGGACGCACTATTCGTTCTTCGTGGCTTCTCCTCCCCCCATCCCTTTGTGATGTCTTTTGAATTAGGTATGTTGTATCTTTTTCATTGTCGTTCTTTTTTTCCCTTCCTCTTCTTTTCTTCTTGTTTCCTACCCTTGTATTACTTCTTTTTCTTCTACTTCTTTTTTTTTTCTTTTCCTCCCTCTTTTGGTTCACTACTGTGTCCTCACATGTGTATCTAGAGTGCTCAGTTCTCCTTTTCTATTGTCTTTTCTACTTTCAAGATTTTCTTTCTCCTTCTTTCTTCTCTTTCTTTCCTTCTCTCTTCATGCTTTATTTCACTTTTCTATTTAAGTCTCTCATTTTCTACTCTTCTTGCTTTCTCATCTCATGCTCATTTTTACATCTATTGTTCTTAATTTCTTTCTATCATTATATCTTATGCTTTCATAGTTGGAATGTTACATATCTTACCCTTTGCTCTTCGAAGGTCATTGTAGGCCTTCATTTTCTTATCATTTTCTTGTTGTTTTTATGTCCTTGAAAATCATTTCATGGAATGTCAGAGGTCTAAATTCTCCCATCAAACGGCAACGTGTTTTAACGCATTTATCCAAATTAGGACCAGATATTGTTTTCTTGCAGGAATCCCATTTGAATGATATAGAATCTTTGAAGTTAAAGAAAGGATGGGTTGGGAATGTTTTTTCTCTCCAGGTGATGGTAAACGCAATGGAGTTATTACTCTTTGTCATAAATCGTTAAATATTAATTTGCTTTCTCAACAATCTGATGAGGAGGGTAGATGGTTATATACTAAATTGCAAATTGGAGGTGTTCCGGTATCTTTGTTTAATGTTTATGCTCCCACTAATGGAGATCCCCTGTTTTGGACTTCTTTATCTCAGCAAATTTCCTTGTGTATTGATGACAATTTTATCCTAGCTGGTGATTGCAACCAAGTGATGGATCCCTTTATAGATCGAAACTCATTGGTTTCTTTTAAATCACATAAAGCTCATAATTTATTTAGTCAGACCATTCAGCAATATAAACTCATAGATGCTTGGAGAATTTGCAATCCTACTACTAGAGAATTTACGTTTTTCTCCCCTGCCCACCAAACTCAGTCTAGATTGGATTATTTCTTTGTTTCACACAACATATCCCAAACTTTAAGAAGCGCTGATATTGGCTCTATTTTGATCTCAGATCATGCTCCCATTTCCATTCAATTGGATATAGTTTCAAAGTCTAATTTACCAAGAAGATGGCGATTTAATAACTCACTTCTTCTAGATCCAAATTTTCACTCCTCTTTTGTTAATAATAATAATACAGAAACTTGTAAAGCGCAACAGCTACCTCAATCAGAGGTGTCCCGGCGCTCAAGCAACAGGCGGTGCACACGTCGAGGTGGATACACTGAGACCGAGCCTATTCAGACCTAAAGAGCCATGTCTTCAGTACTTTTCTGAAGCAGGACTCTGAATCAACCTGGCGGAGATACCCAGGCAGGGAATTCCACAGTTTAGCCATCCTCACAGAAAACGCTCTGCCCCCCAAACAAGCTTTCGCAAAGCGGGGTGTGCAGAGCAAATTCTGCGAGTTTGACCTTAAAGATCGGATTTGTTTGTAGCTGTATAGCCTTTGTTTAAGGTAATCGGGGCACTTTCCCTTCATGGCTCAGTAGGCCAGAGTCATGGCCTTAAATTCAATTCTTTTGGCTACTGGGAGCCAATGCAGCGCAAGTAAATGCGGAGAGACATGATGTCGAAAAGGTATGCGTCTGATCAGTCTCGCAGCCGCATTCTGTACCATCTGAAGTCGTTTGATCAAATATTTAGGAAGGCCAAGATATAAGCCATTTGCGTAGTCCAGCCTAGATGTCACTGTGGCATGGACTACGGATTTGCGGCAGTCTTCGGGTAGGTAGTGCAAAAATTTATGGAGGTTTCTCAACTTGCTAAAGCAAGTAGCAGAGACCTGGTGAATTTGAGCTGAGAAGGAAAAATCAGCCTCCCACCTTACGCCTAAATTTTTAATGTTAGTGGCGGGGGTGGGAGGTGCGCCCATTTCTGACAGCCACCACAGATCTGGTGCCGGCGCAGGGCCTTTTCCAAAGAACATCACTTCTGTTTTATCCGCGTTAAGTTTTAACTTATTATTGTTCATCCAAAGTGCTATGTCTCTCAAACAGCCCTTAAAGTGCTTGAAGGCATTAACTGTCTGCTCCTGAAAAGAGAAAACCAACTGGGTGTCATCGGCGTAAGAAATCGCCTTCACCTCCCAGTTGGCAATCAGAGAGAAAAGCGGAGCCAGATACAGATTAAAAAGCAGAGGGCTCAATGCAGAGCCCTGCGGAACTCCACACCAAAGGGATTTGGGCTTTGAATCAAATGGTTGTAGGGCAACCTTCTGAGTGCGGCCGGTCAGATATGATATCAACCAGGCCAGCGCCTTACCCCCAATGCCCATGTCCCGTAATCTCTGAATCAGTATGGAGTGGTCTACTGTATCAAATGCCGCAGATAGATCCAGGAGCACCAGCAGCGCTGATGCCCTTGAATCAAGCGAACCTCTCACTAACTCCGCCACCTCGAGGAGAGCATTCTCGGTACTGAAGCCTGTCCGGAAACCAGATTGTGTGTCATGCAACGATCCCTGGTCCTCCATAAAATTAGTTAGTTGGCGCTGGACCAGCTTCTCTAACATTTTTCCTGGCGCAGGCAGTAGAGAAATTGGCCTTTTTCCTTGTTTCCTTGTTTCCTTTTTTAATGAATATTTTTCTTTAAATCAAACTGACACGCTTCACTTTTCCGTAATTTGGGATGCATTCAAAGCAGCTGCTAGAGACTTCATCATTGGGTTTGTCTCCAGAAAACGTAAAAATGCTTGCAAATTAACCAATGATCTTTTGGCTGAGATAAAGAGACTGGAAGACTCCTATTATTCCTCTAAATCCAAAACTTGTCTCTCACAACTTGTTAAGGCAAAATTTCAATTTAACAAGGAATCAACGGATAATGCCTCACTATATTTGTTGAAGTCTAGCGCAAAGTTCTATGGGGGTCAGAATAAGGCTGGCAAGCTTTTAGCAAATTACTTAAAAATTAAACATAATAAGTTTGATATTGATGCCATTTTCGATGAGCACAACACACTACGAACTAGGGACCCAGAGGGATGTATGACGATACATCGCAAACCAAAACAACGCGTGCCTTTACAACGCGGTTTTTAGTTCGCATGTAACGTCACAACGCTTGTTTTCACAACGGATGGCATTAGTTCGCATTTCCTTTGAAATGCATACTAAATGCCTTTACAACGGACCCCATTTCCCCGCATGTATTTACAACGCAAAATAACCCCCAAACAGTAACACAGTACCCTAAATAACACACACTCCACAGCACAACCCTACAGTACAAAACAGTAGACTATCCTACATTACAACCCCCCTCCCCTAAACCCTAAAACAGTACAATACACTACGACCCCCTGACACTACTCTAAGCCCTAAACCCTAAAACACTACCATACACTACGACCCCCTGACACTACCCTAAGCCCTAAACCCTAAAACACAACCATACACTACGACCCCCAGACACTACCCTAAGCCCTAAACCCTAAAACACAATCATACACTACGACCCCCAGACACTACCCTAAGCCCTAAAACACTCCCATACACTACAACACTACCCTAGACACTACAACACTACCCTAAACCCTAAACCACTACCCACACTACTCCCACCCCAAGCACAATCACCCTTACCTCTCTTTCCTCGTGGTTCCTCTCCAGCGTCGCAGTCTCTGCTCCCGGTTCCACCATTGCCGTTTCTGCTCCGGCGCCATTACATCACATGTGTTTTAAAAGCGCATGCGTTTTAAAAGCGCATGCGATGTAATGGTACGCGTCGCAATGTGTACGCGTGGTAACGTCGCTTGCGTTCTAATGCATGCGACGTAAAGCCATGCGTAGTGATGCCGGCGTTGTAATGGGTGTTCACCACCCAGAGATACTTAATGAATTTCTTCACTTCTATAAATCACTATACTCTCCTGAAATCTCACCTTCAGAATCTGATATTACAGAATTTCTCTCAGGTATCCATAAATCGTTCAGCACTCAAATTGATTTTACCCCCTTAGAAACTGATTTATCACATCAAGAGCTTCTCAATGCTTTACAATCACTTTAGAAAGACAAAGCCCCAGGACCTGATGGGTTTACAGTTGAATTTTTCACCCACTTCGCTCCCATCCTTCTTCCCAAGCTACTCAATCTCTTAAATATTTTTACACAATCAGGAGAATTTTCAGGGTCCTTTTTAGAAGCTATAATATGTCTAATACCCAAAGAAGGGAAAGATTTGAAAATTGCAAGAATTACAGACCCATTTCGCTTGTAAATATTGATTATAAAAAATTCTAAAGCCCTGGCTATTCGTCTCGAATCCTTCCTCCCTCAATTGCTGGGTGCAGAACAATCTGGTTTTGTTAAAGGCCGTCTCATTTTTGACAATACTCGATTATTTTTCGATATTTTATCAAAAGCCTCACACTTACCCCATTCATTAGCTGCAATAGCGTAAGATGCCGAGAAGGCATTTGACCGAGTTAATTGGTCGTACCTCTTTCAAACATTGAAATGGTTCGGTTTCGGTTCAAAAATTACCTCCCTGATTTCTATCCTATTTTCTAATCCACGAGCAGCCATTTTTGTTAATGGTACTTCATCTTCCTATTTTGACTTAAAAAGAGGGGTACGCCAGGGTTGCCCATTATCCCCGTTCCTTTTTAATCTAGCCCTGGAACCTTTTTTGTCCAGAATTCGTCAAAATGATGGCATAAAGGGATTTGAAACTAAGGACACACTAAGCATATGCTGATGATATATTATTATTTCTCTCTGAACCACAATCTTCTGTTCCTGCCTTCTTACAAGAAGTGGAACTTTTTGCCACTGTTTCTGGTTACAAGCTTAATCGGGATAAGTGTGAAATATTGCCTCTAACTAAATATACGTTTAAGGATGATTTCAGTTCTTCTAACTTTGCTTGGAACTCACATCATATTAAATACTTGGGTCTTTACTTCACCCCTTTAATTTCGACAACGTTATCTCTTTGCATGGAGAAATGTTTACTTAAAATCTCCTCTCTGACCACTAAATGGCACCCTTTATATCTCTCATGGTGGGGTCGTCTAGATACCATCAAAATGATGCTGGCCCCGTTAGTTTTATACACCATTTCCAATATCCCTGTTCCCATTCCCCTAAAAATGTTTACAAAAATTAATTCTATATTATCATCTTTTCTGTGGAACAAAAAATCATCCCGCATGTCCCTGTTGCGAGTAATAAAGCCAAAAGCAGAAGGCGGAGTTAATTATCCTGATTTCCCTACTTACCATAAATCTTTCCTACTTCGCCAGGCCTCGAGATGGCTTTCTGATTCCCCAATGGATTGCCCTCTATGGGTGGTACTTGAACGTTCCTTTCTTTTCCCTTTCTCTTTTAAAGAATTTATTTCCTTTATCCGTAGACCACCCTCTTTTTCTACTCCTGTTCTCAAATACACCTGCATACTTCTGGGCTTTTCTCCAACCGCATCTCCTACAGATTCAGACTCCTTCCTTAACTCCTCTTTGTGGCACAACACATCCATTTTAATCGGTGGAAAACCATTTTATTGGAAATCTTGGAGAAACAAAGGCTTAATCTGGACACACCAATTATTTTCTCAAAATAAGGTCCTGTCTTTCTCTGAAGCTAGTCAGCTTTTCCACTTACCCCCTGCCTTCCATTCCAAATATAACTTAATCTCACAAGCTCTTTCAAGTGCATATAATCAAATTCTATCTCATCCGAAACCTCCCCCGATTAACAGCGTATGTGCTTTTTTACTTTCCTGTCCTAAAGCATCCAATATTTAGACTAATTTACGATCCTCACAATCCGTCAGAGCAAAGACCAAAGTTGAACTTTCTTGGGAAGAGGACCTTGGGGTTGATTGGCCGTCTTCTTTGTGGAACAAAATTTGGTCCAAAATTAGGAAAACTTCTAGAGCAGCGAATGTTATGCAAACGTTATTTTTCATCTACAACAGGCTTTTGCTACACCCAGTTGTATTACATAAACGCCATGTCACAGTACCGGACACCTGCTGGTCCTGTTCCTCCCCACTCACTGATTTAAAACATTTACTTTTTACTTGCCCACACGTACATAACTTCTGGACATCTGTTTGGGCTCAAATTAACTCTATCTTCAACTCCAGTTTCCTTTCTCTATCTCATATTTATTTCTGGGCAGTTTATCCCCTATCTGGGAAGATCATATTTCCAATACAAAAATTGTGGACTTATTGTTAGCAGTTGCCTTTCAGCAGATCACTAAAAATTGGAAGGATTTTACCAATTTATCTTTCCAAGCTTGGTGGTATGCAGTTTGTTACCATCACAGATTGGATACAGCATTTGTTCATCCTGTTCATCTAGCCATGAAACGTTTAAATTTATGGTCACCTGTTACATCGTTCATTGATTGCAGTGCTAAACGCTCTTCTTCTTTAACTCCTGCTCAACAAGAAATTGCTAGGCCTCCATGATATTCCATATCTTAGATAATGTTATTTTATAATATATTGTTATATTTCGGCTAATATTATGTTGCTATATGGTTGTTATATGCAATGCACTGCTTTATTGGCATATTGATGTTTTATTGCTTTCTCATTCCAACCTAGACATGTTTGCATGATATTTTTATCTTATATGTTCTCCTTTTCTTTTTCTTTGTATCCTTCATAATATATTGTACTGTATCACTTGTTTTCCTAATAAACTTTCTTTTTAAACAAAATGCGACTGAGCATTAGGCTTGCTAAATTAGCCTCTCAGATTTGTCAGGCTCTGCTGTCTGTTGCCTGTGACTGTGGGATTTCGATTTTATTTTCCTCAGTGCTCCTTCCAATGAGATTTTCAGTCCTAACAAATGGCTGAAAACCCAGTTGGGAGGAGCTGTGTGGAAAAATGCAGTGGCAAAAGATCCAGTAGATATTTTGAAAAAAATGACAGACCATGTGAAGTTGCTTAGTCAAATTATTTTTACTGTCTGCAATTTTTGGGCAATTTTTCGAAACATTGTGCTGGAGAACCCACCGTTTTGCCATATTTGTTTAAAAATGTTCTCCGAAAGCTTGCCCATCAACAACACTTGGGAGGCTAAATTACTCCCCATTCAAAACCTCTGATTTTTAATAATTCTATGTCATGTTATCTTATGATAAGTACACTTATATAGCGCCTTTCCAACATGTGTATGGTCCAGAAGATCTTTCTGAATTTGATACCCTTTCGGGTTCTGTTATTCTTGTTACTTGGAGTCCAAGTAATCTGAAGATATTGTATTTGGCAGGAATTTTGTATTCTTTGTACAGAAGTCATAGTGGATCTAGACTAATATGGACAGAGTAGAATAGTTTATTGATTTTTGATTGAAAGTAATGAATAGTGATAATATAGATCTACATATAGATCTGTGTACAGCATTATGTGCATTGATAAATGTGTCTAAGGACATTGTCGTTTATTTCATTCTGCTGGAGTATACAGTTTTTCTTTGTGCTGCTTCAGATGGCCATTATATTTCTAGGAACCCTCATGTGAACACGACACTATACGAAGTCATGTGGATATGGTATTCTTAAACTAACCTCTGTATGATGGTTCATATATAGGTTGGTGAAATGTGTTAGTATAACTTAAGTGGATGTAAAGTTGAGGTTGCAAATGTTTAGACAACTAAGGGACACATGAACGACCGCCAGATTTTGCGAGTTTATAATTGCAACTTTTTGCAACTCACAATTAGGAAGTCGCAAATGCGATATACCAATGTGTCTCAGAAACATTTAGCAATTCCTAATGGGCTCATAATTGACCTACCTCATCAGGTATGCAGACAGAATATCGAGTTGGAAATATCGACTTACACAAATATTAAGTTGAAAATTTCGTGACACAGAAATATCGACAGCAAGAATATCGTGGTCAAGAATATCGACTTTAAGGTAAGAAATCTCGTTTTTAAAAATATTGAAGTCATTAATATCGTTTGCAAAAATATAGTTGTTTAAAATATCGAATTTTTTAATTAGTGTTATATATTTTAGTATGTATTTTAAATGTATGTGATCTATTTTTTTATATAAGTATTGTTTTTGTTTTTTAAGATATGTTAAATTTTTAGTTGTTATCAATTTTATTTTAATTATATTTTGCGGTTTTTTATTCCGTAGCGTGTTGTGGGTTTATAGGGGAATAGGGTGGGAAGTAATTTAAATATAATAAATTAATGATTATTTTTTATTTAGTAATATTTAATTTAGATGTTATAGTGTTAATTGTGGGAAGTAAATTATTATTAATTAATTATTAATTGGTTGTTAATTAATATTAATTAATTAATTGGTAATTACTTATGGTAATAGTGTTATTTTTTAGGAGCCGGTTGTGGGGTTTATAGGGGTAAAGGGTGGGAAGTAATTTAATTATCATAAATTAATGATTTTTTAAAATGTATTAATATTTATTTAATTTAGATTTTATGGTGATAATTGTAGGAAGTAATTTATTATTAAGCAATTATTAATTGATTGTTAATTCTTATTAATTAATTAATTGGTAAATAATTATGTTAATTTTGTCTTTTGTTTTAGGAGTGGGTTGTGGGGTTAATAGGGGTAAAGGGTGGGGAGTAATTCATTTTTAATTAATGCAAATTAATTAATTAAAATTTAAATATGGCAATTGTGTAATGAATTTTATATGTGAGTTGTGGGATTTATAGTGGTAAAGGGTGGGAAGTAATTTATGTTTAATTAAATAATAATTAGTTGATCATTGACCTTGACATCGGTCACAGGCCTGCACTCTCCCCGACAGCTCCTGCGATCAGCTGCTGCCTCTGGCCCCCCCTGCCTTGCGCGTTTGAGTCTGCTGCCCTGAGTACTGTTCTTTGTTTTTTTGGCTGTAATTTGTGCTTGCCTGCTTGTCTTTTCTGTATTTCTGTGCCACTGTGATTCTTGCCTTCGTGTTATTTTCTGCCCATTCCTGATCTTGGCCTCTCGCGCCGTCCCCTTGCCACGCTTCCCGCCACTGCACACCCGGCCCCTCCCCTCTCCCCACGCCTGTTCCCGCCTCCCAGCTGAGCGTCCCTCCCCTCCCCAATGTAGACCGCTGCGGGGGAGCGCTCGTGAGACCTTGACCTCGATCACAGGCCTGCACTCTCCCCGACAGCTCCTGCGATCAGCTGCTGCCTCTGGCCCCCCTGCCTTGCACGTTCGAGTCTGCTGCCCTGAGTACTGTTCTTTGTTTTTTTGGCTGTAATTTGTGCTTGCCTGCTTGTCTTTTCTGTATTTCTGTGCCACTGTGATTCTTGCCTCCGTGTTATTTTCTGCCCATTCCTGATCTTGGCCTCTCGCGCCGTCCCCTTGCCATGCTTCCCGCCACTGCACACCCTGCCCCTCCCCTCTCCCCACGCCTGTTCCCGCCTCCCAGCTGAGCGTCCCTCCCCTCCCCTACTTAATGCAGACCGCTGCGCGGTCGCGCCGCTGGGCAAGCCCGTCTGCGCCCGTCCGCGCCTGGACCGCGCCTAGCGCCAGACCCCGTGCCCCTGCGAGCGCCACAACACCCGACACCGCTACGACGCCAACACCCTCCACGCACTCAACGCCGGACGATCCTCCACCTGCTTCCAGGCCACCCCGAAGCTCACCCACGGACCCTTCACCTGCCGAAACTGCAGCTACACCTGCCAGCACACACCTGCACGTCCTGCCCACCCCACCAAAGCAGACTACAACCACCTCAGATGCATACTACTCAACACCCGCTCAGTCCACAAGCATGCCGTTGAACTCTGGGACCTGCTCGACTCATCCTTCCCGGACGTCGCCTTCCTGACGGAGACCTGGATGAACGCCTCTTCGGCGCCCGACATAGCCATAGCCATCCCGGACGGCTACAAGATCACCCGCAGGGACCGAAACAACAAACCAGGAGGAGGAATCGCCATCGTCCACAGGAACACCATCAGAATCTCGACCAACACCAAAGACTCCCTCAGCATGGCCGAACACCTACACTTCCAGATCCACGTCAACCACAACACCACCTTCAGAGGAACCCTCGTATACAGACCCCCGGGACCCCGACCGCAGTTCAGCGACTCCATAACCGACCTCATCAGCACGCACGCCCTCACCTCCAAAGACTACATCCTCCTCGGAGACCTGAACTTCCACCTCGAGAATGCAAACGACAGCAACTCCACAACCTTGATCGACAACCTCGGACTCAAACAGCTCGTAACGTCACCCACCCACTCCGCCGGACACACCCTCGACCCCATCTTCTCCGCCAGCAACCACGTCACCTTCAGCCACACCACTGAACTCCACTGGACCGACCACCACTGAATCCACTTCTCCTTCGAGAAACACACCGCGCACAACCAACCGCAACGAATCCCACATCGCAGCTGGAACAAAGTCGCCAAAGACCAGCTTATCTCCACCCTCGCCCGAGGCCCTCCTACCGAGCCCTCAGACACCAACGCAGCGGCCCACAACTTCAGACAATGGATCGACGACTGCGCCAACACCCTCGCCCCGATCAGGAAACCCTCAAACAGGCGCACCGACACGAGAGCCATCTGGTTCAACGCCGACCTCCAGACTTCCAAGTATACCTGCCGAAGACTCGAGAAGCAGTGGCGCCACGACCAGACACCAGACAACCACGCAGCCCTCAAGAACGCCAGATGCAAGCACCACCAACTCATCCGATCCACCAAAAGAACCTCCTTCAAGGAGCGCATCGACAACAACGCACACAACAGCAAAGAGCTCTTCAACATCGTGAAAGAACTCGCCACCCCTGCTCCAGCTCCAATGACATCCCACCGTCGCAAGAACTCTGCGATTCCCTGGCCACCTTCTTCCACCGCAAGATCGCAGACATCCATGACAGCTTCGACACCCAGACACCGACGACAGATGCCGACACCCCTGACTCAACGCCCACCAAACACACCGACCTCCTGCTCTCCTGGAACAACATCAACGACGAAGACACCATCAAAATCATGAACACCATCCACTCCGGCTCACCTTCAGACCCCTGCCCCCACCACATCTTCAACAAAGCAAGCTCCATCATCGCACCCCAACTCTGGAAGATCATCAACAGCTCCTTCAAGACCGCCACCTTCCCAGAGCTGGAAACACGCCAAGATCAACACCGTACTAAAAAAAACCAAGGCGGACCCAAAGGACCTCAAGAACTTTCGACCCATCTCCCTGCTCCCGTTCCCGGCGAAAGTCATTGAGAAGACCGCTAACAGACAACTGACCCTCTTCCTGGAGGAGAACAACATCCTGGACTCCTCCCAATCTGGCTTCAGAAGCAATCACAGCACCGAAACCGCCCTCATCGCCGCCACCGACGGCATAAGGGCCCTGCTGGACAATGGCGAAACCGCAGCCCTCATCCTCCTGGACCTCTCGGCCGCCTTCGACACCGTCTGCCACCCACCCTGCGCACACACCTCCACGACGCAGGGATCCGTGACAAAACCCTGAACTGGATCACCTCCTTCCTTACCGGCAGAACCCAGAGAGTCCGCCTCCCCCCATTCTGATCCGAAGCCACCACGATCACCTGCGGCGTACCCCAAGGATCATCCCTCAGCCCGACCCTTTTCAACATCTACATGGCACCTCTCGCCAACATCGTCCGGGCGCACCACCTCAACATCATCTCGTACGCTGACGACACCCAGCTGATCCTCTCACTCACCAAGGACCCGGCCACCGCCAAATCCAACCTCCACGAGGGAATGAAGGCCGTCGCAGAGTGGATGAAGACCAGCCGCCTGAAACTGAACTCGGACAAGACGGAGGTCCTCATACTCAGCTCCACCACCTCCGCATGGAACGACTCCTGGTGGCCGGCCACGCTGGGAATGGCCCCGACACCCACCAACCACGCTCGCAACCTGGGGTTCATCCTGGACTCAACGCTCTCTATGACCCAGCAAGTCAACATGGTCTCCTCCTCCTGCTTCAACACCCTCCGCACGCTCCGCAAGATCTACAGATGGATCCCCACCGAAACCAGAAGGACAGTCACCCAAGCCCTCGTCAGCAGCAGGCTGGACTACGGCAACGCCCTCTATGCGGGAACCACGGCCAAACTCCAGAAAAGACTTCAACGCATACAAAACGGCTCCACACGCCTCATCCTTGGAATCCCTCGCCACATCACCACCCACCTGAGAGACCTCCACTGGCTCCCAGTCAACAAGAGGATCACCTTCAAGCTCCTCACCCACGCCCACAAAGCACTCCACAACGCCGGACCAGCATACCTCAATGAACGACTCACCTTCTACACCCCGAACCGCCAGCTTCGCTCCGCAGACCTCGCCCTCGCCACCGTCCCAAGCATCCGCTGAGCGACCACCGGCGGCAGATCATTCTCCCACCTCGCCGCCAAGACATGGAACACCCTCCCCACTCACCTGCGACAAACCCAGGACCTGCTGACTTTCAGGAAACTTCTCAAGACCTGGCTGTTCGATCAGTAGCTGCTCTTCCCCCCCCCCTCTAGTGCCTTGAGACCCTCACGGGTGAGTAGCACGCTTTACAAATGTTTGATTGATTGATTGATTGTTTGATTGGTTGATCATTAATATTAATTCATCAATTGATAATTAATTAGGGTAATTGTTTAGTGTTTTTTGTGTGTGAGTTTTGGTTTTATAGCCGTAACGTTTGGGGAGTAAATTAATTTTTATCTGTTTTAATTTGTTTTTTTAATTGATAGTTAATTATGTTAATTATGGAGGTACATTTTTTTTTATTTAGATGTGTGTTGTGAATTGTGCGGTGTTATAGGGTAGGAAATAAAAAAGATTAAATCTATGTAATAATTAATGTTTTTGTTTATAAATATTTTCTAATTAAAAATAGTTGTTCATAAATTATTTTTAAATTTATTTAATAAATATTTCTAGGTATTTGTCATCTATTTAACATATTAATATGTTTCTATTTTTAGATGTTTTAAATATTTTTTATCTATTTTTCATTTTATTTTATTTTTTATTATTTTGTGCTGCTGATATTTTGTTTGTTTTTAATTTTGAACTGACTGGAGTGGGAATATTAATTTTTACGCCTCTGCTAGCCAACACTTTCCCTATTGTTGCACTAACTGGAGTGGGTATGGTATTTTTTACCCCTCCACTATACAACACTTTCCCTAGTGTTGCACTAACTGGAGTGGGAATAGTATTTTCTACCCCTCCGCTATCCAACACTTTCCCTACTGTTGCACTCATTGGAGTTGGAGTGGAAATAGTAATTTTTACCCCTCCGCTATCCAACACTTTCCCTACTGTTGCACTGACTGGAGTGGGAATAGTCATTTTTATTCCTCCGCTATCCAACACTTTCCCTACTGTTGCACTCACTGGAGTGCAAATAGTAATTTTTACCCCTCCGCTATCCAACACTTTTCCTACTGTTGCACTCACTGGAGTGGGAATAGTAATTTTTACCCCTACGCTATCCAACACTTTCCCTACTGTTGCACTCACTGGAGTGGGAATAGTAATTTTTACCCCTCCCCTATCCAACACTTTCCCTACTGTTGCATTCACTGGAGTGGGAATAGTATTTTTTACCCCTGCGCTATCCAACACTTTCCCTACTGTTGCACTCACTGGAGTGGGAATAGTAATTTTTACCCCTCCCCTATCCAACACTTTCCCTACTGTTGCACTCACTGGAGTGGGAATAGTATTTTTTACCCCTCCACTATCCAACACTTTCCCTACTGTTGCAGTAACTGGAGTGGGAATAGCAATTTGTAAACCTCCCCTATCCAACACTTTCCCTACTGTTGCACTCACCGGAGTGGGAATAGTCATTTTTATGCCTCCGCTATCCAACACTTTCCCTACTGTTGCACTAACTGGAGTGGGAATAGTAATTTTTACCCCTCCGCTATCCAACACTTTCCCTACTGTTGCACTCACTGGAGTGGGAATAGTAATTTTTACCCCTCCGCTATCCAACACTTTCCCTACTGTTGCACTCACTGGAGTGGGAATAGTATTTTTTACCCCTCCGCTATCCAACACTTTCTCTACTGATGCACTCACTGGAGTGGAAATAGTAATTTTTACCCCTCCGCTGTCCAACACTTTACCTACTGTTGCACTCACTGAAGTGGAAAATTTAAGTTTAAAGACTTTTAAATAGCTTAGGGCCATATGTAGGTAGCTAAGGGCCATATGTAGGTAGCTAAATACCGGTCGGTAACGGCCGAAATTCGGTAAATCTCCCGTTACCGACCGGTATTTAGGCAATTGAGATGTAGGAGGCCGGATTTAAGGAATCGGTAATTTACCGATTCGTTATTTTAAGGAATCGGTAAATTACCGATTCCTTAAATCCTATGTAGGGAGCACTCAAGTGAGTGCATTTTTGGTTTAAGGATTCGTTATTTACCACCAACTACAGGTTGGTGGTAAATACTGAATGCCTTTTAAAAAGCAACTTTGTGCTTTTTTAAAAGTGCCATGTGGCAGACATGCATGCCCTTAGGGCATGTATGTGCGCCACATGTGCACACATGCACGATTCAGGGTGCAACAGGGTGTCAATTTGACACCCTGCCACCCTTGAATATGTTCTCTATTACCGATTCGGTATTTACCGAATTGGTAATAGTGAATGGCTTCGCATTCATTCCTATGGGCCTCCAGGCCCATAGGAATGAATGGGAAGGTATTCCTTATTACCGATTCGGTAAATACCGAATCGGTAATACCGAATATTACCGAATCGGTAACATTTACCGAATGTTTACCTACATACTATTTACCGATTCTTAAATACCGAATCGGTAAAATTCGGTATTTAGGAATCGGTAAATAAAAATTACCTACATATGGCCCTTAATGTTTTCATTTATAATATAATGGGTTTTTTTAATTAGATTTTATGTTATTGGTGTATGTATATATATATTTATGTGTAAATTTTCATATATACAATTATAAAATAAATTACAATTAATAGTTTATTAATTGTTTTAAAGTAAATATAAATATATATTACATGTTATATACCTATGTTTAATTTTTTTTAATTACATTTATTTGTTATATTTGTTAAAATGAATATTAAATCTAATGATTTTTTTAAAGTTAATTTTATTTTTTAATATATTTTATTATTTTTTATACATAAATTAAAATCGATATTTTGTACAACTATATTTTTTACATCGATATTTTTTTTCTCGATATTTTTGTACTTACCAATTCAAATATAGGATGTCGATATTTTTGACATCGGTATTTATAACTCGATGTTTGTGTATGGGGATATTTTGGGGGTCGATATTCTAACAGTGAACCACCTCATCAATAGTCATGAGGTAGGTCACCATTTTCAACCCATTGGGAATCGGTAAAAGCACAGGGATGCCGGCCTGCTGGGGTCAGCAGACCACCATGTCTGTGTTTGCTTTTAAATAAAGCAATTTTTTTTGTTGAAATGCAGCCCATTTTCTTTATGCGTTTCCAAAAGAAAAATTAAATGTTTCAGTTTAATTTTTTAAGAGTAGGCAATGCTCCGTGGGACCACTGCCTGCTCTTAAAAAACGATTTTGCCACCATTCACAAAGGGGTCCCCTGGGGAACCCTTCCTGTTTGTGACTGGCTTACCACCTGCTAGAAGTAGGCGGTAAACTGCAAATTTTTTGCGACCGCATTTCCGTCACAAAACATTCATACACCACCCTGCGACTCGCTATTAGGAAGGGATGCCCTTAACAAACACCTTCCTAATACTGACTCGCAAACCCTATTTTGCGTGTCGGTAATAGGTTACAGACTCGTAAAATAGGGTTAGTACATGCCAAAAAGGCTCTTTAGCGGTAGCAAATGGCCCGATTCTCCATTTGCCCCCTCTAAAACCTGTCATACATGTGGCTCTAGATGGCTTGGAACAATTGTATGCAATTGATTGTTCCATGGTCTTTGTCTTAAATGTAATGGTGGTGCACGATGAGGTTTGAGTCTACTTTAATCTAGATATGTTATGCACATGATGGTGCCAGGCATCGTTTGTGTCTAATATTTATTGTTGTGCCACTGACATGTGTGAATATAAATTGATCTTAAGGTGGTGCTGTGGTGGCTGATGGTTAGCCAACAAGATGATTTAAAGCCATGCTGTGACCATGATGGTACCATTGATAGAAGCCATCATTTGTGCATTTTATAGTACAGCCATTGGAGCTAAAACAACTGTGATGCTGATAGAGCTCAAAATCTGATTATTCTTTACACAATATATTTACGAATTTAAACACATAAACCTGAATTTGCACTTTGCACACGCTGTGAAAAACAGCAGAGAAATGACTAACAGCACCGTAAAAGTGTGCTCGAAGTTCATAGAAATAGAGAAAATAAATACAAAAAGATTATAATGGTTACTAATAGGGTGTAATAACAGATGATTTATGAAAGATGATATAAAAGGCTTTTACTGACAAAATAATGCAATTCTAATGATGTGACTTCGCATCTATTGCCTTTCATTGTAATGCATCATGAAGAGAAAGTGGTGCAAAAACTTAGTAGTAAATGTTACATAGTTGATATTTTCAGTAGTGAAACTAGACATTATTAGGATCATAAATGTGTCAAAACGATTTTAGTAAAATGAATTTTAAGAAAAATTTACATATATGAATTTTGGAATTTGTGGAAGTAGGCCATACTTAACATTAGTCATTTCTATGTAATATTACACTGATGAATATTACCATTATTTATTTACATAAATTGCTTGAGTTATTTAATTATGCTTGATTCTAATTAGGAGTATACTTTACTGAAAATGAAATGTTAGCTTTAGGTGCATTTACTCATGTTCTTTCCTCAGCTGCATTATTTCATAGCTTAATACAATGGGCTTTTCACATTTCATTAAATGTTGCTTCATCTGATCTACATATGCAACATTTCGTTAACTAAGGACATTCTTCCAGTGTTCATGGTGGAGCGAATTGGAGAGAATTCGAAGCAAAGTTAAATTTTATTTGTCGACTAACCTGTGAGGACAGAAAGGGCAGTCGTTTCTCATGACATACATGGGAAAGCATGCTGGAGTATCAAAATCTTGTACCTTACGATCAGAAGAGCGACCACATGATGATCTGTCCATTATGGTGTGATGACTGATTATATGAATCATCATAAAGGCTATAAATGGAGAGAACCTAAATGAGTGGCATGGCATCACATTTTGACAACGCCACATGCTCTTTTCATCTTTTGCAAGAAAACGTTATGCTTTTTCTATTTTTTTAGAACCATCTCTTGACTCTTACTTTTGGACTGCCTTTGCTGATGCTGCTGCTCTTAGCAGACTTATTTGAATCCTTCTTTGCTGACAACTTGATTTTCTATGCCCCAAGCTTTTTGTCCCTTGCCAATGATTTTGCCTGCAAAACTTTTATGGACTTTCTGGTGAGCAACCATATTTTGTCATTTCCCCTTTAGCCCAAACCTATAGATTCACCTCTACAGGACTTTAACTTGATCCCTTTGTCCCTTCCCTTAGAACCTTTTGGATGCTGTTAAGAGAAGACAAACCATCCTTATGCCTTTTGATGGTGATAGGGACCTGTAACTTTGTAACCATCCTCTTCTGGATTACATTGTGCTTTTATACTACATGCTGTAAGATTCTTGACTGAAATAGTTAAACTAATACTTATTCGTTGATTTTTTTTTTATCATTAATATTATAACCAAATTGTCTAAAATTGCCTGAGTATGTTATTGTGTCCTAATGTTCTGTGCTATTTAATATTGATTCTAGATGCATAATAGAGAGAGTCATGGACTGATTTCAGAACATCAAGTTCTGCTGCTTTTATTCTGTGTTGTGACTGCAGAACTCTTAAGCCCTGATTACAATGTCAGTCGGAGTTGCCTCTGACCGGCATCGCTGTGGATGGGGAACCGACTAACCTCAGGTTGGCGGTCCCGACACCGCAATTAGGATGTGAACGCACATGGTGCAGTCGCAAACTTCCATTTTTCAATGGGAGCTTGAGCAGCGGGCTGAAACCGCCCACAGCAAAAGCTCCCATTGAAAAATTTAAGTTTTTTAACATCCAGGCACCGTGTGGCAGGGATGTTAAGCGAGGCACCATAGGTGCCCCCCAGGGCCACATGTGGAAGGCCCCTAAAGTCACTTCTCACAGCCTTTCCATGTCAGAAAGGCCGACATGGAAAGGCTGTCAGAAACCAACATCATAATCTCGACGGCGGAAACGCCATCCTTAAGGGATTATGAGGAGTCGGTTGGTCCCTTTGACTGCTGCCTCCAACTGCATGCATCCTAATGCATCAGTCGGACCGCAGCAGTAGATGCGGTTCGGATCGCAACTGACAAGCTGTCAGTTGCAATCCGATCCACATTGTAATGAGGCCCTTAGTGTGTTAAATCCTGGTTAGACTGAACTTCTTCGGGAGGTTGGGTCTACCCATTGCAAAACTTTATTTCTATATCTTGGTCCTAAGAGAGGTGTATTTGAACCTTAATTCGAACTTGAGAATTGGCTACTAATTAATGGTCCTCATTGGGTGGTCAACGTGGTTTTGGATACCCTAATTCCCACCCTCACTATCAGCAGAGAAAGATCCATCAGAGGACCATCACCTCTGTGGTAAAATGCAGTGATGCGAGTTGACTAATCGTAAAGGGCCCAGTATGGTTAGAGTTGTGAGTAAGGCTGTATAAATGCTTTCGCTGGATGAATGGGAAGAGGTCAGATGTTCAGATTTCATGGTATAAAATCCTGTTAAATCATTCACTAAATTTAAATATGGGAGTCATGATGATCCAGGGATAAGGGCAAAGAATTCAAATAACACAATGGAAATAGAAACTGAAAATGTATGTGGGACTCTTGACCTAATATACTTAGAACAGAAAACTTAAGGTCCACAAGTCTCCAACTGAGCTGGGCAGACTGAGGTTTTGACGGACATGGTACTTCATTGCATTCGCGATTGAGCACCCTTTCCACCAAACTCTGAATTGGGCTCTTAGTTAAAATAGGTTGATTGGATTAACAACATTAAACAATGCAAGCAATACATAACACTATGAAAAAGCTGATTTAGATAAAGTCATAATAAGAAAAGAGTACTTGCAATACAATCCTTTAAGGGCCTCTATGTGTTTACAACCCAGCCTGCTCCATACTGCATATTCCTAACCTTGGACTGCTGGTGGGAATGCTGTGTTGCTGTGTATAAGTGTAAAGGGGCAGGGAAAGGTAGGCAATCCCTCCGTATGGCCCCAAAATTCATACCGCTAACTTGACTCTTGTCACTGGTGAGGCGTATATGCCCCAGGGTGAGTGCTTCCGTGGGAGTAATGGCACATTAAAGATATGAATGCCAGCAGAGTGGATTAATAATGCACCAGTTTTTCTCTGACTCCCTCCTGTGCCATTCACCCATGTAGCAGAGCTGTGCTGCTTGGTGATATTTAGTGAGATCTGGGATACCCAGTGCTCCCTCGTCAGACTGCGTAAGCGTCCTTTGCTTAGCCATCCAAAGCTTTTTTCCAGCCCATATGAAGCTGCTGAAATCTATAAAGAGTCTGCTGTGGGGGTTGGAGTGGAAGTGTTTGAAAAAAGAAAATAATCTTGGGCAGGATTGTCATTTTAAGTGCTGTGATGTGGCTGAGCCATAACAATGTATTGTGCCATGATTGCAAGTACTTCCTAATTCCTGCCTTGAGGCTAGTGTAGTTCAGTTTGGATGTCATAGCAAGAGTAGGTGCTATTTGGGGCCATATTTACCAGGCCATGAAAAGCCATGCAGGGTGGCTTTACCTGCGCCACTGGTGCATCAAAAGAAATGACGCATCGGTGGCCAATGGGCTTGTAAATAAGCCCCTTGGAGTCTTAAATACATGGCTCGATCTTGGGCCCATTGGAATGGACACAGTCCTTGGATTTGCTCCTATTGCTCCTTTGGGAGATGTGCGCTGAGAATGATGGATTTCTGGAGATTCAAGCTAAACCGGAGGCATCTTCAAATGTCTCCATTTCTTCCATGAGTACCAGTATGGATCTTACAGGGCCCAACAGGGTTGCCAGAACATTGTCTGCATACATATTAAGGGTGTGCATGCCTGGTCCTATTTTGATACCCCTGTGTGATTCTCTCTCTCTCTCTCACCCTTTCTGCCATCGACTCCATATATAGTACAAAGAGTAGTGGGGAGAGTGGGCAAACCTGCCTGGTCCTCCTCTGTATAGGCAAGATAAGAGAGCACACACCCTCACCATCGCTGCAGGATGTTGATAAGTACAGTTGATCCATGTCCTAAACATGGGATTGTGTCCATATTTAATCAGGAACTAATTGAGGTGAGGGCAGTGGAAATGGCTAAATGCCTTTTCTACATCCAGTGTGAGGAGCAAAGTGCTCTTAGGATTTCTGTTGCTATCATGTGAAGGAGCCATGTGGTGTTAACACTGCAGTTCATGCCCATTATGAACCAGATTGGTCTGGGCCTACCAGTCCTGGGATATGCGGAATTAGGTGGGTTGGAAAAATCCCAGTAGAAATGTTGGCATCAATGTTTAGTAGCGAAATGGACTTACATGAGGGCCTGAGAAGGTTGTCTTTCCTTGGTTTTGCTACGACCGAGATAGCGACCTTGAGCATTGAGTTCAGCTGTCTCAGCAAAGCTGGTAAATAGTCTGGTCGGGATGGGGGCAGTTCCTGAAGGAAGAATTTATAGAAGAGTAGAGTGAAACCGTAAGTCCCTGCCACTTTGTCAATTTTAAGGCGCAATATGCTGGATATCACTTTTTCAATTTTTATGGGTTGATCCCGACATCTGCGCACTCCTGAGGGAGTGCAGTAATTCTGGACTGATGGATTTAGGGCATTAATGTGTGACCCAGTTTATGCTCTGCTTGATATAGTCACCGCAGAATACTTGTGCTATATCTGTCTTGAGGGTGGGTTTCCCCTTTTTCAACCAGTATCGCCACTACTCTATCTCTACTTTATTTTTCCTTCAATTTACGAGCTAACAAGTGGCCTGCTTTGTCCCCCCCTGTGTAGTACTCCTGCTTCGTACGGAGGAGTGCATACTCCACTTTATCCGTGTCTAGCATCTTGACCTGTGAGCCGTCTACACTTTCTTAGAACCTGCCCTCTATGCAAGTGTGATGTAATCCTGAATTGTTTTCTGAATTTTGCCTCTATTTCGCTTAGTGTGCATAGGGGAGTCAAGAAACCAACATACGTTTTGTGGCAGAAGAGAAACATTCAGGAATATTGGTGCGTGATCAGAGAGTGAACGTTTCACTCGGTAGTATTGATTTCGGGTTCTGTGGAGGGAGACAGCAGGGGAGAAGAGGGAGGAACACCACACATTACATAGTTTTAGTGCCCTGACGAATGGAGGATCTGCACGGAGAAGGCTATGGCGTGTATTCTAACAACGTCAGGCACTGGGCATCAGGCGGCCACAAACAGATCAGTCTCAGGGACCTTCATCCAGCTGCTTCAGTTTGCATATTTGCATATTGCAGCCCTCACCACGTCTAAGGCTCTGTCTTCCTCGCACAGAGCGGAGGGGAAGAGGGGATAGAGTGCTGATAACTTGTTCTTGTTAAATGGCTTCTGGCTTTCACATTCTAATGGCTTTCTGTAGTGGGAAACAGCTGCTGTAATAATAGGTCTGGAAAAAACAAGTTGCCTTAACTAAACAAGCATTTGCAATGCAATAGGTCTCGCATTTGTTAAAGTTAGAGCTGTTGGCGTTGAAAATAACAATGTTTTTACTTGTGCTTTTTTACACCAATGGCAATAGTGCAATGCAAATATAATTACTCCACTGCAAGTAAAATAACAAAAGTAAAAAACACTGTCATTTTTAACGGCAACAGCTCTAACTTTAACAAATGCGAGACCTATTGCATTGCAAATGCTAGTTTAATTTATCAATCCGAAAAGGGTCTAAATTAATAATAATGTTAAAAAAATAGGGAGCGATTAGTTTTGTTAACTTTAAAAAAATAATTTAAAAAATAGGACTTTGGGGCTGTCGTGCAATGGAGAAAGGGATGGGTCAGGGAGGAGAGCACACAGGCGTAGAACAGGGAGCACGGAGGGATAAGCACTTGGGTGAAAGGGACAGTTGCACATAAGCGAGGGAGAGGAACACGGAGCACAATGGAGAGCAACACAATACACAAGGGAAAGAAGCACAGGCTAATATACTAATATGAAAAGGGTCTCACATTTATTATAAAAAAATATAGCGAGCAAGCGATTGGTTTTTGTAAGTAGAAAAAAATAATTAGAAAATAGGACCGAACAGAAATGCGGCATTGGGACAGCAGCTTGCAGCCATTTTGCATTTATGCTCCTTTCTCGATCACTCAGTCTGCGCGCGCCCCCCCCAAGTTGTTGCACAATGCGCGTGCGCCCTGGCAAGTATCCGCCGTAGGCTTACAGAACAGCCTTAGCAATTACGAAGATACTCCTTTTGCTTGCGCTTCCTAGAAGAATGGAGACAGCGCAATGATGATTTTATGTATAGAAAAAGCGGGCCCCTGTGTTGTTTAGTGAAAGCGGGTGCCCGCATAGTTAATGTCCTGTGAGTGGTGTGCGGCGGACGCCACCATTGTAAAACAAATAAAAAAGCGGCCTCAATTTTTTATTTTATTTATTAAAACATTGGGGGCAGGCGACGGGCCCGCCCTCAGACGGGGCACTGAGAGGGCTGTGTTTGATGATTTATAAAGCAAGATCGAGTACTGTAGCCAGCAAATGAAGCCACCACCCCCGAGTACCACCAGTGCGTCTACATCCAGACGCCAAAATGCAATTATCCCAAGAATGACTGAAGGAAGTGTTTCCTACACTGGCACCAAACTTTCGCCTAGGGATAGAGACTGTTTCACGACCATTCTTAGACAGTAAACAAAGATAAGCGGTACCAGGGTCTGCTCCACGAAGCGAGTCTTAATTTAAAGTAAGTGCGCCTCTTCGCACCGTGTGGAGCCGGAACAGCGAGCGCACCTCCGGCCAGCGTGCGTGTCCGGCCACCGATGGGGGAAGCAGCGCTGCTGCTGAGCTGTGTGCGCCTGAAACAAAATATTGCTCACCGCCTACATATCGAGGACTGTGTAACACCACAAGTAAACGATCGAGTCCGGATGGGCCGTCCAAAAAGGAGACAGGGCGGTAACAAAGAAGCCTCATTTTCAATCGGAGGCCAGCGTTTACCGTAGACAATGACGCCAGCCAATAAAAAAGATGGCCGGGGCTTTAACTCCACTTCTGAAATCTCCTCTAAGACAATATGCCTCGCGCTGCAACGCTAGGTCTGCGAGACCTAAAAAGGGCGCTGGTGCCTCGGGACACCGGCCAGGAAGCAGAGGACCGGGTTTGGGCGGTGGTGACCCTGTGCATGCAGCGCCGCCTAGCAGTAAACTCCTCCACTCGGCCAGCGCTGAGGACACGTGCAGGCGCTCGCGCCCTGACTGAGCCCCGGCGCACGCGCCCCACTCCCAGCTGCAGTGCCATGTTATGCCGGAAGGGCGCGTGTGCAGTTCTGACCGAATCGCAGCTCTGCTCATGGTGCTCTCTACTTATTTCACGGGACAGCCGAGACTTCTAATAATAAAAAAAATCAAACGAAATAATTCATATACAAGTTGTGTTCTAGTTTTCTGTTAATACTATTTCCCATTGATATAACAGTATTGAGGGTGCGTCATTCTCTCCCAGCGAGGACGTGACACAATTTGACGTTGTTTATTTTTTTAGCCCCCCTCCTACCCATACTGACATGGAGTAAGGACCTTCAGAGGGTTAGTGCACATGCTGCAGTGCTGTGCGTTTATAGTACAGGCCTCGGGCTCTGTCACGGCTGGCTCAACCTTTCACATTTCGCTGTGCAAATGATTTGTGTTAATAGCCGCATATGCTACTACAGCACTTAGAAGACAGGCAAGCAGTGTATATGCACTTTTTTTTTGTTGAAGTTTTATATAGTGTGAACTCGACCCGAAGGTATTGGAGAGCTTTATACAGGGCTTTAAGTGGGATGAAAAAACTAGGGAGTGGCGTAAGTAATTAAGGGCGTGGCTTAAAAACACCCAAGCTAAAAATCTGTGCTTAGCGTAGTGTGCCGCCCGTCGGGCATTTTTCTGTTTCTATTGTTGCTTCCAGATATATAATACAGCAAGTAACATTACACCTACAACAAGCCAGGACTATTGGCTTAGCACATTTTTAAGATAAAGAAGCAACAACTATGGCTTTGTTGCATATATAATATTGAAAACGTTTCAATTCTGAAATTATGAGACTGTGAAAGAACTACAACGAGTCTCTTTGAAGTTACCTTAAAGTAGGGTGTTCACAATTTTAAAGCCAAAAACCGGGACATTTCCCAAAAATAGAAGAAGGACTACAATTTTTCTTCAACCTAGTGCACATAATGGCAGTACTCCTTAGCAGAGAATTTCAGAAGAGGCAGTAGGAACACAAATAAAATGCAATTTTTAAAGCCAGTATTATGTCTGGTAATTAAATTACTCTCTTATAGCAGCTGCTAACTATTTCTGCTTAGCAAAACATTAAAAGATACCTCCGAAGGTTTTCAGTCGACCCTTTCTAAAAACCGGGACCTGAGCTAAATTTTCTGAAATCTGCCGGGCCAGCTGGCGAAAAACCGGGACGCCTGGTCACCATACCTTAAAGGCAGTGAGCAGTGGTACTGCCGCAGAGTTAAGATTCATCTGTTCATCGAGGGGAGGGCGAAAATGGACAGCCCGATAGGGATCCATCTCGGTTCCTGCTTTTTAGAACTGCTGGTGCTGAGCACTGGCAGGACCCGGCCCACTTAAAGCCCTGGCTTTACACAAGCTACATTACACAAGGACACATTCATTTTTAGTAGGCATGGGGAAATGAAGAGATTTGCCCAGAATCACAGGATGTTGAGCCAATGTCAGACTCGAACCTGCTTTCCTCATTGTCAAAGTCAGCAACTCTGGGCCTTACGCCACATCCTCCATTAATAATGAAGGTGCTATATTTACTTCAGGCCGAGTTATTAGCATTAGTGTCTCTAAATGCGCGCCAATGTTACAGCGAGTCAGCTTGCTGTAATGAAACATACACTTGGCGTATTCAGATGCTTTGCAGAATTCATTTAAAAAGACACAGCTTGCATACTGTTGTTTCTTTAATTCTGTGTGTTATACTTCTGTCCTACTAAAACGCTATTAAATTAAATGCGAACCACTGAGCTTTGTTGCTCTTACAATGAATTGTCTTACTCAAAGAAAGTCGCAGAGTTATTTTATTGCAATTGCAAGTAACTGCGACCGCGATTTTCCAAGGATCACACAGTTTGGTCAAGCGGGTTAGCCGGGATCACAGTTTGCCTGTTTTGGAGCCACAACTGACAGTTAGTAAACTAACTATACATCCAGTACCGGTACATTAGGTTGGAGATAGTTCTGTATTTGTCGGTATATTAGAGATTCTTCTTACATGCACGCACGCGTACGTACGCTTTTATTTCCTCAGGTGAAGAATTCTGAACTTGTATAGTCAATATACAATTTTTCCCAGTTCGACCGGAAACGACCTGTCTACATTTAAAACAACAGGCGAGTCAGTATCATCCGCCTCAAATGCTACTCACTTTTATCGACCCCTGGAGGATGAAAGTCTGAGTCGGCGCGCTAGAGAGGTAAACCGCATGTTTGAAGGGAGAAGATTAAAAGCCAGCGCGCAGTGTGTTTAAGATGCAAGATATGTTGCGAGCAAGCGCTTTAATGTGGGTTCCTTGGTTGTAGCGCTATACAATGTAACACACAAATCAACGTTGCACGATCACCCCTCAACACCAAGCGTTTCCCCCGATAAGATATTTTTAGGCGCTCCTTAAGAAATATTGGATGTATTCGAATTATAGACGTTACAGTAAATGTCTTTAGCGTGCCAAATACGTCCAGAAGTGGCAACACACGTAATTTCTCACAAAATCTGAAATAAAAATTACATTACATATATATTGGTATAGTATTTACATTAAGACAGGTCACGGGAGGCTTTAAGACCATGTTATTCTATAATAATCACTGCACCCTGAACAATCCAGCCCCAAATTTCCATTATGCGGCATCGATTCCTTGTTGATGATGTTTTTATTAAAACCTTTTTATCGCATACAAACATAGCACAACCAACTAAAAAAAATGAATGCGACCTTGTGTAAAGTAATTGGTGCTCAAGTAAAGCGCCCAATCCCATCTGTGCATGTCGGGTTCACGCTATATAAAACTCCCCAAAAAAAAAATCAATAAAAGATGTTTACTCCATATAGTCGCTGTTAAAACTATTTTTCTCCGTTTTGAGGCAGTCTCTGCATGATTTTATTTTAAAGTTACGCAATAACAATATATGTTATTTGAAGACAGAAAAAAATAGCAATAGAATTGTATTTTTTTCGACCCTTTATGTGTCATTGTGTTTGACTGGTTTGTCACCAAGCCTGATATACACTATTACATTAATACATTGAATAAACATTATATAAAATAAATCGTGCACAGAGACAAAGGGACCTAGAAACACAAACTAAAAAAATACTGAATCTGAGCAGAACATGGACCCCCTTTTAACACACGACGCCTCAGCAAATCTGTCGGCTGCTGTACAAAACAAATGTCAATTGTCTAAGACATATGCATCTTAGAGTGATATCACTCTGGGATACATATTTTCACCCCTGTGCTTCAGGTAAGACAAGGTTCTGAAAATAAAAAGGGAAAACAATGAGCCGCCCCCCCGTCCTTATCGCAAAAAAAGTAGTATACATAATACTTTAAAAAAAAAAATAAACACATTCAGATGCAATGTCATCAATTTTACTCTAAGAATGTATGCACGCTTTCTTACCTCTATCAGAATATGTGAGCAGATTAACCAGGCTTACTCCGCCTTTCATCTTTCCATGGTCGATAAAAGGAATGAATGAATACCCCCGAGTTGCCTCATAATATGTCTTGCTTTAATATAATTTGTTATTACAGGTACTGGGTACACGATGGGATTAAAAAGTACGTCATTGTGTTTTTTAGACATGATAATGACGACAAACAGTAACTTTACTCCATGTGCATCCTACACTCGTCGGACAGACCTTCCATAGTGTCCGGTTTTACTTTATTTCCGCAACTCCTCTACGGAGTTGTGTTCGTCCCACGGAGTTTGAAAAGTACAGGAGCTGAAGTTTCGAGACCTTCTTAGGGGAGGGGTCTCTGCCTGCGGTATGGAATAGGAGGGAGGGGGGGCGGTTAGTTGCTGGATAACGATTGTGTTTTTATGGCGCTTCTTACCACAGTCACCGGTGCTGTAGCGCTGTAATCACCAGATTTCACCATGACGTGTCAGGTGATGTCGACGAGCTCAGCCATTATGCAACCTTTGTCTCTCCTATTTTAAAATTATAGACTATTATATAACCGGGGAAAGTAGATTCCACAAACGAAGCCCGAAATTCTTCATTCTGTGACCAAAATCTAAATACAACAAGCACGGAATCGAAACCCAGCCGAACGCGGGAATCGAAACCAGTGGTGCGCGCACCACAGAGGAGCGGGGGGAGGGAGCGTGGCAGCGAGACGAACGCGCGCTGCTGCGCGTGCTGGCCTACGACGGGAATGGGAGGAGCAAAGGCGGGACATGCACCCGCCTTTGCCCAATCACGGGCCGTTTTTCCCCCAAAAAAACACGCTACAGCCAATGTGGGCTTCGGAAAGCAAAACCACACGCACGAGCGTGTGGGTAGCTTTCTGAAGCCCTTTCTAGAGGTCTCGCGCTGCGCGAGCAGTGCTGCGCACTGCAACGCAGGCGCGAGACCTAAAAACTAATGACGCAAACATATAAAAGGAGCAAAGAAATGCTTATATACAGTATTAATATTTGTGTTTGCAAAGCAAAGTTTACACGGATGCCTGGGTACATCATAAAACTGTTTCGTACTTAGTCTAGAATGCATGGTGCAGCTGCAACTTGTCTTGGGACACAGAACAAGAATCCCCACGTAATCAGAGGCCTCGTTTCCCAAGTTCATGCTTGACTAGTTTCTGTACCCAACGAGTGCTCCATCACAGTCAGTCTGTGCCCCTAGGTACCAGTCAAGAGCAACCAGATGACTGCCGTTGGTGCTTAAGACTTTTTGGTCTTTCTTTTAAACCTCAAACTTTAACAATTCATGGCTTTTGTTCCCCTTGTTTGTTTTATGTTATTTTTGTGTCATTTTATTTATTAAAATGTTCTCTATTTTTCTAAATTGGTTTTGGATTTTTCTTCTATTGTGTTTTCACTTTGTTTCTATTTGAGTACTGCATAAATGCTTTACACATTGCCTCTAAGATAACGCTGTGTGCTCTTAGCCATAGCTACCAGACGGTTGAGCTCAAGTTAATTTAGTGACTGACAAGAATTGTAGTTATTATTTGAGATGATTACTCAACCCGATCAACAAAAATACCCCAGTTTCTTACATTGGTGTTCAGCAGCGGGATCCAAAGCTTGTGTTTTTGCAGTACTACTCAGTGATTTAAGTTGAAATCAAAATTCTTTTTGTAAACTGACATCAAAATAGACTTTTTTAAATTGACCTCTGTTTTTTTTTTACTTGGCCATTTTGTTTAATTTTTCCTACATTTCAATGTTACCCTTCACATTTTTTCACCTGTAATTCCTGAAAGGATGGACCTGAGCAGCATGGAGAGCCTGAACATTGCAAATCTGAGGAAGCTGTGTAAGGACAGAGGCTAAAGCTGTAAAAGGAAAGAGGTCCAAAAAAGTGAAGTACCAGATAGCCCTCACAGCCTGGGAGGAAGCCTGTCTGCTACAGGTCCACACACAGGAGCAGTAGGATGATGTAGTAGAAGAAGAAATGGAAAAAGATGAGGATGGCCCAGCAGAGGCTCCAGTGCCAGTGGAGGATGAGCATACAGAAGTCAGGTACCTAACCTTATCCAGAGCAGGGAGCCTAGCATCTTCCCGCAGTCTGACCCAGTCAGAGTTAAAGGACAGACAAGCAGAACCAGATCTAAAGTTACAACTGGCAACCCTTGTCCTGTATGAAATGAGACTAGCTGCAGAAGAAAGGAAAGTAGTCCTGACAGCTGAGGAGAAAAAGGCAGCAGCAGAGATTGTAGTTGGGAGAAAAGATTGACTTTGGCTTTGGAGGAGAAATTGGCTCTGCTGGTCCATGTGAGGGGCCAAAGAGAACTAGACCTGACAGCCAAGAAAGCTTCTGAGTCCATTGAAATTGAAGATAGTGGCAGTGAAAGTGAAGTGCATAGGAGAGGTAAAGGAGTCAACATTCCCAAAGACCTAGTGCCCAGGTATGTGTTCGAGGATGATATAGACAAGTGGGTTGAGGCCTATGAGGTAGCCTTGTCCATGCATAGAGTACCAGAGGAGGGCTGAAGGGCTAGCCTGTGGAATCACATGCCTACTATGGGTAGGGATACCTTATTAGCCTGTGCGAAAACTGACAGGATGAGATATGCCTCCATGAAGGAAGCCCTTGTGAATTTTCGTCTAACCCCAGAGAAGTATCACCTGAAGTTCAGGGACAGCCCGGAGCAGTCACAACACTTACGGGTAGAATTTGTGGATTTATAAAATAAAGCAATAGATGGTTCACGCCCAGAAATTAATCGAGATTGATCAGATGCTGTGCAGCACCGGGCATGGTGATGATTTCTACCTTCAGATTTACACTCTTTTCTGAAAGTCAAATTTCCTCATCAGGGCAAGGCCGCATGCTGTGGTTAAAGATGCTTCAACGTGGTCAGATACCAGTTGGCATTAGACCAGCTGAAACAGATTTGCTTCTGAAGAAGAAAATAGTGAGAATTGCAGCAAAGTCATGCCCAGCAGGACTTCACCCTCGGTGGATCGGCTAGCGGGTTGGTCACGGTCACTTGATGGTTTTCTAAGTAAAAAGTTTGCAAAATATTTCTAAATCCCAGGTCCCAGATTTCTAGGCTTAGGCAGAGGGAGTGCACGTTGACACCATGCAAGGGTTCCAGTACCTCAGGAACAGCACTTGGGGGTCAGAGCTCACTACAGCAGAAGCCACCAGTAGGGTTAAGGGTGATCCAGTCGAAACTGGACAGCTTGTCTCTTTCAGGAAAGTAGGCTTCTTGCAGCTTTTCTGTCCTTGTTCCTTAACAGGAGGGCAGCTACTGATTCTTGGACTCCACTTCTTTGTCCTGGGTACACATGGGAGCAAGTCCAGCCTTTAGGGTTCTCTGCACAGTTCTCAAAAGCAGGTGCAGTCATTTTTCTATCTACCACAAGTCCAGTACGGTTCTGAAGAGAGTATCCAGAGGTGTCAAAATTTAAACTGTCAGTGGCCTGTGGGTGGGGCTGACTCATGGCCCCTCCCTAACTAATAGAGGAAAAGATACCAGGGGTAAACCTATCAACTTTATCAGCAGTTCTTGTGTGCCCTACTGCAAACTATCCAACACTGTACTTCTATACCTAAAATCAAAATGGCAGAAATGTTCTTCCCTGGTGCAGAGATCCTTTTTCCACCCTAGAGGTGTAGCTAGAAAAAGGAGCCACTCCTCTTCTGTGGTCACTCAAAATCGTTTCGGCGGGAAGCTCCTTTCCTAGTGGGATTGGTGCCTGGCTGGCTAAAGGGAAATATGAGGGGGCAGGCCCAGATGTTAACTACTGTGAGAGGGTAGGCCTCTTTGAAGATATTAAGTTCATAGGAACTGCCCAGGTGGTCATTCTGTCAAAGGAACAGAACACCTCCCTACAACCATGGCCTTTGTCTCAGCTCTGAGAGCAAGTTCAAACCTCATCAAGGAACTATTCAGACGCAGGCTAACAGTTGGAAGCTCATGGAAATGAACTTACAGACGCTTTAGACAGGCAAAAGTTAACTTTTTACAAGTACCTTTTGGTAACTATTTAGTAGAAATATGACTTAATCAATGCATTGGATTTGCAATAAATATTTTAAAAAGTCCAACAATGGCCTTTTAGCCGGTTCCTAGGCAGCGATAACATCACTAAACTTTAGTATTAACTCCTAATGCTTTCCTATGGAACAGCTACCTCTGCTACAATGAAAATAGCTTTTTGGGGCCTTGTCACTGTAAGGACATGTTTAAATTTAAACTTTTGCATGTCCTACTTTTAAATACCATGCAGCCTGCCTTATTGGGCATAAAAGTTCACTATGGGGTGACTTATTAATATTTAAAAGGAGGTAACTGGTGCCAGGCTTACAGTCATGTCTTGCACTGTCATTCTAGATGTGGCACAATGCGTTCTGCAGTCCACTAGTGACATTTAAATTGAAGGCCCTGGGTACACTTGATGCCATATACCAGGGACTTATAGGTAAGTTAAATCTGTCAATTAGGAGGATAGCAAATTTTGACATGTTTTAGAGGTCAGAGCACATGTACTGGGGCATAGTTAACAGAGTCCCAATGCACATAGTCAAAAACACCAGCAGCCTCAGTCCACAAAAATGGGGGGGATGATGTAAAAAGAGGCATTTTCCTACATGTCCCCCACCAGATTAAAGGTGATGAGCAACTTAGCTATTCCCTTGGAAGTTACCATCATCTAAGAGGAATAATCTGGACAGGCCAGCTGCACTAGCATGGTCAGTCCCACGTCAATGTTCCACTGTAAAGTCCTAATGTAACTATATGTGCCATACTCATCTGCATGAGCCACATGGGAAGCCTGTGATCAAGTTGATGTATGAAGTTAGTCCCAAACAAGTAAGATCTCAGCTTCTTCTCCTTCCTGAAACCAGGTGCCTTGAATACAGGTGTTGGCACAGCACCTCCTTTAGGGTGTCAAAGGCCTTCTGATACCCCTTAGTCCAAATGAATTTCTTTGGCTGCTCCTCTGAAATCAGCTTTGTCAGGGGGGCTATAATGGTCCCATACCCCTTGACCAACCTCCTGTAGTAATCTGTCAGACCCAAGAAAGTTCCCACCTGAGTCTGAGTTTTGGGAGGTTCCCAAGCCATAATATTATGATTCTTGGGCTGGAGAGGCTGCACATTTTCCCTCGCCAACTTGGTGGCCCACCACAGACCTCTGACCTATGTGGCACTTACTGGCCTTGATAGTCAGCATTTCATGTTCCTGTTGCAGAGCCTGAAGAAATTCCTTAAGGTGGATCTGGTGTTCCTGTGAGGTGGTGCTAAAGACAGCAATATCATCTAGATAGGCTGAACTAAATGTCTCGAGTCGAGACAGTACCCTGTTCATCAGGTGACAGAGGCATTCTTCAACCCAAAGGGCATTACTGTAAATTAGAAGTGGCTTTCAGGAGTTGCAAATGCTGATCTCTCCACTGCTCGCTCAGTCAGGGCAAATGCCAGTACCAGGAAGTCAGATCAAATGTGCTGAGATATTTGGCAGCCCCTAACCAGTCAATGAGCTCATCAACTCTGGGAATAGGGTGTGCCTCACTCTTGGTGATGACATTTAGTCCTCTGTAGTCCACACAGAATCTGAGTTCTGGGGTCCCCCCTTTTGGGTTGGACTAGGCACCAGCACTGGGGTGGTCCAGGGAATACTAGAGGGCCCAATCACTGCGAGGGAGAACATTTTGGAAACTTCTTCCTTGATGCTGGCCCTTACTTTGCCTGACAATCTATATATGTTGTTTTTGTTAATCACTATAGGGACATGATAATTTTAAATTTCAACATGTCCTTTTAAATTCCATGCACCCTGCCTGGTAGGCTGCAGAGCCTACACAGGGGTTACTTATCAATATTAAAAGGGAAGTTCCCTCCTGTCAAAAAAGTAATTTTGACAGGTTGGGCTGCACTTTCAAATCTTCAGCAGCCAGGCTACTGTCGTAGCCCTGGGTTTATGCTTGTCTTGTCACACTTGTAGATGGCACAATAGAGTTGTAGTCTGTAGGTGACATTTAACTTTCCACGCTATAGGTGTCAGTCAGTCAAATATTCTTTATTTGTTTTTTATAACAATAAAAAAGTACACTAAACATGCAGATAAAATAATAAATAAATACTAGATATATGTAAAATGAGTCACAATAGAGTTAAAAATGATCAAGAAACAAAGTGCCAACATGCAAGCATTAATACATTTCTATTAAGGACACCTTAGATGTCCGTTATATATTGCTGCTGGAGTTCAAATTCAAATTAGTTCATTGAGTCTCAATAAAATCCATAAAAAATGGAGGAACATGCAATAGATATAAAGTGGACACACGAAGGATTACCAATAGGTGTATTTTGGGACACCATATACAAGGTCCTCATAGGAAAGTTAAATATGCCAATTAGCCATGACATGTTTTAGGGGTCAGAATATATGGTCTCAGGCCTGGTTAGCAGGGTTCAAATTCACACAGTCAAACACCTACCAGCCTCAGTCCACATAAAATGAGGGTGACCACTCAAAAATGCGTTTTTACAAACACTATAATGTAGAGGAGTTACCCTACAGCAGTAATTTGAATCACTGAAAGAGATTAGAGCACTTACTAGCATTGGATAGAACATTGGTTGCCAAGTTTAGAGTACAGATCAGCAGACTCCTCAAGACAAGTGGCATGCATGCTCACGCAATGTGCAACAGTGTCCTAATGAATACCAATACAGATCAAAATTGAACAATACCACAAAATGTATTTTGCGAAGCAACAAGTCAACAAGGAAGATATGACCAAATAATTTGTTAAATACAAGAAGATTTCTCTTGCCCATTTGTATGCAGCATACACATTAATTAAAACCAGTGCAATGAGTGCTCAGTGCAGTGTGAACACACAGCACTCAAACATTGTGCTGGTGATGCAAGAAAAAGTGGAGAATCACAATAAACACAAGACAGCGGAAAGAACCCAATAGCATGTGCAGATTCTCTAATAAAATCCAAGAGTAAACAAGGGATTTTTGCAGATCGGGGTCATACAATTAAAGTCGCTCTCAGCTGAGTAGCTGTTGATGGTATTTCAACCTGTATTTCATTGGAGGGTCATCATAAGGGCAAGGAGAATTTAGGATGAGAACATTAAATCAGAGCTGTTGCATCAAAGGAGGAGAATACATTTAGATCAAATTGTTTCTACAATCTATTAAAATGCATAAATAATTATATGTGCGCAGCAGGTGATGCATTCTTAAATATGGTGCAAGGTGACATGTAGAATAACTCACATCTTGATATGTTAGGCCACAGAACTAATCCTGTAAAGGTAGGTAGTCATAGTTAGAAAAATATCCAGCCATTGTAAAGTATAAAAAGTGCGTATAGTGTATTGGATACATCATAAATGTACTTACAAGTAAGGATAGAGAATCAGCCATACGATGACTATGTTAATTAATAAAGACCCAATATATTATTCAATATGTGAGGAAGTAAGCGTGGGATAACCACCATTAGCAGTCAAAAGGTTCTGACAAGGGATATAACCACAATAGTTTAGTTGATATATTTAAGCAGCCCAAGGTGCCGTCTGGGAGAAAAAAGGAGCAAACTTCAGTGAAAGGCTCCAAAACAGGGAAGAAACCTTCCTTGAGTGAGAGCTCCAATTTGCAGCTCGTTTACTAGAGAAACCTCCCTAGAGCAGTGAAAGCTGCTGAGCGAGTAAAAGGAAGAGGTGTGACCATCCACGCTGACCTTAGTGTGACCCCATGCGCACTGAAACACAAACCAAATACCAAATTATCAATACCATCTGCCTGGATGACCCAATGCACCCACCTAAGCATGGTGGGCGTGAAACTGGTTTGTGAGGTTTGGTAATCAAGATTAGCAGTTGTTTGGTTCCTTCAGGTCAAAGATCCCCAGACATTGTCTCATTTTCTCTCAGGCAATTCTCTACACACAGCTTGGGGATATCTGGAAAGGCCGATAAAAGACAGACCTGGTATTAGACTTTGTTCGCAGAGAAATGATAAAGATCACACCTTCTGGGGAAAGGATCACCCTGTCAAGTACAAAGCCCTCACATCGGAGACCCTCTCACATAAAATGAGACACAGAGTAACTTCGCAAACAACTGCTTCCTCAAAAAACTGGCATTATCCGGCCATTCGGTGAAGAGTTTTAAGACTCTGTACACATCCCAAGTGATCGTATACTTAGGCTTGGGTGGATTACAAAATCTAATACTCTTCATCAATTTGCATACTAAGGGGTGAGACTCAACCGTTTTCCCCACCACTGGTAAGTGGCCTGCTGATATAGCTGACCTGAAAGAGTTAACCGTGGAATAAGCCATACCTATCTCAGCCATATGTGAAAGGAAAATTGGGATGAGGACAACGTCAGCCCCCCCATGGGATCCACGGCCATTTCCAAACACCAACGTCCCAAAACTGCCCAGGCAGACTTGTATCTCTTATGGGTCCCTGCCGCCCATGCTTGCTCCATGTAGCCTGAAGCAGATTTTCAAAGTCCTGGCATCTTCCATCTGTACCTGATATCCTCCAAACCATGAAGTGCAGAGTCTTGTCCCGAATCATCGGATGAATCTCTCTCTCTGGACTATGGTAGGGAATGCTGCGAACATTACTGGGTAGTTGCATGACATCTCTAGAAGTACCTGGAACTAGAGTCACAACCTCCAAAGAGGAGTCACTAGCATTAGCTCTGCCTGTTGCCCCCTGGCTTGTGTTGCCACTCTGGTGATTGTGATTAACAGGGGAAAGGCATAGTTGAGAACTGTGCTCCAATGCTGTCGAAAGGCATCCACTTGAGACACTTCAGGGTCCAGTCTCCAGGTGTAAAAATGTGGCACCTGCGCATTTAACCTTGATGCGAAGAGGTCCATATAGAATATCTCTCATTCCTGTCAAAGGAGTTGCAACACCTGAGAGACCAGTCTTCAATCTCTGGGATCCATCAGGGACCTTGAGTTCCAATCTGCTATAGTGGTGAAGCTCCCCGGCAGGTGAACCACTGCTACTGATATTTTCTTCTCCAGGCAACAGTGCCAGACACCCTTGGTGATTTTGGCCAATGGCCTGGATTTCATTTCCCCCAACTTGTTGACGTACTGTACTGCTGAGACATTGTCCATCTTCAGCAAAATAGAACATTCCACCCTGTACTTCGTCAGCCTGCGACTGGCAAATGAACTAGACAGTAACTCGAGGCAAGCTTCAACTCCTCTTGCGACCATCTCCATCTGGTCGATATCGCCGAAGCGCCTGGCATCTGACTCTATGGTGATCGCTGGGCACCGAAGATTGCTCGGTTATTCCACACCCCGTGTGGGTCAGCCACCAACCCAATTTCATTTGAACTTCCCCCGTTATCGGTACCTCTTCCATGTGGGAGAACCCCATCTGGAGGTGTCGGATTTTCAGACGTTGTAGGGCCCTGTAGTGAAGGGGCCCCGGAAAGATTGTTTGAATGGACGATGCTAGAGGACCCGCTAGCTGTGCCAGTTGTCTCAGGGTCCTTTTCAACTTGTTGCTCGGAAGCTCCAGTGTCACTTTGACCGAGTCGATCATGAACCCTAAAAACTCCATTCTATGATTGGGAGTTAAATCCAATTTGGCTTGGTTGATCACAAACCCTAGATCCTTTAATAAGGATAGTGTTACTTGTGCTTGTTGTAACAGAGTATTCTTGTCCTGTGCCATTAGTATGATATTGTCTAGATAGATGATAAGGCAGTACCCCTGATTTAGCAACCATGACACGACCGGCTACAGAAGCTTTGTGAAGCACCTAGGGGAGGACCAAAAGCCAAAGGGAAGTTCTTTGAGCTCCCATACTGAATCTCGTCAAAGGAACTGTAGGAAGCATCGATGGGGAGGAAAAATAGGTATTGACAGACAGGCGTCATTTAGATCCAACCTGATCAGCCAATCTCCCAGTCTCAGCAGGTCTCGCAAAAGATGGATGCCCTCCATCTTGAAGTGTCTGTAGACCAACCATTGAACTCCTTCATGTTTCTTTTGTCTTTTTCCTTTAAAAATAAATATGTTGCTTAGGAAACCTATATAGGAGCACACAGTGGCACCTTTGTTCTCCACGTCTAGGATTTCTTGATCGATAATGCTACAGATCTCTTTTGAGAAACTGAAGGGTTGTGGTCTTATAGGTTGCACAGGGGAACCCCAAAACCCTACTTGGGAGCCTCGCACCTTGAAGTACCCATACATAGAGGATATTTGCTCGAACTTGCCTAGGTAGTCAGCCATCCTGCCCCCTGTAGTGGTATGGTTTTCTCTGTTACCTCTGTTGGTATGACCTCGCTGAAATGTATTTCTGGATGGGAAGAAAGGGGAGAATCCTCTGGTCAGATCAGTCAGCATGTTTGGGACCTTGGCTGGCTCTGCACTGTGTGAAAGGAAATTGCCAGACGAGCGGCCGTGCCGCACCCGGTTCATCCAAAAACACGAGGGTTGAAAACCTTCTTATGGGATGTCTGGGCTTTATAAGGCCTGCACAAATTTTTCCAAATCCTTCACAAAGGCATCTTCAAAGAGAGTTTGTTCCTGCCTCATTGGAAATGAGTTCCTCTATGCTGGGGTCCAAGCACAATAGCAGTGGGTGCCTATGTTCTTCATAATGAGCACAATTGGCATTGACCAGCAGGCAAATGGCTCTCAGGGCCCATCCCCATAATATTCCTGGGTCGATTTGGGCACCAGTCTTTTTGGCATCCTCTGTCAACTCCATGATCTTAGTTAAGGGAACCGTGATGCACTAGCGCTTGCCAGCGAAAAGTACCAATGGGGGCGGGGCAGTAGAAAATCCTTAAAATGGTTGGGGGTAGAAAATCAGTCAAATTGGTGCGGGAGGGGGGTAGAAAATCAATAAATTGACTTACCTGGCTGCCGGCCGCCACCTTGCCTCCGTCCTCTTCTGTTCCTGCCAGAAGCAAGAAGCACACACTGGCTGCCGTAAGCCAATTACGGCTCTGCTGTCACCATGACAGCAGCATCGTGATTGGTCTGAGCGCCGTGGTTCGGGGACTATGAGCCTGTGCAGGTTCTTCACCCAGGCTGTACAATACTGCAGAAGACGGCCCAAGACAGCCGGCCAAACTGTTATGCACACTTCAGTGCCCAACCACTCCTCCCATGCTGGCTGTGACGACAGCCCAACCCCGCCCACCCCGCCAACCTCCCTCAGTGGCAAAATAAAATGATAATAACGTTGCTTTGTTATAATTTTTTTTTCCTTTTTCCACAGTGGGGCCGTGCGTCTCCACCTTAGTGGAGGAGTTGCCGCTGCTGTGATGTCCAACAGTTTGTCTTGACAGGAACGCCAAGATGGAGCAATGCCTCTCTTAGGGTCCCTAATTAATTTACCCATGAATGTCTCCATAGTGGTGTCCAACTTTGGAGTAGCCACCATCTTAACCTCAATGGATGGTCTTGGGCATTCTGCTCAATGCTTGTTTCTCACTTCTTTATCTAGTGGCTGGCATAACCATATCTCTGCTCAGCGGTGTGGTCCATGCTTTCAATAAAGAACACTGAATTTTGCAACGCATCCTGGAGTGCCCGCATTTCTTTTAGCATCCACCGAACTGTAAATATATATATATTCACTGAAAAACCCACAGGTTTCAGGGACGTTATAGTTAGTTGGACATTTCACTCGTACAAAACTAGAGAAATTCGGCCGTTATAGTTAGTTGAGCTAACTATAACTCGCGGCCCCGCAATGCACTGCTGATGATGTCACATATTACATCATTCATGACATGGTAGTGACATCACTGATGACATCACTGATGACATCTCAAATGGCGTCCAACAATCTTCGCACCTCCACACGGCGAGAGAATTCACAGCACCAAAAAGAGAAGGTATTTTTCAAAGTGTTTATTTAGCACACCATAGTGCAAATCAAAAGGTTATGGGCGGTCTACGCATTTCGGCTCTCAGCCTTCTACTGGACCAAAGAGTCCCTTCATCTAGAGCGTCATTTAAAGTGCTCAAGTGCTTTAATCCATCATTGCTTTCTACTGCAATTCAGTTACTAGACTTCTAGTCCTCATATGCAAACAGTGGCAAATTTGGTCAACCATTTTAACACATTACTTGTAAAGTACATGTAAAGATGTAACATAATTCATTAAGAAGATGTCAATGAAACAAGATGTTTTCTCAAGGAGAGAGCCGATAGAGCTTACTAATTATTGGTCTTCCCGGTGAGTTGGTGATTGATTTATGCACTTTTGGTAGAAAGTATATCGTGGCAATATATATATATATATGATATATATATGTCATACACAGTTCGGTGGTTGTTGAAAGTACAACCACCGAACTGTGTGTGATATATATATATAAATATATATATATATTTTAAATAAATTGAAGTAGAATCTCTTCCGTCCCAGAGTGCCGCTTTCTTGCATGTATATGGAGACTTTTTGGAATATATATATATATATATATATCAATATATATATATATATATATATATATCAGAACAGATTTCCACAAAAATTCCCCACAATCCAAGGAAAAGTCAGCACAGCCAGGTATCAGCAGCTCGGTGAGTTTTTTATTCAGTTATAAATTTGACAACCATTAGTGCATGACAGAGACCAACGTGTTTCCTCCAAACATATTTATATAAAACCATAGAAATTCAGAAGCTATAGTTACCTGACCTAACTATAACTTATGCCCCCATAATGCACTGCTATGACCTCACATATTACATCACTCAGGACCTGGTCAGTGACATCACTGATGACATCTCAAAGGACATCACCAATGTCATCATTGATGATATCATTAAGTGAGTGAAAGTGTTTTAAGAGTTTATGGGTGCTAAACATATATACTAACCTACTACAAAAGTTAGATTAGTATACTAGTTTTAATACTAATGAGTGATACGATCTCTAACATGTGTGAACTGAGTGGGTGTGTGACTGTCTGTATCGGTGTGTGAGTGGGTGTGTGAGTGGTTGTATGGGGGTGTGAGTGCATGCATGAGTGACTGTATGGGCAAGTGAGTGGATTTCTGATAGGTCAGTAGGTGTGTGAGTGGTTGTGTTAGTGGTTGTATGGGCTTGTGAGTAGGTATCTCAGTGGTTGTATGGGTGTGTGAGTGAGTGTGTAAGTGATTTTGTGGGTGTGTGATTGGCTGTATGGGTGTGTGAGTGGGTGTATGAGTGGCTGTATGGGTGTATAAGTACGTATGTGAGTATCTGTGTGGGTGAGTGTGTGAGTGAATATGTCGCTGAATGAGTGGGTGTGTCATATGGGTATATGGGTGAGTGAGTGGCTCTGTGAGTGGCTGTATGGGTGAGTGAGTGGGTGTTTGAATGACTGTATGACTGAGTGACTGGGTATGTATGTGGCTGTATGGGTGAGTGAGTGGCTGTTTCAGTGAGTGTTTGGTTAAGTGAGTTGGTGTGTGAATGGTTGTATTAGAGAGTGAGTGTCTGTGCGAATGACTGTTTGGGTGAGTGAGCAGATATGAGAGTGCTTGTATGGATGTGTGAATGGGTAAGTAAGTGGTTGTGTGAGTGTGTGAGTGAGTGTGTGAGTGCTTGTGTGGGGGAGTGAGTGGCTGTGCTGAGAGCCTGTATGGGTGTGTGACTGGCTGTATAGGGGAATAGGTCTGTGTGAGAGAAGCTGTATGGGTGAGTGCATGGCTGTGTGAGTGGCAGTGAGGGTGAGTGTATTGTATTGTAACGTTTATTGTATAGCTAATTAAAACCATAACAAATAGACATAAAATTATTAAAATCAGACAATACGAATCACTTCATCATCTAAGACTCATTAAATAATGTAATCACAATATTCCATTCTTTAAATAACCTATAAAGTACCCTTACTAAAATACCAAATGCCTCGTTCTACCCCAGTCCAACAGGGTCAACTCCATCAGTAAGTTGAGCAACAGGTATTGTACGTGCGGCAGTAGGGCCAATTTACATCATACAAACAGTTACAGATCATGGAGCAGCTGTGCAAGCTTCACTGCTTCACATATTATTATTATTATTATTATTATTATTATTAAATTAAATTAGCACAGTTAATTAAAACCATTGCAGTAAAATGTCATCGTAGCACTGTTACCACATTCAAAGCAAAGCAAAGCAAACCATCAAATTTCAATTCATACACATGTTACTGACGAGGCAGACTTGTAGTTACTGTTGTAATCACGTGACAGGCTTCAAAAACCAAGGATAAAGTGATTCGGTACAGAGACACTAGGGCAAAGTGCAAAAATAATCTGTGATAAGTTTTTGGGGAGGAGGAGCTGGTAGGGCGGGGGCAGGAGAGGGAGAAAGCAAATTGTCCAAGAGTCTCACATATTTTCCGGACCTTGCAAGCACTTGAATATCTGGGTAAGTAAAGCAGAGAGCAGATGCCTCCCAACATGTACTGATGCCCCTTTTTAGATATAAGCGTTTTAAGAGAAGTCTTCTGGGAGCGTCAAGGGCGGGACAGCAGCACAGAAGATGCAGCCATGATTCAGACCTGTAATTACACAGTCTGCAAGCCCCCTTCTCACTGGTTGGAGCCCATCGGTTGAAGGCAGTGGAGCGCAGACCTAGGAGACGCATGAACATTATATTTTTGCGGGCCACTGCGTTCAAACTATCAAGAAGATAAGGTTGAGGTACCCCAGGGAGGTATGAGTCGTTCAAGGGGAGCAGGATAATTAATATTTTTAGGACCCGAATGTCCGTCTGGTAAGAAATGTGTCTAACCTGCTTGTTGATAACCCTTTTCCAGACTGTGTATGGAATAGAGTCTGCAGTTAATGATGTTTCGTCAATATGTAGCGTTCTTATGGCTTTTACAATTTGACGGTTCCAAGGATTCCCGGAGCTGGCAAGAGTTTCTTTTAACTGGGCTTTAAGCGTGTTATCTGCGGCTTTTAGTGCCCTTATATAGTACTTCAGGGTATCGGCCTCACAGAACATCGATTGTCTTTAAAACCCCAGCTCCAGTCGTAGTCTTGCCCTGTGGATGTAATTCGGGAGCAGGAAGATTTTTTTATTGATGGTAACCTGGGCGTGGTCGAGACTGGCCAAGCATGCGCCAGGAAAGACCTGGTGCCCGTAACTTAAGGCAGGAAGAAGGGTAGCTTTAATCACCTTCAGAATGGGTTCGGCAGAAGGACTACTCAGGGACTGGTTAGGTCGAGTCAGGCTGTATGTTGTTGCTCCAGCTCTCTTTTTCAAGGCAGCCAAGTGGACTGATGGTCTGGAAGACTCGCTAAACCAGACCCCCAGGTAGTTGTATTTTGATGTTGTTTTAATCTTTGTGGGCCCAATGTTCCACGTTAGACTTTTCTTTTTCTTGCAACGGCCGAAAATCAAGACCTTGGTCTTATCCTGGTTAATTTTAAGAGCGTTGGCTGTGTTGTATTTGTGGTGCATGCACAAGGCTCTTTGGAGGCCAGACTTTGCCTGGTCCATTATAACAATATCATCAGCGTATTGCAGAAGGTGCAAGTTCGTTTTTGCGAGGCCCAGTTTTGGCGGAAGGAGACTACTTTTCTCCAGGAATCTCCCCAGGTCAGCAGTGTAAAGGTTGAACAAGAGGGGAGCAAGAACACACCCTTGCTTTAGGCCGTCTGAAGTTGGAATTTTTGCAGAGACTGTCGTTGGGCCAGTTCTGACTCGTACCCATGTGTTCTTATGCAAGGAGATAAGGGCTCCGAGCAGGCTCTGTGGAATCCCCCACTTGTCCAATTTCCTCCATAAAGTGTTACGGGACACTTTATCGAAGGCGGCGCTGTAGTCTATAAAGCAGCAATAGAGGGGGAGTTGATGTTTTTGCGCTGCTTGTTGACTCAGGATGGCTAGGGCAGTGATGTTGTCAATTGTGGAGGCAGAAGATCGGAACCCAGTTTGAAAGTATGGTAAAATGTTATTTTCCGCTACCCATTTTTCTAGCGACCTGAGAAGACACCGAGCATATACCTTAGCCTCAAGATCTAATAGGGCAGTGAGTCTGTAATTAGCTGGATGGGAGAGATCTCCTTTCTTGAAAATTGGGCATAAGATCGAGCCTTTCCATGAGTCTGGTATCCAATGGGTGGTAAACGCATAGTTGTATAAGGGAACTAATAGCTTAGCCCAATCTTCCAGCGCACATTTGAATACAGCAGATGGAAGGCCATTGGGCCCTGGAGCACCATCGTTTTTCATGGATTTCAGAAACTTGCAGACCTGGGCTGAGGTAGTCAGCTCATGGGTTTCCATCCGCGTAGTGTCGGCAGGATCTCTGATTTCGACCTCAGCGAGGTCCAGGGTATCACAGCAGTATTGTTGAGTCACGTACTAAGACCAGACTTCTTCACAAACCGCGTTCCCCCTGCTCTTGTTGGAGGAACGAAGTTTGTTTATATGGTTCCAAAAGTGGGTCAGGTTTTTTTTCCTTTAACAGGGCAAATATTTTTAGCCAGTCGTTCTGTTCTTTTTGTTTCTTAGCTTCCCATGTAGATTTTTTATAGGCTTTACGTAGTAAGGCCATATTATTAGCAGAAAGCTCTGTACCTTTCGATTTATGCAGGCGCACAGCCCTCCTTAGGGCTCTTCTTTGGGTGACTAAGACCGGATCGAAAATCCGCTGCGGGCGAGACCTGGGGAGTCTGTGATGAACTTCAGGGCCTATTAGAAGGTCTCGTAATTTAGCAATGGCATTGTCCCACCAATGATGATAGTCTGTGGGAGGGTAGTGAGTGAAATTTGGAGTTATTTCCATGAGCCAAGTGCCCACCTTATCATCGCCTAAAGAGTCCCATTTGATTCGTCTGACTAGAGTGTGGAGTTCGATCTGCGTTGAATGTCCCACTTCAGTTATTTCGGCAGCAACAGGAACTTGCAGGTCCATTGTTATGGTCAAAGGGTTATGGTCGCTCTCTGTTCGAGTGAAGATCTCCATTTTAACTAACTTACTTGCCAGAGATGGTGATAAGAAAATATAATCAATGGTCGAGAGATTCTTAAATGTTGGAGATAGATGGGCACTGGGATCCTGTTCCAATGCGATTTGCTTCGCAGAACGTAGATTGTAATTGGTTAAAAAAGTGATCATGGCTTCTTGCTCTTTGGTTTTGGTGACTAAGTGAGCGTTGGATCCCAGATCTCTGATGTTAAAATCGCCTAATAACAAAACTTCAGCAGAAGCGAACTCAAGTAAAAGCTCTTCCAGATGCTTGACCAAAAGAGCTGTTGCCAGTGACTTTGATGTTTTAGCTGTGTTGTGGTAACAGTTGATTAAAAGCAAAGGGAAGGCCCTGGTTGGAGTTGAAAGACCGGTGATTAATACAATTTGCCCTGCCGAAGAGTTCCGATAGAGGGGGGTAGCTGCGATCTTGCACCTATGTTTAATGAAGATGGAGAGGCCCCCAGAAGGTCTACCATAGGAATTAGGCTGGGATGCTGGTTGAAAGAGTTCATAGTAGCCATGGAGAGCCGATGGAAACAGAGACCAGGTCTCTTGAAAACAGATAATGTCACTTTTGCTCAGATAGTCCACTGCTGATTTGGATGAAAGAGTTGACTTTAACCCAGCAGCATTCCAAGAGGAGATGGTCAGTTTAGAATCTGACCGCTTAACTGAGCCGTTAGGAAGGATACTGCTGGGAGCAGGGGGCTGGAGGCTCTCGATGGGAGTACCCATGGTGGTTGTAAGTATTGTGGGAAACAGAGAGACTTGGTTTACAGCTCACCAAGCGTTGATTGTTGTTATATGAAATGTTTATGAGGTTATCCGCTTTTGATGCATCTAGCAGCCAAACATGGGTTGCACCCCGTGACCCTTTCAGAACGCTAGTGTACGGCCTCACTGGTTCATCATGAAGAAGAACATGGGGATATTTCTGTTGGGGGGGGACCCAGAGTTCTATACCCCAGTCTTCAAAGAAACTGGCTTCCCCAAAAATTGAATCCCTTAGGGATTCTCGTGACCACGTTGTAACAGTTGCTTCCGAAGCCCCTTTGCCTGGTATTAAGGCAAACTTGACTGATGTAAGATCAGAAGAAGTAATCCCAGACTGTGCCGGGACATGCTTGAATAAGCGAATGAGGTTGTTTCTATTAAGAGTGTCATGCGGGCCCTTGTGGGCAAAATGAGGAAAAAAACCAAGTTCTGCATCTTTTTCCGGACCTTGGTATTTCTGACTCCCAACTGTTTCAGATGGAGGCAAAGGGGCCTTGAAGTGTAGGGGAGTAACTTCAGATAGACGATGATTCCCCTCCAATTGACTTTGCCCTCCCAAGGCCTGTATAAATTGAGACTGAGAAGGCTTCTGCATTTGTGTAGGGTAGTCCCAAAGGGTTTTGGTCGGGTCACCTGTTGGGTATTGCAAAGAAGGGCCCATCAGTACGCCGTCTGTTGTGATTTGGGAAACGACGGTAGTATGGTTTACATTTCCCGAGCACTTATTTGGACCACTCCATGTGTTTGAGACTTCCCTTAAAGGCTGAGCTGTGATGTCTTGCCTGCCCAAACTTTGGCCTTGAGAGGCTATCCCCTTGATTTTGGTTGACAAAGATCCATGCTTCGTGATGGTAGAGTATAATTCGGTGACACCGGGGGCCGGGGGGGTCCCCTTGGGAGCTTCCTGAGTGAATGACCGGGGGTTATCGATGGAGTCATTATTATCAGTGAGAGTCATTCTAGTATTGGGGGTTTTCGTTTTGAGTTTTAAAGCCTGGTTAAAAATAGGAAAGTGAGAGAGCCCCCTCACTTCAGAGACTGGCATGATAGTGACCCCTTGTCCCGTCAAGCCCCGATCTCCGTTTTGCAAGACGTTTTTTGGTTTGTTTTTTAAGTTTCTTTCTCTCCCTCCTAGACAATGGTGGTTTCGTGGGGAGATTAGAGGGCAGGTGGGCGACATTTGAAGGAGCTAGGTCAGTGAGATCAGGCTGCGTGGTCGCTAATGGAGTGGTCATTGGACTGCTAGTGTTAACGGTCACCAAGCCGGCTTTGGGATTACTTGTACCGGTCGCCGATAACTGACAAGGCGAGGAAGTTGAGTTTTTGAGGTCTGATTCCAAGGGGAGGGAAATAGTTCTTCTCGCTGATGATAATGAATCTAATGTTACTAGGCACAGGGGCTCTTCAGAGGGAGAACCGGTTTGAGCCTCTTGAGTAGATTTAGGTTTCCCGTGGCTGTTGGTATAGAGCTTCACGCTGTCCAAAAGCAAGCCCAGAATTTCTGGAAGGGATGAGAGTTTGTTAATTAATGGACAGCAGGAACACGAGTTCGGGCTATCGGGAGACCCTACAGACCTTTCGAGAGAACTTAGCCTGGAGCCCAAGTCGGACAAAGTTGAGGCCAAAGTTTGAATTAAATCGATCTGTAGTTCCATTTTCTGGGATTGCCATAACAGGGCTGTTGCAATAGAGTCTTGTTTTACGTGAAGGGACGTCAGCGAGATCGAGAAAGGACTTGTGGGCCCCGAGGGCATAGGCGTGGGCGGGTCCTTGTCTTCTTGCACAGTGCTGAAAGAATTGTGATGAGAACTGAAGCCCGGTGTATGCGCTAGGGAGGCCTCAATTCGGGCTTCTAGGGAGGCCAGAAACCGATCGGATAGGTTTTTAGATGAAAAGGGGCTTTCATACGTTGGGCTCTTTCTTGGTGATAAGGAGTCAGTGGGCTCAATTTGATGTGCACCCGTGCTGCAGCGCGGGGCGGACTTGGGTGATGAATAAGCTGCTGCCGGGTCACCACTGCCTTCTTGAAAGTTTAAAGGGGTGGACGAGCTGCCGTCATGAACTTGAGCTTGAACTTGTAATTTAGCTGCAGTGATTATTGTAGAGTCTGAAACAGAGTCTGATGCAGTAAGGTCTCCAGTGCCGATGGAGTGGGCTCTTAGTGAGTCAATGGAAGTGTCCTGGGTCATAGTGACATCCTCCTGGAAAGGCCTGTGCTGCTGGAGATTCTCAGGTGAGGCCTGGGCCTCAGGCGAGCACAATCGAGAAGCCTCAGAAAATGATCCTTTGATAAGGCCGGGGCTGTGGGAGGAAGGCTGGTCGTAGTCCTGGGTTTCTGGATCACACTGCGATGTCGTGGTAGAGGCAGGGCCAGTTTGAGAAGAGGCCTTACTAAAAAACTTACTGATCCGCACTTGTGACAGTTGGCCTCCTGGGGATGATAATTTGTCTCGCAGTGACGGCGACTGATGTGGAGCCCCCCCGGGAGAGACCCGGGCGGTGTCAACTCGAAGGGTAGTCCCCTTTCTCCGGGGGAGTTTCCTTAATGGCATTGTGACTTGCCCCTCCATAAGGCACCTGGGAGATACTGCTTGCTGTTTTGCAGCTTGGGGCTTGCCACAGAGCAGTTTCCCTGTCAGGGATCGGCGACTCCTCAGCACTCTGTCCTCTGTCCTCTAATTGCTGACGCCACTGTCAGTAAAGGTGACAGACAAACTGTAATTGTAAGCGGACTGTGGGTATAGCGTGGTGGTGGAAAGCACAGGCAAGTGAAACCGCAAGGTCAGGCCCCCGCGATTCCGGTCGGGGGCTCTCACTTACCAGCCGCCCGTGGCGCTTGTGGCGCTTGCAAGGCTTTCCTTCCCCCCTCGTTGCTGGAGGATGAGCTGAGCTGGCCCCCGGTACACTCTCTTGCATTCTCTGGCCTCTCTGGCCTCCTAGCCGCCAAACGGCCTTACCATGGACGCATGCTAGTGCCGGTAGCTGTAGCTGTGCCAGTTGCGGTACATCCGCTGGGTTTGACAGTCTAGCGGTGTGGGGGAAACCAGCCGTGGAGGGGGTTCAAAGTCGATGGAGGGCAGCCTCTTCCCCTGCTGCCTGGCACCCAACTGAGCGTCGCTCGTGTGCTGAGGGCAGGTGGCGGCGTGGCAGAGCTCTCTCCCCCAACTCCACACAACTCCGCTCCGCTCACCGCCTGTTACTTGTTTGACTCAGCTTCGACTCAGCTTCGACCGATGCCAAGCGCGGACCGGATTGTTAGTCCGAGGGCCAGGGCTCGTTGCGGCCGTGCGGCCGTACGGGGATGTCTCTAATGAATAAAATCCCTTGGCTAGCTGGTTTTGCCCCCCCTGATTTTTTCGAGTCCGAGTCCAATCCGAGTCTGCCTCGGGTCGTCCTTGAGAGCAGCGGGAGGGCGGCTCTAGTCTTCCGCTCCGCACCGCTCGCTTGACACAATGTGTGGGGAAGGAAGAGTGAGCAAGCCGGGGGAACCGGGAGCGGGGAGCAGAAGAAGAACTGCCGCCGCACCAACCTGCTCAGCTCGGCTTGACCCGGCTCGACCCCCTCAGCTCGACCCTAAGTCCTCCAACCACCGGATCTTGGCACCAGCACCGGCCCCGATCGCTGCTCCGCTCCGACTGCACAGGCTGCTGACTGCGCAGGACTCCTCCTCCTCACAGGTGAGCACAATTTAGTAACAGTTAGTGAAGCTCTTGGATTTCTCATATCATTAGCAGTGAGATCAGTGCAACCGGGTGAGTGTCTGGTTGTATGAGTGGCTGGATGGGTGAGCGAATGGTTCTGTGAGTGGCTGTATGAGTGAGTGAGTGGGTGTGTGAGTGGCTCTGTGGAGGAGTGAGTGGGTGTGTGAGTACTGGTATGGGTCTGTGAATAGGTGTGTGAGTGGTTCTTTTGATGATGTCATCAATGATGCCATCAGTGATGTAATTTGAGATGTCATCAGTGATGCCACTGACATGTCGTGAGTGATGTAATATGTGAGGTCATAAGCAATACATTATGGGATGATAAGTTATAGTTAGCTCAGGTGACTATAACTGCTGAATTTCTATGGTTTTGTTCAAATGAAATCTGAGCCTCACTCTAATGTCCCTGTAACCTTTGTTTTTTTCAGTGAATTTCTATGTTTTTTTTTTACTAGTAGTCGTTTGCAGAGTGATGAAGAAAGGGGGCAGAGCCTCTGACCAGCTCACAGCAATCCTGCTGTGTAGGACTTATTGGAGGTAACAGGAGGGGTTTTTGGCCCTCAAGGACCCTCAGCATCCAAGATGACTTCATTTCCCCACTAGTAGTGTGCCAGTAGGCTCATTTGCAGAGTGGTGCAGAAAGGGGGCGGGGCCTCCGACCAGCTCTCAGCAATCCCACTGTGTGGGACTTACTAGAGGTTTCAGGAGGGGTTCTTGGCCCTCAAGGACCCTCAGCATCCAAGGGGGCTTCATTCCCCAACTAGTAGTGCACCAGGAGGTGCATTTGCAGAGTGGTGGAGAAAGAGGGCGTGGCCTTCGAAGACCTCTCAGCAATCCTGCTGTGTGGGACTTACTGGAGGTAACAGGAGGGGTTCCTGGCCCCCAAGGACCCTAAGCATTCAAGAGGACTTTATCCCCCAACCAGTAGTGTGCCAGGAGGTGTGTTTGCAGAGTGGCAGAGAAAGGGGGCAGGGCCTCTGATGACCTCTCAGCCATCCCACTGTGTGTGACCTACTGGAGGTAATAGGAGGGGTTGTGTGCCCCCAAGGACTCTCAGGGGACTTCATCCCCAACTAGTAGTGCACGAGGAGGCCCCTTTGCAAAGTGGCTGTGAAAGGGAACAGGGCCTCCAGCACCATCCCCGGGGATGGCATTTTAAAAAATATTTATATTTATTAGGGATGGGGGCTCCAGGCACATTTAAGCCCAGGGGACCCCATCCCCCGGGGCCAGGCCCTTTTGCAAAGGGGGCTGTGATGTCCCCCCTTCCTGAGATGTTTTTGGCCCCAGGACCCCAACCGCCGGGGCCCGACCCTTTCTGCTTTTTAAACATTTATAAAAGAGGATGGTGGCTGTTCGGGCCGCCTCCCTTGGCTGAATTTGGGATTTTGAGCCCAGAGACCCTGGCCATTTAAAAATGAGGGAGGGGATTGCATAGCCCCCCTGGGTCATTTTCGACCTTGGGCACCCATCCCCTGGAGCCCGGCCTCCATTGTGGGTGTCCTGGTCCCACCCAGGGCACCCACCCACATCTGTTGGGGACCGTGGGGGGAGACTGAAGGCCCCCCGGTCCATGCCGGCTCCCCACCTCCTGCGAGAGCCAACATTGCTGGGAAGACAGCTCCCTGTGTCTGAAAGCAATTCTGCTCCACTTCCAGCAAGCGGGGGCATTTTCAATACTCTCGCTTGCTGGAAGCGGAGCATTTGCTGTGACTTGGCGGGAGCGGTAAAGATCCCGCCAAGCCACAGCAAACAGCTATGTCCCGTGGGTGGGCACCCGGGACATAGCAGGAGCAAGCCCTGAGGGGTGGTGGTCCCCAGGGCCAATATTGGCTCGAGGAGGGGGGCCGCACAGCCCCCCTGCAATTTAAAAAAATGTATTTTGGCCCCAGGATTTGGTGGGCCCGGGGGGGGATCCATGAGGACCCCCATTACAAAAATAAACAGCCCCGGGAAGGTGGTGGTCCTCGATGCATGGGGGGGTCCATGAGGCCCCTCAATTTTGTTTTTATGAGCTCCAGGGAGGCAGCAGTCCTCGGGGCTGCAGGGGAGGCCATACAGGCCTCACCCGCATTATATTGATAATTAGCCCCGGGGGTGGCAGGCCCAGGGGCACGGGGGATCCATGAGACCATTACTCATAAATAAGCCCCAGGGTTGTGGCAGTCCCCAGGGTATGGGGGGTCCGTGAGACCCCCCATTATATTTTAGTATAATGGCTGCATGGCCACTGGACCTGGCTCACCCAGGGGCCAGAAGCTTTTTTGCCAGTGGGAGCCACTGCTCCATCACGAACCAGCCAATTATTTTTTTTAAATAAGGTTTTTCCCTGGTGACGTCCCTCTGGGATCCCCCAAGAGGCCTAGGGTGTCAGAGTATTCATTCCCTTCCCCCTTCTCTTTTTTTTACGTTTTATTTTGGGACTCAGCTAAAGCAGAGTCCTAAGATGGCAGCCAACACTTCCTGGTTTGAAGTATTGGCAGTCAATCCGATTTGAGCACAGGGACTGTCGGATCCTATGAGGATCCACACTACTATATATGCAAATTGGGATTTTCCCTAACATTTCCAAAACTACTGAATGGATTAACACCAAATCACAAAAAGGCACTTCCCTGAACCAACCTATACCTTTGTGCTAAATTTGGTATAATTCCTTTCAGCAGTTTGGGCTGTAGCCGTGTCTAAAGTTCCTATGGGAATTAACAGTGAAATGCATGTTTTTTTACCCCCCCCTTTTTCTCAGCCCCCTCTTGATGGATCACCCCGAACTTTCCATGTGCAACAAGAAGCGCCAGCATAATTTTTAGGGGAATTTCATGAAGATTCATCAAAAAGCGTCAAAGATATAAGCTAGTCAAAAAACACTTTTCCTATGGAAACTAGGCCCTAACTATAACTACCTCTTGGTGACTGCCAGTAGGTAATTATAGTGATAGTTAGGACCTAGTTTCCATAGGAAAAGTGTTTTCGTTTGTTAACAACTTTGGCGTCATTCTTCACATAATTTTCAAAACTGTTTGGAAAGTTTTGGGGTGATTTGTCAAGCAGGGGCTGAGAAAAGGGGGGGCCCAAAATGCATTTACCCCATGCAATTTCCCATAGGGATTTTGAACACGATTACAGCCTGAACCGCTGAGCGGAATTACACCAAATTTGGCAGAAAGGTAGATCTTGTTCCAGAAAGAGTGCTTTTTGTAATGTGGTGTAAATCCAATCAACAGTTTTGGAGTTATTAAAGAAAAAAGATTTATGTTTATCTAGAGATGCGGGGGTCCGCAAATCTGACAGATCTCAAAGGAGATCTGATTAGCTGCCACCACTTCAACCAGGAAGTGGTGGCAGCCATCTTGAGACTTGGACTCGTCTGAATCCCAAGAAAAAACACTCAAAAAAAGCATAAGAGGGTAGGGTAGGAATATCTTGACCCCCTAGGCCTAGTGGAAGGTCCCACAGGGACCCGGCAAGGGGTCAAACATTTTCTTATTTTTTTTTAATTTGCTGCTGATCCTCAGCAAACTTTTTTTTAAACACAACCCGCCTTTGCGTTTTTTTGGCTCCCTGGGTGGGCCAGGTCCCGGGGGGAATTAGCTTTATTGTATCAGCGAAAGAGGGCACATGTGACCCCTCTCCCAGGCTGATTACAGCCCCAAGAACACCATCCCCTGGGGCCTGGCTGATTTGAAATATGGGGAGGGTGGCCGCACGGCAACCCTCCACGGGCCGCATTTGGCCCCAGGGACCCCATACATCGGGCCTGGCCATGCATCTAATGCCTCCTGAAACCATTAATGGCCATGGGGACCTTATCCCCCTGGGCCGGTTCCTGCTATGTCCCGAGGTGCCCACTTCAAGGACATAGCGGCTTCCCTGCCCGCATTGGAATGGGCTGGGAAACCTGTGAGCGATATTGGGCGCTATCTCAGGTCACAATTCTTGTTCAATGTTGAGATAGTTATCTCAAGTAACTATTACTTTTGCCCTAAGGTAACTATAAATCGTGCCCCCGCCATGCGGAGTGATATTATCAATGGCGTCATAGAAGATGTCATGAGTGATGTAATATGTGGGGTAATTAGCAGTGCATGGTGAGGACGTGAGTTATAGTTACCTTAGGGCATGAGTTATAATTACTTGAGATAACTAAACTGCTGAATTTCTATGGGTTCTCCCAGGCCCTGTGGCCAACCTCTCAAAGGCAGCCAACCCAGGAGGGGGCCACGCAGGCCCCCTTCCAGGGCCCCCATCCCTGGGGCCTGGATCATTATCTGGGGCAGAGGGGAGCAGCAGGGAGGCACGTGCCCCCCTCCCTGGTCCGATTTTGATGCATTTTGTTAGAGGAGGGGCAGGTAGCCCTTTCCCCAGCCATTTTTGGCCCCAGGGTCCCCCTTCTCAGGCCAATTTTGACTCCAGGGACACCATCTCCCGGGGCCCGGCAACATTGTAAATGGGGACAAGTGCATGCAGCCCCCCTACCCAGGTTGATTTTGGCCCTGGTGACCTCATTTCCCAGGGCCTGGCCATATTATAAAGGGGAAGGGGGCACGCGGCCCCTGTCTCAGGGCCAATGTGACTCTGGGGGCCCCATCCCCCCAGGCCCTATACCTTTTTAAATTAGGAAGGAGTCACACAGTCCCCTTCCTCGGGCCAATACAGGCCCCAGGGACCCCATCCCCTGGGACCTGGCCAATTACTAATGGGGCGGGGGCAGCGCTGCCCCATCCCCAGGCCGATTTTGGTCAATCTTTACATATGACCCTTGACAGAGCTGAAAAAAGAGAGGTAGAGCATTGCTTTTAATATGGTTACAGTGATGTTTTAGCATTAGCACTAACAGTCATTATTTTCTATGACAGAAACCCACTATGCATTGGCAATAACAGATTAATCTTTCAAGAGTGACATAATATAAGTTTCAAAACTGGCTGCAGATATATGCTGCCAGGGGGATGCTTCTGGTATTCCATTCTGCCTAATAACAAATCCAGTTCCGAATGTTTGCTGACATTGTGATCACCCACCCATTGAAAACTGGGTTGGCGAATCATGGAAAGTTTGCTGAATGTTGGCAGCAAATTCAGTTTTGAATGAGGGAGAAATGCTTTTGGATGTTTGTTTTAATATATTTTTTATTAGAGCAGAAATAAGAACAGCATTACAGAATAAATAAAAAGATGAAAGTAGAAGATACCAAATATCAAATCATGAAAAATACATTATACTGTATAGCGAAAAAGACCAGGGTTATCATCCATTGCTGAATACTGAATAAAAACCAGTTCCAAAATATATGAATAGAATACAATATATAAAATATGTTAATCACTGACCCACATTCTACTGTATTCTCATAGTCCACCAAACATTTTGTTCCCATCATAACTCAATATTTTATTATTTCCAGCAATATGAAAACAAAAACAAAAAAAAATTCATTCCCCCTGGCAGCATTCAGGGAAAATCAATAAAGTAGACAACAGGATGTGGGAGCACACCGCTGACCTCTCAGGCAAGGTTCGCCCCTGGCATTCTGGGAAATGCAGTCTCTTGTATCTCGCTCCGATATTTTCGAGTGTTTCGCCAAGGTTGGCGCAGACAGTGCTGATCTCTAGACACGTGTTTCTGGTTTATTAACCGTCATCAGTAGAGAATACAGTCTTGTATTTTGGGGTTTGCTGAGTAGGCTGCCAAACATTATATCAGGTCCGGTACCTCTCACTGGCACGCAGGTGCTTCATCCACAAGCTCGTCAGGTCAATGACTCACGGGAGTACTTTAAATAGACAACAGGATGTGGGAGCACACCGCTGACCTCTCAGGCAAGGTTCGCCCCTGGCATTCTGGGAAATGCAGTCTCTTGTATCTCGCTCCGATATTTTCGAGTGTTTCGCCAAGGTTAGCGCAGACAGTGCTGATCTCTAGACACGTGTTTCTGGTTTATTAACCGTCATCAGTAGAGAATACAGTCTTGTATTTTGGGGTTTGCTGAGTAGGCTGCCAAACATTATATCAGGTCCGGTACCTCTCACTGGGCGCAGGTGCTTCATCCACGAGCTCGTCAGCTCAATGACTCACGGGAGTACTTTAAATAGACAACAGGATGTGGGAGCACACCTCTGACCTCTCAGGCAAGGTTCGCCCCTGGCATTCTGGGAAATGCAGTCTCTTGTATCTCGCTCCGATATTTTCGAGTGTTTCGCCAAGGTTGGCGCAGACAGTGCTGATCTCTAGACACGTGTTTCCGGTCTATTAACCGTCATCAGTAGAGAATACAGTCTTGTATTTTGGGGTTTGCTGAGTAGGCTGCCAAACATTATATCAGGTCCGGTACCTCTCACTGGCGCGCAGGTGCTTCATCCACGAGCTCGTCAGCTCAATGACTCACGGGAGTACTTTAAATAGAGAACAGGATGTGGGAGCACACCGCTGACCTCTCAGGCAAGGTTCGCCCCTGGCATTCTGGGCAATGCAGTCTCTTGTATCTCGCTCCGATATTTTCAAGTGTTTCGCCAAGGTTGGCACAGACAGTGCTGATCTCTAGACACGTGTTTCTGGTTTATTAACCGTCATCGGTAGAGAATACAGTCTTGTATTTTGGGGTTTGCTGAGTAGGCTGCCAAACATTATATCAGGTCCGGTACCTCTCACTGGCGCGCAGGTGCTTCATCCACGAGCTCGTCAGCTCAATGACTCACGGGAGTACCTGTTGTTTATGTAAAATCAATAAAGTGTACTTACTAGTAGCAACTAATGCCTAATAAATATTCTGAAACCGATATAAAAACTACTTCTCTCTGTCATATTGGTATCAAAATTATTTAAAGTGCCTATAGAACCAGCAGCATATGTTTTAGTAAAGTACAAAAGTTGAATCACTAAAGACAGTGCTATTCAATTTGGAATATAATCATTTAAGTTATAAAATAAGAAGAGAAACTTGCCCAGATAGCCCTAAATCTTACAGTGGCTCCTACACGGTTTGCATAGGCCTCCTCAAATCTATAAGTCCTGCACATTTTATTAACCCAATGTCCAATCGTTAGTTGTTTATTTGTTCTCCATTTTTGCAAAATAGGTGACCTTGCGACTGCTATAGATATTACTATAAAATACTGATGATATTTTTTCAGACATTTTACCTCCCCTGACAAACCAAATAAAACCAGCATACAGGATGGAACAATTGTTATAGACAAACAGCGAGTAATAGAAATAAAAACATCCTTCCATAATTGCTGTAAGGTAATACACTCAAAAAATATGTGTACCCAACCCCCTTCATCCTGTTTTTTACATCTAAAACATTGGTTCCGATTTGTTGGAAACATCTTAAGCAGTCTCAGTGGGGTGTAATATGCTATCCATCTGATAGAAAATTCATTCTTTTGAAATTAGCACCTCGCAGCGCTTCATTTACTTGTCTCACTAAGCTGCTGCCATTCTCTAGAGTTGAATTTACACCCTGTCTTAAAATGAATTTTCTGAAGCCATTCCATAATAATCTCCTCTCTATTAGCCTTCTGATGTAACAAATGATACCAAATTCCAACCCCCACCGTTTTGTTTTCCATCTGCCTAGTGATCTGGTCTGCAGATTCGCTCAGCAAACTATAATTGTTTTTGAGAAAATTCACCACCTGGTGGAAACTCATATAAAGAGCGGTGCTTTGGTTACTGAATTGCAATCGTATTGCTTCCCATGTAATTAATCTATCATGATTGTAAAAATCCCCAATCCCATCAAAACCTAATTCTTGCCATAGTTGATCAGTCCTTTGGACTGCATTAAACCTCCTGCTGCACAATCTTGACTAGGAGTATAAGCATGGTATGCTGGAATATCTCGAGATTTGAAAAACCACTGAGTTCTCACCGATAACGCCAATAAAACCGTATTTCTTGTCCTTTTGGAAAGTTTTGCTGACCGTAAAAAAGCTGGCAACTTAATGGCACTTTCTTTCAACATATGAAGCAAAAAGGAAATTATCAAAGACTGAATTTATCTCTCCTAATTGCGATAACAAGTTAATCAGAGAGGCCTGGTAGTATGTCGCAAAATGTGGGAGTGCCAATCCCCCACATGCTACATCTAATTGTAATGTGGCTAGTTTTACCGAGGTTGCTTATTATTCCAAACTTCCGAATCATTTCATCCAATTCTTTAAAATAAGAACTAGCAATTTTTATGGGGAGATTACTGAAAAGGAATAAAAACAATGGGAGCACTGACATTTTGACCATCGAGATCTGTCCTATCAGTGATAAATGCAAAAGAGTCCATTTATCTACTAATTTTTTTACTTTCGCAAACATATTTCCATAGTTCAGTGAAAACAGTTGGGCATATTCATTTGTGACAAAGATACTGAGGTATCTAATTGGGTGTGGTGATCGATGTTGTAAACAAACCGGGGTCTCAGAAAACTCCAAATTGAATGTGAGGATTTCCATTTTTGCTTGATTCACTGTGTATCCCCCAACATGCGTAAATTTCTGGATTTCGTCCAACGCATCCTGTATATTAGACCCCCCCGGCTTTAAGATATAAAATTCTGTCATCTGCGTATAATTACATTTTTGCCATCTCATCAATGGGAGACAAAATCAAATTATTATGAATTTTTGCCGCTAGGGCTTCAATAAAAAGGGAAAACAGACGGGGGGACAGCGGCCACCCCTGTTGAGTTCCGCGATTGATATTTACCATCCCAGCTTCTGCCCCATTAATAATAATTTTGGCCTCCGTCTGGCTATATACTTCTTTTAACATACATATCAACTGATGTGGAAAACCAAACTTATCCAAAATAAAAAATAAAGCACGTCAATCTACCAAGTCAAAAGCCTTTTCGGCATCCATCATAAGAATTGCTGCTTTGATCTTATTAGCCGAAAAATAGTCAATAGCTTGCATTAAAAAATATGTATTAGTGGCCATTAGCCGTCCTGGAGGAAAACCATTTTGATGTATGAACCACCTGTTGGGCGCATGGAGCAATTCTCATCACCCAGATTTTCATAAATATTTTATAATCCGTGTTTAACAGACTAATAGGGCGGTAAGAATTAGGATCTTGCTGATATTTATCCTTTTTAAGCAAGATTACCACCACCGATTCCTTAAAACTTTTGGGGATATCTATCCCGTCTTTTATTCGATTAAACAGATTGGTTAAAAAAGGAAGTAATTAATCTTGAAACATTTTATACACTTCTACCTGGATCCCATCAGAGCCACTGGCCTTGGCATTTGCCATACTTTTCAATACTGCCCAAAATTTCTAACACTTCTATAGAACTATTATTATTATTATTATAGCTTATAAAGCGCCCGAATCACCCCCAGAGGGGTATCTCCGTGCTACAGAAGTGCAACAGTTTAGGAAGGAGAAGAGATTTCAGAAGAGCTCCGTTTTTAGGAGTTTACGGAATAGTAAGTAATCTGGACATTTCCGAATGTGGCTGGGAAGTTGATTCCAGTAGGAGGGGGCTAGGTAATCAAAGGTTTTCCCACCTGTGCAGGATTTCTTAACTCGAGGTTCCCAAAGTAGCGACTTAGAGCCTGAACGGAGTGTTCTGGAAGGCTGGTAACGGGTAAGCCTATCTGCTAAGTAGCTAGGCCCATTGCCATTTAGTGCTTTATGCACAATGCAGCAGATTTTAAATCTGATCCGCTTGCGGATTGGCAACCAGTGTAATCCTAGAAGTAGAGGGGAAGAGGCGGTCCTAGCGGGAGAGTTGGAGACAAGGAGAGCCGCTGTGTTTTTAACCACCTGAAGTCTATCCAGGGAGGACTCATTAGCTGAAATCAAAAGAGCATTGCAATAGTCTAAGCGGCTAATTACTAATGCTTGGAGAAGTGTTTTACACACATTCAGCGGGAGAAAAGGGAAAACCCTCCGTAAAAGGCTTAGCGTATGGAAGCATGCGCCTACGGTGGTAGTGACGTGCTACTCCATTGTAAGTTTTTGATCCAGGAGTACGCCTAAGTTTTTTACCACGGTTTTAGGGGCCGGAGTGGCACCCAGTTCAGTGGGCCACCATTCTGGAGACCAGAGCAGAGGAGCTTCTCCGAATAGCATAATCTCAGTTTTCCCTGCATTTAACTGTAGGAGCTTGTCCCTCATCCAAGCGGCAATGGCTGTCATGCCTTCTGAAAAAGTCAGCTGGATGTTGGGAGAGTTTTTATCAAATACCATTAAAAGCTGGGTGTCATCAGCGTATGAGATTGGAATGAAGCCTCATTCCCTAAGTAAATCTGCCAAAGGAGCCACATAAATGTTAAACAATCTGGAACTTAAACAAGATCCCTGTGGTACTCATTTGGTCAGCTCTGAGGTTCGAGATCGAAAGGCGCCAAGGTTGATGGTTCGGGTACGGTCAGTTAGAAAACATGATAACCACTGAAAGGCTAAACCATGGATTCCGATCTCCCTCAGTCCGTTAAGCAGAATGGAATGGGATATCGTGTTAAATGCTGCTTACAAATCCAGCAGCACCAAAAGTGCTGCTTGTCCGTTGTCCAGGGAATGTCTCAAGTTGTCAGTAACGGCAATCAGTGCTGTCTCCGTACTAAACCTAGGCCGAAACCCAGACTGAGAGGGGTCGAGGCAATCACTGTATTCAATGTACTCGGAGAGGTGTTTATTAATGTGTTTTTCCAAAAGTTTATACACAAATACGGTAACAGAGAGATGGGGCGGTAATTAGATAGATCATCCCGTGAGGCATTGGGTTTCTTCTGGATAGGGATTATTTGGGCAGCCTTTTATTCAGATGGTAAATGGCCCTTGCTCAAGGAGAGATTGAGGATTGAGCAGATGGCCGGGGACAACTGTTTACTCAGTAATGAAGATACTTTAGCCAGTAGACTGTCCTTAGGGGAGCCTGACTTGATTGTTTCCATTGAAGTCTCCACAGTATCAGGTGTAAGAGGGGGGAAGCGTTTCAGAAAATGCGTATTGGGTGAAGGTAAGGGACAGTGGATAGAAGTATCATTCAGCAGGTCCCTTTCTTTAATGATTTTATCATAAATAATCTCAATTTTCTGAGCTAAGTGATTGGCTATCTTATCACAGAGTTCTTGTGATGGGGTTATTTCATTGTGACAGGCCTTAGGATTCGTGAAAGAGTTGAGGATGCGATAGAGTTCCTTAGAGGAATTCCCCGCCTGATTAAGTTGCGACTCAATAGGTGCTCTGCGCGCATTCTTTAGGTTCTTATGATATTGGGCTAGCGAGATCTTGTACCTATTTTTATCATTTGCGTCATGGAAGAGACGCCAGCGTCTTTCCAGCTTTTTATAGAGGCTTTTTCTTTCCTTAGATCTGGTGAGAACCATGCTGCATGCATGCGTTTGGTCAAATTAGAGTATGATTTGGAAGGGGCCAATTGATCTAAAGTTGCTTCTACTATGGTGTTATAACTAGCCAAGCAATCCTCGATGTTTCCTAATGCCAGGTTGACATTGGCCGGGAATGCGTCTGCGAAGCGATCTGGCGTGATTTTGTGCCATTGTCTTCTAAGGCTACACAAGGCTTTGGTGGAAGCAGGAGTGGCCTTAGAACCTTTTATTTGAAAACTAAGAAGAGAATGATCAGACCATGTAAGAGGGCAGGGCACCTCACAACCGATGTTAGGAGAGTTGGTCAGAATTAGATCCAAGGAATGACCCGCAAGATGTGTGGGCCCTACATTGATCTTCTCTAGTCTAATGCAACTAAGTCCGCTAAAAGCATTGAAGTGTCTGCATTGGTGGTAATCTCGCTATGTATATTGAAGTCTCCTAGAAGTAAGAAGTTTAGTGGAGATAATGTGAGAAGCAATTAGTTCCATAAGTTGTGGCGAGAAATCCTGAAGGAGATCTGGGGGCCGGTATATAAGTGCACCTTTCCAACAGCAGTGGGATTGAAAATCAATTCTAAAAATAAGGATTTCCATTCTATTGCCACCACACTGTTCAAGTATGGATACATTAATAGAGTCTTTATGAACAATGGCTATACCTCCACCGCCCTTGGACTGCCTATCAAGTCTTTGGATACGGTAACCATCAGGGATTGCCACCGTAATAGCGGGGATGGAACTCGGTTTGAGCCAGGTTTCCGTAAGGAAACCTATATCGCTGTGCCCTGAGGAAAGCAAGTCCCAGATTTCGATAGCATGCTTGGGCAATGATCTAACATTTGCCAGAAAGCAGTGCCAGCCCGGGCTAGAATTACTAAAAGAGGGGTTGGGGTAGGGAAATTGTTTGGGGCCAACTTTAAGTGACTCTTACTCAGAGCCGGTAGCAGAGAGCCCAATTGTTCCTGCCTCAATTCTAGGCTATGGAATTGACAGTTCCTACATGCAAAGGGTCCCTCCATCTCTGGGTGGGTCTTGGTGGAACATTTGGAAGGGCTTGCCAACCTTAGCGCAAGAAGCTCTATGCTTGTATAAGAAAATTTCTGTTGGTGGCTAACCTCTGGTTTGAAAGGAGCAGGGGTCCTGGCTCCTGGCGACGGATGGGCACGGACGGGCGCAGACGGGCTTGCCTTTGGGGCAGGCATGGGTTTAAGTAAACACGGGTAGCAGCTAGACTGCTGACCCTGTGACTCCACCCCTAACCGGAAGTGAGGGAAAATGTTGCCGCTAACTTCCTCCACACAATCGGGAACAACTGTGGTGGACCGGGGAGAGGTGCGGTAATTACGCTGGAGGCGGTGGCGGAAGTGCCGTGCAGAGCGCAACAGGTGGGGAGCCTAGAAAACCCCGTTCAACTACCCTCAATTGCCTTGATTAAAAAAGCCCTGAATAAACAGGTAGAACGTTTGTGTGCCAGTTAAAATCAGCTGAAAGCAGCAATGCAGGAAAGCAGCCTTACTGTTCAAGCTTCTTAGTATACTGCCAAGACAACTGAGGCAGGTCTAATAATTCAAAATATGATGTCAATTCTGACTATTCTATAACCCGTATTTCCGTATAATTTTTTTTTTTAAATGAGTGAGAAAGACATCTGCGATCGTGTGTTTATCTTTTTCTAACTGACCAGTAATTGGATTTTTAACTTGACTTATTATTTGTCCAGCTTTCTGACTTTTCACGGACCAAGCCAAAAATCTACCAATATGCTGACTCTCTTCTTAAAGTTTTTGTTGATATGCTTTACTTCCTGAAATCTCCTCTAACAAAAAAAATCCTTCAATTGTTCCTTTTAATAATTCTTGCTGTTGTATCTTATAAGTATGTTCCTCTGTCGTTGTTAAGTTTACATCTTGTCTGGCTTTATCCACAGAGGCCTGTAACCCCAGAATTTTTTGCTTGTGCTGTTTGCTCAACCTAGATTTATAGGAAATAGTTTGCCCTCTGGAAGCAGCTTTAAATGCCTCCCAAACCATAAAGATTGGGGCAGTATTTTCATTAAGTTGGAAAAACTCCCTAATAAACGTTCTAGTTTCCCTCAGCCAAGTAATATCTTCTAATAAAGATTTATCAAACTGCCACCTTATTTGCTTTTTTGGGGTAATCCCTAAGATTAGTGTAAAAAAATCTACGGAATGATCGGAAAAAGAGTTGGCCAGTATCTCTGTCTTGCAATTAGCTAGCAGTTTATCTACCAAGAAAAAGTCCAATAGAGATGCTGTTCTATATCTAGAAGAGTAACAAGTGAATTGAGAGAAACAGGGATGCCCTTGCCTCCATGGATCTGTTAAAGCAAAATTTATTTTCATATTTGTTATTAGCTTTTCCATTTTAGACTTTAATTGCCGTTTTGCTTTATTCAAAGTATCAAGAGTAAAATTTTGAATAAAATTAAAATCACCCCCATAATCAGTATACCTTCCGTATTCACAGCCATAGTAGTTCACTAAATTTATCCCTGTCTCCTCAATCTTTACCTTAACCCATAGCCATCTACCCTTCCCATCTCGTAAACCTCCTTGACCTGCCAATCAATTATGTTTGATTATAAAATCCCCACCCCTCGAACCGCTACATTAGCAGACGAGAAATATGCCAACGCATATTTTTTGGGCAGGGATATCTTGGTGGTATCAGTCCTAAAATGGGTTTCTTGCAGAAATAATACTTCAGGGGCAAGGGATGCTAGCCTATTTAGAAATGCACTACTTTTACGTGGATTCATCAGACCGTTCACATTACATGTAATTACTTTTATATTTTCTGTCATTTTGGTCAATCTTTGAAATCATAGCTCGACCTCGACCTCTCCTGGAATTTCTCTCCCTTCTTAGCCTTTTTTCTGTCATCTCCCTCAAAAGAATTCCATGCAATATCTCGATAACTCGATAATATAGCCTATACAATTCGCTCTTGTCCTGCTCATTTTATTTCTGCTTACCCCACCCACTTTCCCCCCACCCTTGTCTGCCCACCCCTTCCATGTGCCCTCCCTTATCCCCCAGACAAAACCCCTCCACTAAAGGGAGGGGAGAGCCCACTATACCCCTCCCAGTGAAAACATATCCCAGATTGGTGTCATGGCCTTGCACCCTAGCACCCTTCCACCCTCCACCCTCCATCCTCCCTCAACCCCGTCCAAAAAAGAGAAAAAAGGAAAAAGAAAGAGACTACGTTTTGGAAATCAGATTGAAAAACTCCTGAGCTTCCGAAACCTTGGGAAAGAGATGGAACTTCCCTTTTGAGCGAACCTTTAATTTTGACTGTTGGGCAATGCTAGCCTGTCCCCCGCGTGCTTTAAATAGATGAAGCATATTGACAAAGTCGTTTCTGCGTCTGGCTGCAGTAGCGGATAGATCTGAGAAAATACGACAGACGGGTACTTCTGGTGAAGAAAACTGTCTCTGTTGTATCGCCTTTGCCAGCACCAGCTCTTTGATTCGATAATCCCCGGAGTTGACCAGGATTGTTCGTGGGAATTTCGATGTCGCAGAACGTTGTGCTGGAAATCGATGAGCCCTCATTGAGGTTAGATCACCAGAAAAATGAGGCAGAACATGCGATTTAATAAATGTCTCCACCCATGGTAGCGTTTATTGTCCCTCGCAGCCCTCTGGAACCCCAACGACACGAAGATTGGAGCTGCGTGAGTGATTTTCTAGTTCGTCGATCTTATTTTCCAGCAGAGCCTGCTGCTTGAGAAATTGGCCAAATTCTTTCTGGGTCATAGTGAACTGATCTTCTAGCTCCGAAATCCTACATTCAGCCTCTTTTACTCTCTCGGGAAGCTGCGCTATTGCTTCCTCAATTCTATTTAACCTGGCATTAAGGGCAGCTGTTTGTGCTGCATGAGAGATCTTCAATTCCCTTATCTCCTCCAGAATGAGGTTAAGCATATCTTTTACTTCCAGTTAGAGAGAGGGGGCTTCGATAGGCTGCTGGGAAGCTTGTTGCTGCATTCTAGCTCCCTCCGTCTCTGCTGCTTGTGTATCCAGAACTTTTGGCTGCAGAAACCTGAAAGTCGCCGCCTGGGACCTTGTGGGGATATTTGAAGATTTTCTTGTACATCCGGTATATCAGAAGCAAGTAGCGAAGGTGGATTTAATGAACTTCCTAACTGAGAGACATCTCTGTGGCAATTGTAGACTTGGCTTTCTGAAATAAAGGATATTCATTAAGAAGGGCTGTGTGCTGTTCTAAATCTAATTCATGATTTGGCGGTGATGCAGTTGTGACTTCACCAGTCCCTTTCTTTGATTTCAGAGCCTCTATATCCGCCAAATCTTTGCACTCTGTCCATGCTGCAGATTCTGGGGTCTCAGGATCGGAATATCCGGTTGCATCTGAAGATGTCAAGTTAGCCTCATTGTCTCCTGTGCCTGGGCCTGTATTTGTAGACATCATTAATTCCTTGCGTAGCAGGGAGGTATGATTGGCCCGAGCTGCTGCCTGTCAGCCGCGTTTTTTAGCTCTTTGCGCCAGCGCCGCAGCCTCAGGTTTGGTTAGGGATTCTGATGCCTTGCAGTGGTTCCTCATGATTATTTCAGAACATTATGGACTCACCCAGCGACCCCAACCGGGTGGTAATTTAGTGCTTCACAGAAACACCTCAACTTTAGAGGAGAAAATAGAAAGAAAAAAAAGCCCTTACAATCCCAGTTGGAAACCTGGTGGTCCGTTGCTACTGATGATCCGGTGGGTTTTTTAACCAACTTGAAGTACTGCAGCACTTTCCGATCGTTAAATATAGAATCAAAGGGGGGCTGCGGGTGGATCCCACATGATCTGCAGCTGAGCAGCACAGCCCCTCCCTCGTTCGAGTACTCACTGCGGAGCTTCGCACCGAGCAGCATGGGATGAAGCTTTCTCGCCGGATCGGCAGCCAGCCGTAATTGTTTGCTCCAGCTTTTGAGGGCCACTTTCCTGGCCTCGAGGATTTTCGGCGCCGTGAAGTAGATGGAAAGTGGGGATTTTTGAAGCTGGCTTTCTCAAGGCTTCATGAGACTGTCTCTAGTCCTTGCAGGGCACCCTGGTCCGTGCTGGGGGTGTGGCTGGAGGCAGCACAATATTAGAGACAGTCGGTTTCCAGGAATTAAGTGCGCGGGAGCCTTTTGCAGCAGTTGCTGAACTTTGAAATGCTTTTGGATTGTGGAAAATTGTCTTTACATGAACAAGTCCAAGCCAGAGTTACTAAAAGTGAGAGATACGAACGGATCTGAACACTCATACTTGCATATTTAAGCAATCTTGCCTTTACATAGAGCATAACTCAATCTTGTTTCTTTCTACAATGTTACATTATGAGATTGCATGCTATCTCAGAAAGCCTCCATGTGCTAAAACACTATTTGGAAAATTGACCTTGACTTACAACTCTTGATTGATTCCTTAGAGTGACCCTTTCCCAACTCCCATCATCTGCATACAACCTCTTTCTCAATATAGCCTTCTCTCAGTCTCATGCCAACTGCCTTAATCCCTATTATATTATTTCAGCAAATGGCTTGCACTTAATTCCATAGATCACAAATTCAACTTTTTTAAAACCCTGTCACTGCAACCTAACAAAGCAATCTCTACCAGCCTATCTATTCATCTCACCAGCCATTTGCACAAACCCACATAGCCCCCACTAACGATCACACCTAATTCCAATTATCAAGCATATAGTAGCAGATTTCTAGTGTTCTGGTATATTAGGTTGGAGTTCTAGAGTGCACAACGGCTAATGGTGGCTTTGCAAACACATGCTTAAAGAAGAAACAAATATAAATGTGGTATGGACTCCAATCCAAGGAAGATATAAGAAGAGACTTTATGGTGCGACAGCCACAGGCAACCAACCGAACCCAACTGACAATCCTGTCAGGAATAACGGAATGGAACATGGGAGTCCTCAAAGGACAGTAAGGAAGGCAACAAGGGGAGTGAGGAGTTGGGGCAAACCAAAATGCAGCTAATGGTTAAATAAATATATATATATATATTCTTATTAACAACCTACAACAATATCCCAGAAATTTACGAAATGTCAGGAATGAATCTATCTAGCATTTAATCAGGCAGGTTATTACACAGGGTAACTGGCACAACTGAGATAGAACAACCTCATATTTAAAAAACGTTAATAAAGAACTTTAGCTAATCTTCCAAAGGCAGTTCATAAAAACTAAGTTTATTCATAAGAAATTATTTTGTCCTTCATAAAATACAGTTCTATGTTACATGATATACTTAGTCTGACCACAAAACCCAGTGCACTTCCCTAATGGTTCTATTACAATGTTTATTTTTACATAAGCTGATATGCAGGTATATATGTCATGGGTGAAATATAATTGCAATAACACTAATAACTCAAATATTTTATTTAAAATCCTGATTAAATTACTAGAATACCATAGATATAGTTGCTCCTAAAAAGGGAATCTAAAAACTACAAAAAATACAAAACAAAACACCAGTCCACATATTAACCTGAAAACAGTCATTCATGTAACATCCACTCACTTGTGTCTCCGTTGGAACCTGCAGATATATGTATGTGTGGGTATTTGTTGAGTACAAACCCAGCTATACAGACAAAGGAGTACTGAACAAGGGAGGCAGCCAGTAGTTAAAACTTACGATCGTTTGCAATGAAACCGGATGTTTATGAGTGGTGAATCTATTGTAGAAATGTAGTGATCTCTGAAGAGGTTGGTCTTCAGCTCTTTTATGAATTACAGAACTTGTGAGGGAGTTCTTGTTTAGATAGGAAAGTGTGCTCCAGAGCCTGGAAGAATTGATGGAGAATGAATGCCTTCTGCTAGAATATGAAACCAAATTTAAAGTCATGTGCATTATGTACAATGCCTAGATGGGTAAAGCCCCCTGTAGCTTCAAGAACCCACCTCCTACTGTACCCACATCAGTTATCACGGATTCAACATGGACAGACAATCTGCCAAGCTAAATTGAATCGAAAAAACAGGACAAATTGATTAAGGTGTGTGTCAGTCGCATTTGACATTCCTCAGACCTTTACCTCAGAGCAATCCGATGCCTAGCAGTAGTCAGGACGTGCCTAAAATGTATTTTTTCAAAGGGGCATTCCCACATGATCTTAAAACCAGGACTATTCTCTCCCCAACTTTGGAGCACAGGCTCCTGACAACTGTCCATTGTGAGCAGCGCCACCTGGATAGGGGCGTCCCCCTGAGCACAGCGTAGGTCCACGAAAAAGTGGATCAATGTTGAAACGTATTGAAAGAAATTAAGTTGTATCACGGTGATCAATGTATCCAAAACATTTTAATGTATGCTGTTCAAATATGTTATTGAAATCTTCATATCAAAAGAACACTCCATGTGTATATAGGCGGTTTTATCAAACCCAATGCATTTTGGGCCGTGTGCCCCTTCGTCAGGGGCCAAAATTCTGTGAATAATAAATGAGGATACCATGAGGAAACGTACTCTCCAAGCAACAAGATAAAAATAACACTGTACCTCCATGCGAAGCATGCAGGTGGCCAACCATGAACCATCAAAGTGACGGTAAGTGCGCAATTAACAGATACGGGGTGTTCTAGATGTGTGCCCAACAGTGCTAAAACAATAAATGTAGACGAGCCAAACAAACTAAAAAAGTGCGTCTAGCGAAGGAAACAATAAAACGATAAAGCAAGTGAAACGCAGAACGGGTGACTCGTCTGCTTAATGCAAACCCACAGTGCGTCAGTTAACGTTACAAAAAAGTGAAAAGAACTGATAAAGTGCAAACAAAAACAAGTAAGAGAAGCGAAGAAGTTAAAAAAACGTTAGTGCATGTCGCGTGTATAACGTGCAAAAGTCACTTACATGCACTGTGTGTAAGGCATATCGCGTGTATAACGTGCAAAGATCACTTACATGCACTGTGTGTGAAGCAGCGGTTCAGTTCCCGAAGTGTGTGAAGCCGCGGGATTAGACCAAGAGGTAAAATGAACTAAATGACAATGAACAAAGGACTAAAACAAAGCCGACTGTCTTGGCGGCCATCTTGGAAAGGTCAGAAAAAATGAGCCAGTACCGGAATACTTGCTAGGCTGCGTGCAATGCAAATGAAAAGTAAAGAACATAAATCCAGATACCTATGGATAGAAATCATACATCAAACAACATATGGGGAACATGTGAGTGAACGACTGCTGCTGCATGCTGCGAGTGATACATAAGAGAAGCCATGTATAACAAACAAAAAGATCAAATAATACGAGTACCATGATGCATTTAGGTAGGGGTGAGGAATGTGAAAAAAAAAAAACGCAACAAACGTAATGAAAGGAACAGGAAGTTAGAACATGGAATCAAGGTGCAACAATGCAAATGCAGAGATAGAAATATAAGTAAGAAGAGTGGAAAGAAGAAGAGAATCTAGATTAAATAAGATAGACATAAAATTAAAAAGAACGATGAGAGAACATCAGTCCAGAAAAAATTTCACGAGTTCATAGATAACACAAAACTCCATACGATCGTTCAAGCCAAAAGGTTTCAAAGCGTTAAGGGCTTAGATCCAAAAATTTCACGTTGTAAAAGAAAGTTGTTATTGTTCCTGCCTTCAATCTTCAGTAACAGTTTCCAATATCAAAAATTTTAATTGCCAAATGTTATGATCGTGCTCGGCAAAATGTGTGGCAACTGTAGATTTCAAGTTCCTGGTTCTTATGTTGCTTTTATGTTCGTGTATCCTTGTTTTAATCTTTCTCTCGGTTTTCCCAACATAGGGTAGCCCACATGGGCATTTCAAAAGGTAAATAACGTTCATGGTGTCACAAGTAGCTGTCACTTGTAAGTTGATACGAGAGCCTTTCATAGGGTGAGTCATCCAAGAACCTCTGATAATGTTGTTGCAGTTGCTACAGTTCATGCAAGGTATGGTGCCCTTGTACGTATTGGCCGGTATCATGTTTGAGGGTTTGGTAAGCAGCTCTTTCAGATTTTTCCCTCTCGTGTATGCAAAAATAGGTTGATTTAGAAAAAGACCTTTGAAGTCCGGTTCCATGGCCAGAATTTGCCAATGTTTGTGATACCGGCCAATACATACAAGGGCACCATACCTTGCATGAACTGTAGCAACTGCAACAACATTATCAGAGGTTCTTGGATGACTCACCCTATGAAAGGCTCTCGTATCAACTTACAAGTGACAGCTACTTGTGACACCATGAACGTTATTTACCTTTTGAAATCCCATGTGGGCTACCCTATGTTGGGAAAACCGAGAGAAAGATTAAAACAAGGATACACGAACATAAAAGCAACATAAGAACCAGGAACTTGAAATCTACAGTTGCCACACATTTTGCCGAGCACGATCATAACATTTGCCAATTAAAATTTTTGATATTGGAAACTGTTACGAAGATTGAAGGCAGGAACAATAACAACTTTCTTTTACAACGTGAACATTTTTGGATCAAAGCCCTTAACGCTTTGAAACCTTTTGGCTTGAACGATCGTATGGAGTTTTTGTGTTATCTATGAACTCGTGAAATTTTTTCTGGACTGGTGTTCTCTCATCGTTCTTTTTAATTTTATGTCTATCTTATTTAATCTAGATTCTCTTCTTCTTTCCACTCTTCTTACTTATATTTCTATCTCTGCGTTTGCATTGTTGCACCTTGATTCCATGTTCTAACTTCCTGTTCCTTTCATTACATTTGTTGCGGTTTTTTTCACATTCCTCACCCCTACCTAAATGCATCTTGGTACTCGTATTATTTGATCTTTTTTGTTTGTTATACATGGCTTCTCTTATGTATCACTCGCAGCATGCAGCGGCAGTCGTTCACTCACATGTTCCCCATATGCTGTTTGATGTATGATTTCCTATCCATAGGTATCTGGATTTATGTTCTTTACTTTTCATTTGCATTGCACGCAGCCTAGCAAGTATTCCGGTACTGGCTCATTTTTTCTGACCTTTCCAAGATGGCCGCCAAGACAGTCGGCTTTGTTTTAGTCCTTTGTTCATTGTCATTTAGTTCATATAACCTCTTGGTCTAATCCCGCGGCTTCACACACTTCGGGAACTGAACCGCTGCTTCACACACAGTGCATGTAAGTGATCTTTGCACGTTATACACGCGATATGCCTTACACACAGTGTATGTAAGTGACTTTTGCATGTTATACACGCGACATGCACTAACGTTTTTTTAACTTCTTCGCTTCTCTTACTTGTTTTTGTTTGCACTTTATCAGTTCTTTTCACTTTTTTGTAACGTGAACTGACGCACTGTGGGTTTGCATTAAGCAGACGAGTCACCCGTTCTGCGTTTCACTTGCTTTATCGTTTTATTGTTTCCTTCGCTAGACGCACGTTTTTAGTTTGTTTGGCTCGTATACATTTATTGTTTTAGCACTGTTGGGCACACATCTAGAACACCCCGTATCTGTTAATTGCGCACTTACGTCACTTTGATGGTTCATGGTTGGCCACCTGCACGCTTCGCATGGAGGTACAGTGTTATTTTTATCTTGTTGCTTGGAGAGTACGTTTCCTCATGGTATCCTCATTTATTATTCACAGAATTTTGGCCCCTGACGAAGGGCCACACGGCCCGAAATGCATTGGGTTTGATAAAACCGCCTATATACACATGGAGTGTTCTTTTGATATGAAGATTTCAATATCATATTTGAACAGCATACATTAAAATGTTTTGGATACATTGATCACCGTGATACAACTTCATTTCTTTCAATACGTTTCAACATTGATCCACTTTTTCGTGGACCTACGCTGTGCTCAGGGGGGCGCCCCTATCCAGGTGGCGCTGCTTGCTGTTATTTGTCACACCCTTTATCAGAGGGTGATACCCCAGAAGCACGCAACAGATCTCCAAACTATCACACCACCGGTGTGCGCAGTCCTGTCTCCTCCTTTTAACTGTCCATTGTGGCCATGTCTGCATCGTTACGAGTGGGTGGTCCCTTTTTCAAGCCCATAGACCTATGAGTTTCCCAGATGTTACCTTGATGGCTGGCAGCTATATCGCAATATATACATAATACAGCTTCTGAAAAAATATCTGCTGTATTCAGCTCTGCGAAGTCGCAATAAGGTAACTTGCAGCCGCTGTGCAAAATAGCAAAATAAGTAAACGACTTAGCAAAGAAACTCTTCTTCGGTGTCCAAGGCTTTACGTGTGATGAAGAAAGAGGGGGGGTCTCTAAAAAGGGGCCTTGGTCTATATAACGGAGGGTGTGGCTGAAATATGCAAGCTAGATTTCTGTAATTCCCATAGTGTGCCACATGCCCTGTATTCTGAACACCTTTTTGATCCACTGACAGGCACTTGTGAGAGGCTCGCACTGCCTTCAGCCTCAACTCCAGAGCCAGCAATTGTGGTCCAATATAAAGCTTGAAGGCGACTCTGTTTAAAGTCAAAACTATATAAGATTAATATAGTACATAAAAAAAACACAACATCTTGGAAATAGCTAACACTCTTACGGAATGCAAGATTAAGAAAAACATGTGAAATATAAACAGGAACTGGATCACTGACATGGATTACTTTAACTTTTTTACATTCATTCTTTAGAAATCATCCAACGTTTTGCCAGTAAAGTTGGGAACGTGACTAGGAAGCCCAGTGGAGACTGTAGAGTGCCAGCCGGCCTCTATAATACAAAGTATCCAGCTTTCACTCTGAGGGCCGGGCTGGGTCTGAGGAGATAAATAAAGAAGCAGATGGTTGCTTGTGGCCATTGTCGACCAATAACAGTGTGTGCGTGTTTCATGTCGGCATCCTGACGTGAGGCCTACTTGCATGCCTAGGCCTGCAACGCCTGCTATAGAGACTTGTTTCATGTCTGTTTTAGTTACTACTGGGTCTGAGACCCGGCGAAACCCAGCCCACTTAAAGCCCTGGATGGGTTCATTTTTGCTATAAAGATTGCAACAAAGCAACTATTACGTCTAGAGTTGGCACTCATTTTTAGGACGTCATAAGTGTGAGAGGTTGAATAGATCTGCTGGCATTATGGAATTTGGGACCTGCAAGTTTCAGACAGATCTCTACGGCAGATGCACTAACACACTAACCTTTTTTTACAACTTTAAGTGCATCCTCATTGCACCGTTTTTTTCTGATGAAAAGCAGGATATGTACTTTCTAAGAATGAGTTACAATTGTGCATGTTGAAAGCTAACACGATGTACAACATTTGAAAATTAACAGAGGGTGTAATGTGTTTCAAATAAAAGTTCAATCATTTTAAGGCTGGTTTATCACACGGTATTGTTTAAAAACAAAAAAAAGCTGAGCAGTGAAGACTCCTGAAGGGCTGTTTATCGGTGAGTCGAGTTCACTAAGAGGCACGCTAGTGTTGGAGGGCTGCAGGCTATCCCTTCTCTCCAGCCTGCTCGCTTTCGGGACGATGTGATTGGCCGGGAGCTTGGCAGGCCTCCAGGAAGAAGCCTCTATATACTTCTGAGAAGCGCGAGCGCATCCAGAGACTCACAAAACCCAGAGAGGCGACACTCCGCGACTGGCCGTGCACAAAAGGCAAGAACCGGCCTCTTCACAGCCGAACAGCAGCCTCCTCCGCGAGCAAAGATGTGCAAAGGACTAGCCGCGCTGCCACACACATGCCTGGAAAGGTGAGGAAGCATGCCACAGTCCACTGTAACTTTTGGGACTCCTAGCTCCTGCACACGAATCCGCAGACATCCCGGATGTGTTTCATGTGTGTCTGAAGTGTTACACATGTGTGTGCACTTGAGTATATTCAACGTAATATGATGCAATCGTTTTTGAGTGAACGCGTGTAAAAGTGTTAGGAGCCCTAATTTCATGTTGCCGTACCAGCCTTCCATCTTCACTAGCTCGATAAAATTATGATAATTCATTTGTTTAAGGATTGTAACAATGCATATCGGGTATACAGCGCCAACTAACCTCTCGGAATTAATGCGCACTTTCAAGTGCACTTTATCTCGTTTATGTATTTTTCAGTGAATGATGTACTGGGGTCGTCCAAGTTCACACGCTCACCCGTAATACACATTTCACAGAGAATGAAACCTGACAAATGCACATTTATTATTGTGTCACCATGCATTACAGTCACAAAGATGATTATTTTCATTAGACGAACAAGACAAATAAACACAATAACTTGAAGAATCACACAAATGCCTAACCTAAATGGAAATAGCACTTCACATCTCTCTTCACCGGTAGCAATCCACACCCGATGCCTCTGGCTTTATGGGACTGCAGAGCCTTCTTCCAGATCATGACTGGACACACACTATGATGCGCTTTGATTGCATTTATTTAGTTTGAAGAGGTCAATGTGAGGTGAATGGGCATGAAAGGCAAACGCACATTCTAGGATCGTAGTCCAAGAACTGGTAACACTCTTGTGTGATTGCACCTGTCTGCTAAAAAACCTATAGTCAGGACCTCTAGAATTATGCGGCAGTGGAAGAATATTATGTGGCAAGATATCAGAAATTATGCAGAGGGAAAGAAAAGTTAATATGTGGCACCTCTATTTATTGGAAAATAGAGCATTACAGTATAGTATGTATTTTTATATACGTCTCTCACTAGGATGTGTTTTAGGGTTAACTATATGGAGCATTAAAAAGAAAATAAACATATCGGTGATTGTTTTCAGGTCTGAGTGCCTTGTTATTATAACTGCAGCTTTGAGAACAGTGTCTGTGATGTGCACATTAATTTGAGGTAATAGAACAAATCAAAAAGACAGCAAAGGAATAATTCGGTCCTTCATGCTTGAATTACATTAGAGTATTTAAGGTTTTTTTCCTGCTATAAAGAAATACTTCCCAGTCCATCGATCAGGGGTGTTTGCACTTGCCGGCCAACATTGTCACCTGTCTAAATGGCTAATTACAACAGTGAAGAGCTGACCGTGAAACAACTTTCACAAAGTTCATACTGCTGCAGTGCATGCTGTCCACAACAAGGTTAATAACTTCTGATCAGTTTTGGCTACAATGTTTTGGTGCTACAATCTGCCTATTATACAGCAGACAATAGATTATGTGGTGAATGTGGCAAATTCATATTTGCGCCGAAAATGCTTCCGTTCTACAAGCGCGATTATCCAGTGGCCTTGCATACATTTCCCGCGACAATGGAACCAACATTTCAACCACTCGCCCTCCAGTCACAGAACTGGTCCTTGCCGGTGATAGCGGCGCTGCCATTTGCTACAACTGAACTTTCTAGATCCCTGTCATTGTTCGGCCCAGTCGATACGCCCTGCTCACTGTACCTCTTGCAAAATGTGCCTGAGTCCAGCAGAGTGTCCCAAGAGTTTGTATTCCATTTTGTCCTAAAAGCATACTTTGGTCCTTCTTTGCCCAAGGTATTTTCAGCCTCTCCTCCACTGAGCAGCCTGCTGCTCTTTTCAGTGACCCCCCCTCCTCCCCCCTACTTTCCCACAACGTGGTCCGTTAACGACAAGAACTCTGCTCCATTATTATGTTTCTTTCCTGAGCAGCTCATGCATTAGCCACTGTTAATTGTGCAGTTGTATGCAGCGCAAACTCTGGCCCGAGGCCTTTGGAGTGCTTTACCTGAGCACAGGTTACATTGCACTACGTCGAATTTAAAAAAAAAAAAAAAAAAATTAAGGCATGGAGAGATTAAGCGATTCAGCCCAGAATCACACGGTGCTGGGCTGACGCCGGGACTCCAACCTGGTTCCCAGCTTCCAAAGTCAGCAGGTCTACCGTAACTCCACATCCTCTACTAACCACTCATCGGTGGTAGGTGGTCTCAGTGAAATCTGAAGCCACCAGCAGTCTGTATTCTCCTTCATTCTTTGACGTTGTTTGCTTGCACTCAGGCAGCTTCTGGTAGCTGGGTCCCTCTTAATTTTCTCCTGAGGTCCCTACTTTTTGTGTCTGTCCCGCTTCTGCAGCTATAGATTTCCCTGTTTTTGAAATCTCACCGCCTCATCATCAGTTCCTGGTTTCCTGCTTCTATATATGAGCCCACCTTTCAGCAGGTCCAGGGCTCCGTGATATCTGTGGTCTGCCCTCCTCTGAGAGTTCACGCTCCCCGAGGTGTCGATAGTCTGTCTTCGGCGCTTGTCGGTTCCCACGCCCGCTGCTGTTGTCAGTCTCCTCCGCACATTTCGGTCTCACAGATGTTGTATCCGTTCCTTTTCTCGGCAGTTCCTGCTGAGGCAGCTTTCTGCTCCCAGCCTCTCTGCTCGCCCTATAGAGGTTCCCATGTTCCAGATGTGTCCACCTATCGGCTCACTACTCCCCGCTCTGTGTCGTCCACCCTCTACTCATCAGGTGCTGGACAACGCCGGGTTGGTGCGTTAGTGGACTATGCATCCCTCCGGGAATCTGCGTTTGAACTCCTCGCTACAGGTTTGAATCCCAGGGGGTTAGCTCAGCCTTTTATCCTTTCGAAGTCAATACATTGAGTCACACTGAGTTGGGTAACAATAAACATCTGTTATTTCAGCACCAAGAGACCCCAGACTTATGCCATCGTGCACTTTACAAAAACACATGCTATGTTATGGACACCTTGCTGTCCAAAATCTGCCTTTTTTGGTGTCAGTTCCAGTCCTTCCTTATTGATGGTTTTAATCTTTTCCTCATCAAGTTCTGATGATCTGCATTTCTGATACCTTTCCCTCTGCTTAGAAATTGCCAATGTTCCTGCTTTCTCAACTCACTGCCTCCTCCCCAATCTCTGAATTCTCTACTTTTAAAATAAATCAGCTCCTGGTTTCAGTGCTTTCATGCCTCTAATCCTTCTCTTCAGTAGATGGTGCATAAAGTTTTTTTTTCCTTTTTAACCAGCAAGACTTTGGGGCGTGCTGATTTACACACTGTTTGAAGTTTGTGAACTTCCAGTTTAGGTTCACTTTCACATCTGCAATTTTTTTTCTGCACTTTACATGATAATTTTCACTCTAACCAAACCCTAAATAATGGAAGATGTAAATAGAATGTATCTAGAAGTGTACCCTTGGAGACTTTTTCTATTTACAGAGGAGAGTATATGCAGAATTCTTTACTGTGTGGTCACATTTTGTGACATACATTGTTGAGAAAATGTCTAGATTTCCTTCAAATGCCATGAAAGCATGAAACGTTGCAACTTCATAAAGGTGCAGAGTTGTATTTAGAATTTTAAGATGGTTGTTAGAAAAAATGTTGTGGCTGCACATTCCTATTCTTGAGCAGCTATTTTTCGTGCTTTCTGGTGAACTCCGTCTCTTTTTTTTTGTCTTCCTAATTTTAAGTGTTGCCTACAGACGGTGTTTATCTGCTTATTGTCGAAAGACCTATTGTGGACCATATCAAAACATACACAGGCTTTGGCCTGGCCCTTTGCCTACTATTGGCTGGCTTTCTTGTCATTCTCATTTGTTTTCTTTTTATTTGATGAATTTCCTTCCTCCTCATCGGTTTGTCCCTCCAATGGAGCATAGCTTCTTTACCATCATTTTGAATTGATGACTTGTATCCTTCCCCTGCTGATATTCAGGGAACTTCTTTTTTTCCTTTTAGGAGTCCATGAGAGTGCGTTTTCCTGCTCTTTAACTCATGCACAGCTTCCCCACTGAATTATCCACCAACCACACACTGCCTGTTTCTACCTCCTCTTCTTACACGTATCTGGTCCATTGCTTCCTGCACCCTGACTTTTTTCCCATTTTTTTATGTATTCCTCACCTCCAGCTTCTCTGTTGCTCCCCTGCCCCATTCCAGTTGCTCTGCCCTTTCATTGGCTTCTCCACAGGTGCCCTCCCACCCACCCGGCCATTGTTCTCCCAACTTTCCAATCAAAGTCCTTTAAGAATAATTTTTAAAATTTCTTTAGAGGGCCCAGTAGCTACCATTCACTGACAGGAAGTTTTGTTTTTAGAAAGAGCTTTGGTGCATTTTTAAATTCTTTTTTTAAAGATACCTCTCCGGGATTCATCTACCATATTTGAAAGGTAAATGCAATAATAAACAAAATGGTGGCCCCACAGTGCAATATGTGCACGCCTGCCTGGCTTCATATTGGGCCACCATAGTGACTTGACACGTGCGTGTGTGTACACATAATTCAACTCTTTTTTACTTGCTGTGTCTGCACAAGATTGACAAAAGCATTTCTTTTAGCTGCTTCTAAACGGCATCTGCAAAAAGCTTTGCCAAAGCCAATAAGCAGTAGTCAAAATGGCAAGACCCATTGGCTTTGCCAATATTTGTTTTATATTGTGCCTTCTCTTCTCGAGTTCCCAATCAGTGTGCTTTTTTAATAGGTTCCAGAATTTAGCTGGTCGTCCTGATTTGTCACATCAGCAAAAAGCATTGTCAAAGCATAGGTTGAAAAGGCAAGAGCTTTGCCACTGATTGTTTTATATTATTCCCTCTCTTGAACAGTTTCTGTTTTTCACTGGTTCCAAACATATGCCAGTCTCCATGATTTGTCACACAGATCTCTCAGGCTACCTTCCCGGTTTCTCTAACAGGACACAATGCTCTGTGGGGTCAAAAAGAGCATGTTGTTCCTGCTGGTGATAAATACTCAGGGCCTCATTTATGAAAACGGTCGCAACACTGCGTGAAAACAGCGCTGCAACAGTTTTCACTGTGCCCTCCTTGCGACACCATGGATGCGCCGTATTTAATGTACACCGCTCCATGTCGCAAGGACTTACAGATACGCCAGTATTACTGTCGCATCTGTAGGCGCAAAAGTGGCGCATTGCTGGGGTGTGTCTGAAAACCGACGCAACTCCAGCAATGTGTCCTTTCACATGGGGCAAGCCCCATGTGAAAGGTCCTGCGTCAGTCTTATGCCTGCTGTGAGGCAGGCATAAGATATTGCCGCAGTAGCGTCCTAGAAGTGTTGCAGTGAAATCTCATAGATTTCACGGCACCACTTCTATGACCCTTTATTGTGGGGTAACGCCCACCCTGCATACATTATACCTGATGCAGGTATAATGTAGCGCATGCTTTTACAAAGTGACTCATCTGCTTAGATGCGTCACTTTGTAAATATGGCACAATGTGGCGCATTATTTAAGCTGCAGCAGCATCATAAAATGTGACGCAACAGCAGCGTAAAAGTGTCGTAGGAGGCCTTCATACATAAGGCCCTCAGTTGTCAGCGTGTTACATACTATCCTTTTATGCTTGACATAAAATACTATCAAATATCCTTGCAAGCTCTTAGTACGAAAGAGTATGCACCCTCACTTACAGCAGTAACTCAAAATCTTAGTTAATAATTCAATAATCTGTATCGGTTTCATAACTCTGTTTCAATTAAATGTAACATCTCAATGATTCTAAGAATGTACTCAAATGTTTTATGGTGATTTCCCATTGAGTAAAAAATAGTGTCTGGGCGAACCAAATGGCTTACTCTGTTGAAATATTTAGTGGGCTTGGGCTAAGCTCAAAGAAGCAGAATAAATATAATATTCAGTGGTACACACTTCCACCCTGCCCACTAAACATTAAATGTAATGAGTGCCCAACAGTGCATACACCACAGGCAACAGCAGCATTGGAAACTTACATCACACATACTGAAAAGACACAGCACAGCCAGGAGCAGAGGAAGCTTCCCTCATACCCACAGAACAGGTACAGAATGTTAGCTTAAGTGCACCCTTTCCCCAAAACACAACACAGTGCAGGTACAGAGAAGTAGCAGTGCATGATCCGCTCAGACACAAAACAGAAAGAGGAAAGGCAGCAGCAATGCAAGCTAACCTCACAGAGCGAACAGGTGGAACACGAGAAGAAGTTAGACAAACATGGGGATACTGGTCTCCTCTGGGGGGCAGGGACGTGTTAATGAACGTTTCTTCTGGCTGTAAAAATGGTACCCAACTTGTCATCACAAATTTTGTCATGGCTCTCTAGCCCTTAGCTGGTAGAAGCAGTACCCCGGCCAGTCCTCACAAGCCATCAACCGGCCCTCTTAAACACTCAGCTAACACTAAGAGTTCACAAGCTATACTTCAGCCAACTAAATCCTAACACTCATCCACCCAAAGAGGCCCTCTGCTAGTCCTGAGACACCCTCAGCCTACCCTTCAACTCTCATCACAACCTCTCAGCTGGTAGTTACATTTTTCAGTGTCTATCAGCACCCTTAGTTGATCCCCTGACAGTGTTCAAGCCCACTCTACCATGGCTCATTCCACAGATCCATCTACTCTGTCTCCATCTTCTCACAGACCCTGTCACCCTGTTCTCAGACGATCATTATTCACTCTCTACCGACAACAGATGACCAAAGAGACCCTTAGCAGGCCTCAGTTAACCCCTAACTAACTCTCAGAAGCCCTTGCTGGCCCTCACATTTAATTCCAGATTTGTAAAATGCGACTTATCACCCCAAGGGTATCCAGGCGCTGGGGGTCATCGGGGAGATTAAGTGAGCTATTGCCCACAATCACATGATGCTGATCTGAGCTGCCGCCGGGGATCGAAACATGAGACTCTGGAGTCAGCCCCTCTGGCCGCTGCAACACACCTCTCCCAATTGAACAAACCTCTACTGTCAGCAACCAACCTTTTGCCCCACCGTGCCAGTCTCCAAAGCCGCTGAGAGACCGCCACCTGTGTTTGAAGCCTATCACACAGTCAGCAAGATCACCTCAGCTTGCCTTCCTGCCCTCCCGGCTGACAGTCAGAAATTTCTAAAGTACCTCTGCTGGCCCTCAATTCCTCTCTTGATTCATAACATAACCCTATGCTCTCTAATCCCAGAACACACGCCCATTAGATCCCAGAGCCACTCTCTTGTCCCTCTCAGCCCATGCAACCCCATGTCAGTCTTCCCTCATCCATTCAGTCAATAGAGTCCCCAGACACCAGTATTCAGTGTGCTGCAAGGCAATTTCCTAATCTGCAGCTCCTACTGTACCACTGTCACTCTTGCTTAAGGCAAATCAGTGTCTTGAAGCCCTTTTCAGTAATTGGCTCCTTTACAACACTGTGCAAAAGACATGCTAATACTGGAACTAAACTGCAATTGGTAACAGATTGCATGTTCAAAACTACAAATATGCATGCATGTGTTGGTGCGCACATAGTACATACACATATGTGCATACACACACAACTGCACTAATATGTACCATGTGATAAGAGCATTGCAGTTTAGCAGTAATATTAAAGTGTATTCTGTACAGCACTGTTCTGCAGATTTCAGGTACAAATCGTAGTAAGATTGCTGAGTTGGTTAATGCAGCTGTTGCATATGTCCTTGTGCAGTAGGTAGCTAACAAGATCGGACCCTGGAGAATAATTAAGTTGGTTGTCCCTCTGCTGCAATGATATGCCCTTGACCTGTTTAGCATACATTTGAGTCCTTGCCAGCATAAATCAACCTGTAATTGTAACGAAGCAGATATTATGGGTGTCCTTAGGCTGGATGGTAATACTATGAAGTGGAAAAACGTATGCAGCTTTTTCATTGCGCTTTGAAAAATGTCATTGTTATGTATCAATATTCATTTGCGTACATGATCAAATTAATATTATCTAAAATTCATGCGCTGTCCTTGCCTCTAACGAAGTCAAGTTACGAAAATAACTGCTCCCTCTCCTTGTTCTTGTGGCGCAGGACACACATTTCCATATTCTGTTTTATCTCTTTGCCAGCTTGTGAAGTGACATACAGTGTGTTCTGCTTTGTGTCTGACAGATTCTTTTGAATCCGGCAGCCAGGTGCGGGTGACACAGATGGACTCCCTGTGACACCTATTTGAACACAACTGAAGGCAGTCAGAGACTTTAAATATAGAAAGCAAGACAACTGGCCTCTCTTTGTCTTCTTTGGTCAGCTTGGCAGCATGGAGCAGGGACTTCTAACAATGCATACTCAGCTTGTGCTGTCTGCAATGGACTTCCAGCCTTCTCTGCCACCTACTGATTGAGACCCCCAGAAGCTTGCCCCACAGTTTAAAGACCACTGTCCTACGAGCACATTTTCCGCATGTAGGGATGGGCGCATCACACCACAGTGAGGCTCCTAGAGCTGGGTCAGACTGGCCTATAGGGCTATCTGCAGTGTCAGAAGGGCTGGTCCTGAAAGATCAGCGTGGGCCAGTGTTTGGTTGTCTGTGGGACGGTTTCATGGATTGGTGGGCGAGTTTTTACTGTTGATTTCATGATATTACCAAAAACATTGCCTGCAGAAAGCACAAAATCCATGCAGTTTCTTATAAATTACAAAACATCTATACAGCACGTCTTTAGTTGTTCAAAACTGCCCCGATTTGGAAATGTGGGCAGCTTTTTATCTCTTTGGTTCACTAATCAAGGCCACTTTTATTTTGGTATCTGGGCTTATTTTCTCTCCCAGTCCGACCCTTCCTGGGGCCGCTGCAAACCCGGCAGCCTTCATTTCAATTGTCAGCTCTTCCGCAATTTGCAGACCTCCATCGAGTCTGAAAAGTTCATCTGAATGGGCACTTGGCTCTGTAAACTTTTTTTGTTCAAGGAAAAAAACCCAGAGCCAGAGTTTATTTTCTCTGGAAAAAAAAAATGTGAATGTCCCAGATGCGCATGGAACTTTTCCCTTACATTTGAGACCAATTTAACATTTTTCCTGCTCATCTCTGCCATGCCTCATATGATTGACAGTAGCAAAGCTCTACTATTATCAAACTCATTAGAGTGGGTTGACCGTCACATTTGCCCTGTGGTCCACTGAAAGAGACCGCTGGATCATGGGTTACCACCAATGAAGCCAGCAGAGATCACGCCAATGATAACCCAGAAGTTTCCCCAACTCTATATAGAGAGTGTGAACCCTGGGTTTGTGAGGACAGCCATTGACTGCATTCCTCCTCCTTAACCGAACCCTAAAAAAGATCCACATGTTCTTTTTCTCATCAGAAGCCATTGTATGCAGAGCTGGCCAATTCATATAACGCTTCCATGTGCCACACGGAGAAGACATTTTTCATGGGGCATTGAGTGAATTTAGCATCTCGCATTGGGCATGCTAATGTGACACAACTTTCCACAGAGCACTGTTCCAAACTTGTATGTAAACATTGAGCACTGACTGAATTGATTCTGGGTTATACAGTGGCACTAGCCTATCCCTCGTATGCACATGTCCCAGTGTAGGAGCTCTGAGACTGGACAAGTTCCAGGAAATATGTTCAATGACTTAACAGAGGTCTAGCAGTGTCAGGGTGGAGATTTTGTCTGCTGATTATGTCCCCCTCAAAATCATCTGGACTCAGACTCAATGCACACCTATCCAGCTGCTCAGGCAGCACTTCTGGTGTGTCTTATATCACTGTACAGAGCATTGCACAGCACTGCCTTGCTAATTACCGCACTGCACCAATGGCCATTGATACGTCACTTAACCACTCAGCTCTAGGTCACCCAAACTTTGAAAGTTAATCCCATGAACTCTATTTGCTCCAAAACTACTTCATGCCAAAACTCTCTAGGAATTTGTTAAATCATCACACAGTGAAAGAGTTTCTAATATGGACAGGCCTGTGTACAGCTTCCAAGGAAAGAATGCTGTGGTACCAGTATTTTATGGGTCAACGAAATTACAATTTGTTCTCAAGCATACATATAACTTTTATGAAAATGACATTTATTACATGAAAAAACCCTTTTGAGCTCATCTACTAAAAAATCATGCACAAAAGTCATAATTAGGCTTGGACGAAATGTAATTTACACCAGCGTAATTTGCGTAATTTTGTGCTATGTTTGTTATGCAGGGTTCCCAAAACAATGGCACTACACCACTTCACATATTTACACACTTTTTACGGTAAAAATGTACTGTGAAGCACACCTTTTACCATGAACGCACGTGAACAATAGATCGAGCAGTAGTTGTTCGCGGTGCTTTGTTAAATGTGTCTTTTCAGCAAAAATTGACACAAGAGTGCATTTTGATCGAAAATATAGCGCAAAGTGACGGATTTGCATGTCGCATAGTTACTTAATTGAGCGTTATTTTGTCAAAATTCTGCATAATTACACGATTTTCGCACACCTCTAGTCATGAGGTGAAATCTGCTAGTGTAAGATAAATGTGCCCTGGTACACATCAAGTTCTACAAGTTCTGTCAGACTGTTTCTATTCAGTTCAAAAATAAAGTTTATTTAGACCTTAGGTCTTTAAACCACATAAGCTCTTACAACAATAAATAGAAGAATTCTAAAACATTAGAATATTCGTCTTCTTATGCCATTAAAATTCAAAGTTCCCATGTTAAACATCTATTTACCTTAAAACATCATTCCTAACAGTTTTGCAAGCAAAATTTTAAAACAATAAAATGTCATTTTAAATCACAATACTCATAGCTCCACTTAGATTTATAATCAAGCTGGGAGCCTATTTACCCCCTGCATATATTTCCCAATAGCTATTGCAGTATCTAAGTTTTCCATATCAGCAAGAAGCTCCCATGCTTGTGTACGCAACCTTACATCATATTTTAAAAAGATCGGACGTAAAACAGTTTACAGTGGTTTAAAAAATGTGTAAAATATTACATTTCGTCCCTATCTTACACGTACATTTTCCATCAGGTTGCATCAAGCCTGATTTTATTAAACTATTTGTTAAGGCCGGGTTAATACCAATTCTTATCCTTAAAACTTCCATTCTCAGCCATTGGTTCGGTAGTGTGTCTAGATAGGGATAACTAAATTCTTTCTCCCAGCTATTACTCATAAACTTTACAGAGTCTTTCTTACTCAGGTACTCCCTGTCTACTGCTCTAGACAATTCCTTTCCCTGCAGTGTAAGTTCACTCTTTATTACATCGATTTGCAAGGTCTGCGGATCTATTTTCACATTCAAGTGATCACAAATGGTCTGGAGTTTACTTCTTGTAGCTTTGGCCCATTTTAATTCACTGTGCTGAATCTCCTTCATACACCATTGGGACACTTTTGTAACCTCCCCAGAACCCAAACAATTCCAGAATCTAAGTAAGCTTACTTGCACCTGGACATTCCATGCGGTCAGTCCTAGCTCCAATCTAATTGCGTGGATCATTGAAGAACTAGGGAGGGACAGTAATGATTTTAAACATTTCCCTTCGTCCTTATCCCAAAAGCTTTTGCCATCTATACAAAGAATTTCTGCACCTTATTGGAGTTGCGAGGGGATCATTGCTTTGTAGGCCGTTAGCAATGGTTTATGGGACATATCACCATAACTGCGATTGAATCTTTTCAGCCCACATACCGCTTGTTGTGCTTTTATTTTCTGCGCCTCCAGATGCGTGCCCCACTTTAAAGAATTTGTAAACCATATTCCCAGGTATTTGTATTCATTTACAATATCTAATTTGGTTTGACCCAAATACCAATTGAACTTCATATTCCTCTTCCCGAAGCACAGAATTTTCGTTTTCTATTGGAAGTTGTGTCCCACGTCAAAAAATAACGGAAGAACAGAAATTCCTCGAACCTCAGTAACTAGGATTTCTGCAAGATTTTGTCCATGCTACCTAATATTTCACCTGTCCCTAATTTACATCTGAAGATGGCGTAGTTAAAGGGCTCCTCTATTTTTTCTGAACGACTTTGCAATGAGATATTTTGAACAGCAGGTGCTTCTCTCACACCTGTACACCACCAGGAGGTATCTTTTCTAGCGCTTGTTTTATGCTCCTGTCGTGTATAAAGTGAACTAATTTAACCCGATATTTCCCAGAGTTGGTGATTTATTTTCAGATATTACAGCTAGGAAACAGTGAGCAAGAATTGCATCTTTCTGTTTTTAAGCCGTGCCGTCTAAAAGTAAAGCACTAACTCAGAGAAATATTGGGTTAACTGAATTTACATTGCCCACGGCAAGTTCATAAAACAGGCGCTCAGCTCGGCGCTAGAAAAGACTACCACAATACGGCCTCTAGGAGCACTGCTTTAAGCTTCCATTTCACAATGTGTGGAAACCGCACAACATGTCACTCACATCAGTTACTTTGCACACAGCTGCAGCAGATGTTGAATTCCTCTGACCGCCACTCTTAAACAACCAGACATATTTGCATGTTTGGGAGATAAGAAACCCAGCTGGAGCTCTGCGTGTGGAGTAAGGCTTAATGCCCATGCGCAATGACAACACGGATTAAGGCCCTAGATGTGAGCAAGGATGCAACTCGGAGCAAGGGATGGGTTTTACATTCATAAAACAATATGAAAATAGCTCTCACAGGAAACATGAAGCTATATATAGGCAGACTTATATGCACACTCATGCATTCCGAAAGGATCTGTGCAGGGTCACAGTGGAATATATGACTTTTCATGGGAAATATTGAACTTCAACTGCTTCTATAAACAACCACATATACATGCTTGTAAAGGCACGCTGTTGCAAAAGAGTTCCCATTTAGTCAGCCATGATCACCCAGTTTTTGGACCTTTACTGTGAGTGAGTCCCCCTACCTGAGTCTCGCCCATGGTAATTTCCTAGTAATTGGACTGAGCGTGGTTACTGCCAGTGCCCACCTTTTAAGATAAGACCACTGCAACATTGGGGCCCTGGGATGGTTACATGTGAACATATGTGCACAGGTGTGTGCTGGCTCCGGGTGTGAAATTACTGTCGTGTGCAGCCTGAAAATTGTGCACAGGTAGCGTAGCATAGAAAGGACCCTGCCAGGGTAGGTGCTGACATGGGGTAAACCTTATAATATATTTATCAGTTAAACTGCCAACACCACAGCACTCACACTCCATCAGCACCTACATCGTAGCATTCTGAGTAGAAGGCGCAGTGCTGAGGATTCAGAGGGCTGAGAGTTCAGTACATAGTATATAACAGTTTCTGCACTCACAATCCTAGTTAATTCATGTAAAATTCATCAGGTACTTTGGCCACATGAGCAAGGTGAAGCTATAGACTTTGGCTCAGTGTGTGTAGAAAAATGTGTGGGCATAACCAAACAAGATGGGTGCAAAGCTTTCCTAACTTTCAGCCGCTTCAGTCTCTTAGTTCTGTTATGAGCAAGAAAAGGCCATGGCTGGTTGTGGCAAAGGAAGAAAGGGTCTCAGCAAAGAGGGCGCCAAGAGACACAGGAAGGTGTTTTGGGACGGCATCTAGTGCATCACCTAGCCTTCCATTCGCTGCTTGCCGCGCCATGGAGGAGTCAAGCACAACTTTAGGCTCATTTATGAGGAGACCCGTGGTGTGCCTAAGGTCTTCCTGAAGAAAGTCATTTGAGACATCATCACCTACACCAAGCACAACAAGAGGAAAATCATCACCACCATGGATGTGGTCAATGCCCTCAAGCTCCAGGGGCACACACTATATGGATTTGCTGGCTAAGCACCCTCTACGTACTCCCAAAAAACAACACGACATGCTAGTAGTTGTATGGTGCTGATATCCAGTCCAATCTGTACCTGGGTGAGGTTAAAATCAGAAGGTGGCCTAGATGATTGGACTGTACTGTTCCTTTTGGGGCAGGACCTACACTGATTTGCATGTGATCACTACTTGTCTGCAGTAACACAGTGGGTAAAAAAAATGATGTAACGGAATGCTGTTCAGAGTAATTGCCAGTGACTGTGACTGTTTCCATGCATTCCACCCATCGCCTTTTCAAGTTTTATATGTACCTGTATAGTATGATGACATACGTCCTTTATAACATTATATAGGTTTTGAACAGCAGCTAGCATTTACAAGCACATATGCTATAACATTTAAATAAGTGGCTGGCCACTCTCAAAACAAGTAAAATTGAGCTAAAACACATGTGATAGGATGTTGCTCCTATCATCATGTTAAAGTAAGTGTATCTGTTTGTGTTTGTGTGTGTGCACTCTCGTGCTGCTCCCAAAGCGCTGACTAGATGTAATTTCCTTATAAAATCATTTTTTGTAAAATGATGCAGGCGTAATAATGTAATTAAAAAACTTACTGAAACACTGCACCAAATTGATAATGAGAAAATTCCACACACCTGCATAAAAGGTTTCATCATCTTATAATTAGGATAAATTGTGCTGACGTTACTTAGGTAAGCTGCCAACCTTCCATTCTTTCGGAAATTGCATTTGATAGAAACCATGCATAATTACATAATGCAAACAAATCGGCAGGTATGACGACCACGGAATAAAATACAATTGTCTGGCAAAAAACTTAGCGTTTTGGATAGAAAATATTTCAACTCAGGAAAGGAAAAATCCCACATCAATCTCCCTCAACAGGAAGAGGTCGCCTGCTGCAGGATAAGGGACTTAACCTCGAGGGGTCAGTATTTTTCACAGTACGTTGTAAATGATGCAATATCAATTATTGTCTTTAGACAGCATTTAATTACACACACTGTTGGAAACATTTATATAGCCTAATATTTGTAATAAGGCTAGAAATTAAGAGCACCCATTACCAATGTTCCCTCTATTATTTTTTCTCTATGTGTGGCAATGAAGGTGCTTCGTGCACTGCAGCTAAGGCTGTGTGCACTGAAGATAAGCAACAACTTAATACGCAAGCATTTGCGGTGTGAAAGCTACCAAAATCAGTGGCATAGTAAGGGTGCCATGGGCATTAATGCAAGCCATCAAAAAAAGAACACTGACACACACTTACACACACCTCTGGGTTGGTATTGAAAGACACCCATTACTGGGGCGCAGAGGGCTCCTTGCACCCCTGGGCATGGGTGCCATGGCATCTTGTGCCCTAATCATTCTAACTAAAATTCCTCTCTATTTGTAATTTCCATGCCACTATTATCTCCTCCTCGCACCTTTTCTTATCTCTGTCCACTTCCCCTTGATCTCCTAGCTTGTCTTTACCACCTTCATCCTTTTTTTAAAGCTTTTTTTCTCTACTTGTTCTTCCTTACAATCCCACTTTTCTTTCTCTATTTCCGGTCTGCTCCACTTTTCCCTCATTCTGTCTCCTCTCTTCAATCTATGTCCTACTCTTCTCTCTCCCACAAAGTCTCTCCAATCTCCCAGTTATCGCTCATTCCACCCTTACTCTGTCAAATCTATATCTTGATTATGCTTCTCTCTCATCTTGTTCCTCTCCTTCGGTCGGACCTCCTTGTATGCCACCTCTTGGTCTACCTATCCCCTTTAGGTTTTTTTATTTATTATCCTTTCCTTCTTTCTTTTCCTACTTTTTTCCTTTTCTGTCTATGTTTCACTCCTCTTTCTTTCTTTTCCTCTCCCTTTCTTGCTTTCTATCTCACTTCCATGTCTCATCCTCTCCATACATGTTTCATTTCTCTTTGCAGTCAAATCTCCCCTCTCCCTCACACTCCCAATTTGTCTTTCCTCTCCATCTCTCAATTATTTCTGTCCAGCCGCGGCCCATGCAGGTACAAGCAGTGGGGCCGGGTTGGAGGGGGGATTCAACAGAAGACCACAAGGGAACATTAAATAAATAATAATTTTTCCCTCGTTGTTGTCTGTCGAAATCCCACCCCACCCCACCCCACCCCACCCCATCGCCCACAGCTCTTACCTGCACGGCAGTGGCTGTTTCTGTCCTTCCTACTTTTTTACTTTCCTATCCAGTACCTTTTTTTTCTTTCCAATCCCCGTTCTCTTCCAATCCAGAACCTGTCTACAGAAATTTGGCATGCTCAATGCCAGACACAAACCATTTTTTTCTCATGCTTCAGTGGCCCCTTCTCTGTGGCATCTTCATTGCCTTCTGATTTTGCACAGTAAAGCAACATTTGCTCTGCATTGGTCATTTGGTAACCTTATATTAGCTTGCAGTAAGAACACAAATCATCCTCATAATATTGACAAGTACCTGTGTAGAGATTCTGATCAAGATTTATTAACTCTTTGCGCTGAGTTTGCATCACAAAAGTGACACAAACCCAGCACCTTGTGTTGTGGTAAGATTTACTTTCCAACGCAAATCGTGATTTGTGTAGGAAAGTTGCCCACAGTAACGCAAAGTAGCACTGTGCACTAAATTGCACTACTTTGCAACGGGGGCATACCATAGGTGGTACATGGGCATTCTCATGCAACCACCTATGGGTTTTGAGGCAAATCCCTATCTAATAACATTTATAGACGGGGAATTGAGCCAAAAAATGATGTCCCCTCAAGGCAGGCGTAACAGTGGAGTAACTTTTAAAAGTTTCCATATTTTTCAAACTTTGCAAGTGTGATGCACTTTACAGCACACATACAGTGAGAGATCTCTTAATGGATAGTTTTTTGTAATGGAAGAATCCCATTCCAGTACAAAACCTATGCTTGACAGAATGCTCACATCCTTGTTCTAAAGTCAGGCACTGGAAATATAAAATGTTGTGTCCGTGGCCTTTTCTGCATGAGTATGGATTTGCCACATGTGCCACATAATCCATTATCTGCTGTATAATTTGCAGATTTTAATCCCCAAACATTGCTTCTAGCTTGAATGGATAAAAAGTTACTAAAACCAGCTCTACCCATATTGCTGTGAATTGGAAGACCCTTGGCAAAGGTTGCCTTGGCACCTTTCTGTTGCTTATTGTTGTATTTGGGTTTTAAATTGGTACTAATGAGGTGAAACATTTGCCTAGTCAGTGTTAGCATGTGTGAAATGTCAAAATAAGAAAGTAATGGTATAACAAAATGTGCAGCATTGCGCTGCATAACTTGCCTTTTCTTGATACATAATTCAACCCTGCTGCATAATTTTGTCCTCCTCTCCTGACGCATAATTCTAGTGGCCCAGACTATGGCAGAAGGCAAAGGTGGGCAAGCCAACAAATTAACAGGGACAGCTGAGCCAAGGGTCTGCTCTGGCTCTTTAGAGCCCATACCCAAGCCAAGCCTTGAAAATATGTGGCATGTCAATCATGCAGCACAGATTATGTTAGACTATAGTAGTTCTTCAGACGCACCTCATCTTGGCACATCAGATTATGTGCAAAGTATTTATTAAGCATGAACAGAGAATCGTTCCTGCTCCCCCACCACCTCCCCCCAAAAGACAATGCTATTAGTGAACTAAAAGGCAAGTCAGGTGTCATGTCTATCCATATGTGGCCTACGTTAAAATGATAGATGGAGCAACTTTGTTTTGTACAGTGCAAAGCCTGAATTCATGAATTTGAAGGTGCTGTCTTTCTGATGATGCATAAAAAGGAGGATTGGTTTAAAAGTATTTGCCTATTCTTTAAGATGAAAGTTTAATGTTTTTTTACAGTTTTTTAAGCAACTTCGACTGGAAAGTATTGGAGATCTTTACATGAGCATCAAGATTGGAACCTGTTTCCAGGGCCAGCTTTAGCGCTGGTGGTGCCCTGTGTTACACTGTTTGTTGGCGGCCCCCAATGACCACCTCCGCCACAGATTCCCTCACTACCACCCTTTAACAGTGCCCCTCAAGTCTCCATAACCACCCTCTCTCTGATGCATTTAATTGTTTTATAGCTCCACTCATACCAGTGAAGGGCGTCAGAGCACTTTACATCACACACACATTACACAGAGACAATAAATCATACATGTGTAAATCAGTGTATAGGAAATGTTACATAAGACAGAGGATTACCAGGTGTACCAGCTACATGCCATCCATACTGGAAGGCAGCATAATTTAAGTGTGCTTGTTGTGGAGAAGTGCAAACTCAGGATTTAAAACATAACACCATGGTTGGGGGTTCTCTTTAACAATAACAATTGTTTTATACCCAAACAAATTATTTTTTGCAACATTAGGATAATGAAATACTGGGGGAAAAAATCATAACGTTCTTATATATACCTTGCAGTTTGCATCCAGCTCTTTGATAAGTTAATAGCTTGCTGTTCTATTTTAGGATTTTAACTTTTAAACTGCAAGTAGCTAAATGATCTCTCTAACAAAAGCAGTAACCCACTGAGCTATCCTCATAAATACAGTTCTGTGATTTGCATGGTAAACGTCCTTTGCATCAGGCATATTAACTCTCTGTGCTACCTTACGATGAGTCAAAACTTCCACTAGACAAAACCCCGATCTCACTCCAGGAAGAACATTAATCACTGGAGATATCTTATTTTTATTGTGGCCTGAAAATTGCTGGCGGCCAAGAACGAGGCAGCAGGTTCTTTTTAAACTTTGATATACTTGCCCTAGGGCCGGCCCTGCAATGTTCCCCCAGTTCCACTGTCAGCAGCACTGGCCTTAAAGCCACATCCACACCCTCTCATTGCAGTGTGGAACACATTCACATATGTTTTGATCCACACTGCCTGCGTGGGGCCTCTTGGAACATGGGAAACAGTCTCTTTGTCATTTAATTGATTTACTGGGACTCCTGGTGTGCCACCTGCCTTGAAATGGGAAATTTTCACGCTTCCCTTTTGTTATGCATTTTGCTCCTTGAGGGGAGAGCGTCCTCCCACTGAGTGCCTGGGCGCTGTAAGAAGCAAGGCTGCGCGAGCATGCATGCGCGTAGCCTAGAGGGAACATAGCCCATTACTCTAGATCAGAGGTATTCAATCTGTGGGGCGCGACCCCCAGGGGGGCCCTGGAGGCATGGAAAGGGGGTCGCGCTCTTCATTTGCTAAAGAAACCGGTCCAGACGGTGCTTCCGGTAGTTAACATGCTTTCCCTGGAGTGTTATTCAGGGACTCTCCTGTGCTGGGAAATCGAAGCCAGACAGACAGCTAAACACGCCTTTTTAGGTCGAGCCTCGAGTAGCGCGCAAGCGCTGCTAGGCGAAGACTTTATGTAAGGGGGTTTCCAAAGCTGACCAAACGCTCGTGCGTCGTGGCCTTTTCGGGCGGTTACCCGTGCTGGCAGACATGTGTTTCCAATTATCGTGCCCAGATGCGGGCGCGATAATTGGAAACACATGCCGGGAAAGGCCATGACGCACGAGCGTCTGGTCAGCTGAGCAGGCTGCCGCGCTCGCTGGCCCTCGCCCCGCTCCTCTCTTGTTATCGGAATGCGGCCTGTTTCTCTCGCTCTTCTTTAATGAAATCGGAACGCTCCGAAATACTTCTTAACTCGTTCCTTTTCCTTTAAATGGCGTCACAGAAGACCTTTCAGTTTCATCAACGCCTGGGTTTTTGCAGGCACAGCCTGGAATACAGACTAACAGCTCCAAGACCCGAATCAGCAATCAAAAATGCAGAGAGACCTCGGTGTGTGTCCTGATCATTTATGTGCTGCAGAGCTGCGGAGGACACTACACACTGCATACTTCTGGAAGCAGCTCGTCTCCTGAACATCCGGAAGTCTCCAGGACTGGCTCATCGATGCATAGAACATCAAAAAGATATCAGAGCTGATAACCGGTGCGCGGGTCGCACTTGCATCGTGAAAAGCCCGTACCTACGCTCGAATTTCCTTGAAATAAATAGGGAGACTTCTCGATGTGAACGCATTTACACTGTAAGAATCCTGTGAGGCTAAGACCGCTTTTCGTGGATCTAGAGGGATTTATGAGGATCGGTTACAAGGCCATTATATTCCACAGACACCGAGCACCTGAGCAGCGCACGGCGGGATAGGAGTAAACGGGCTGGTTTTGCTGGGGCACAGAAGTAAACGGGGTGGTATTGCTGTAGTACAGGAATAAACGGGCTGGTGTTGCTGGGGCACAGGAGTAAACAGGGTGGTGTTGCTGGGGCACATGAATAAACGGGCTGGTGTTGCTGGGGCACAGGAGTAAACAGGGTGGTGTTGCTGGGGCACATGAATAAACGGGCTGGTGTTGCTGGGGCACAGGAGTAAACGGGGTGGTAGTCCTGAAGTGAAAAATTAAACCGTGTGGTGCTGATAGAAACAGCAAAGGGGCATTACAAATGAACAGTTACATTGAGGTTGCAGGACGGAGTTTGGGGGTCGGTGGGGGTCTCGCCTAGTAGTGAAGACGTTGAGTGACTCGGAGGCGGCGGGACTGGGTGCAATATAGAGAGCCAGGGCTGGTGATCGGCATGACAGCTGCAGGGAGGCTGCTTAGGAGGCGGGGCTGAGAGCGGGGATACCCTGGGACCTGGGGCAAGAATGGCACACTGGTCTTTGAGAATGCCAGTGCCGAGGAGAAGTGAGTGTGGGTGCACGACTGGCACAGCTGGGAAGGACACCTGTTGGTGAAAGCGGCACAGCTGGGGGTTAGGACACATTGACTCTCTGGGGATTCCCACTGCTGGGCGAGGGGACGCGCACTGCTGCCGAGCTTCAGTAACCCCAGGCTTCTCTCCACAGCCCTTCGCGCCAGTCTAGGGATCAAAGGTGACAAGCACAGGTAAGCCCCGGGAAACCCTCAGACAGCATGAGTGAGTGAATGAATGAGTGAGACCATTCAGAAAGAGCTCACTAAGGACCAAAACCATCTCTTGGCGCCCAGAAAACTGTATCCTCTGGTGTGCAGGCCAGTTTGGAGGTGTGTGTGTGTGTGGGGAAGAGTGGGTGAGGGGGGGGGATGAAAATGTGATTATTTTTCTGTTTGTTTTTCAATCAGAGATGGAAAGTACATCGTGGTTTTCATTGACAGAGTAAATATGCCTAAAAACAAATCCTAAACTCTACAAATATGTAGTTGTATACCTAAGTATGTTGTGCGTTTACTTCTATTTTAATGTAAACATGATTTTATTGTGTTACCAGAAACCCCTCGGTGGCATTACTGCATCGTAATGCGTTTACCTTGCATGCAGCATATGTCTTTCTATATCTATACATGTGAAGGTATTTAATCCATGCCAGTAGAAATAGAAGTTATTTGCAAAAACACGCATCCACACGCTCCTTTCCACAGATCAAAGGACACATTTCATGTCATTATAAATCACCCAAGAGTAAATGTTGAAAAGACGGATTTAATGATTTTTGGTAATAAAAGCAATATTACTACAGAGTCATTACATACTAAACTATTAGACGACATTTACTCTTATAACTACCAGACAACCCAGTTTACAACAAATTTCAGCCTCACTCATTTTGGCAACATTAGTTAAATTCAATCAAGTATATGGAGGACTCACTTGCTCTACTCATTAAAGCTTACATGGGCAAAATACTACTGACAGCAATCACTCTACGGATGTGAAATCCAATGTCTTGATTCCAGCCTGCATATGGTGTTTATAGAGTGCAGATGCCTTAAACAAATTATAAACACACCCTTGCGTTATACAGACATTGCATAGAAAATTAAATCTTACCGCCTTAACAGAAATAACGGTAATTTCTATGTTGCCCTTCTTTTACAAGCTAACTTTGCATGACATTCCAAACAAAATTTTAAGTCTATGTTGGATGGAGGTGGGGTAAAGTTAAAGGAAATAGGCTAGAACGCTTGTAAACTATATAAGCAGCCTGAAAACAAGCATTGGCATAGCCAATATGTCTCGCTTTGGGACCTTATAAGTGTTTAGCCATGCAACAGTTGATGTTGTTGCACCAAGGATATTGTGCTGCATAACTAAATACTTATAAGGTCCCAAAAGCGAGACCTATTGGCTATGCCAATGCTTGTTACCAGTGTGTTGCTGGCCTGAAAGAAATGCAAATGTGCACAACCAGTTAATCTGCAAATGTAAAGGATTTGCAGATTAACCTGGCTTGGATTTCTCTGGACAGGAGAGTTCTGCTGCAGTTAATTGATCAAATCACTTTTTGAGTGGTAGTGCACAGACTTTACTGAGCTGTGAAGTGCTTGCTTTTAATAGTCACTGTATTTACATAGCGCTTACTATCCCTGAGTATGTGTTGAAGGGTCAGTTATGTAAAAAAAATTGCATTACATAGGGTCTGGTTATTACTGGTTATTATAAAATCTATGGGTCTCATTTCCAATGAAATGGTGTAGGGCAGCTACGCAAGTATTTTTGCTGTGCTTCCCTATGCCAATTCAAAAGTGCAGGAATGGACTGTATTTATAGGATACGGTGCACTCCTGTCCTGTCTGCCGGCGCACAATTTGGTGCTTAGCCCAACGCAGGCACCCTTCCACCATGGTGCAAGGGTGTCTGCATTGTTGGCAGGATTGTTTTTGTGCAAGAAGGCACGCCTTCCTGCGCAAAAACCACCCAAGGAGGCCTTTTCCTCTTTCTATGTGTGCTACACATAGAAAGAGGAAAAATTTGAGGAGAAATAAAGACATTTCTCCTTGTTAGGCATCCCCTGGGGCAGCGTACAGTTTTGACCCATCCTCAGGTTTACAGATCCTTGTAAATCTGGGAATGTGTCAAAACCCATGGGAATACCCACCACAACGCCCATGGAACGCCCCCCCGACGCAATGTAAGGCAACGCACCAACTTGCGCTGCGTTGCCTTACACCATATCTAGGAGGCCATGAAAAGCCACGCAATGGGACTTTGCGTGACCTCGTAGATATGGGTCTGTTCTCTGCGCAACCAGTGGTCATAAAAAATGACACACCGGTAGCGCAAGGGGCTTATAAATAAGCCCCTATATTTTGGAAGCACAATTTTATCGTAAAACATTTTGCGCATTTTGTAGCGGTCTATCTTATACTGTGTGTAATGCAAGTATAAAATAAAGACTTAAATATTCACAGTGCTTTCTGTCACAGGCTGTGACCTCATAGCACTAAAAATACACAAGTCACTATTCTCCACTGCATCAACCACGATTTAATTCTGTGGCTCTCTCCTTTCACACAGACTTTTGCAATGCATTAATTAATAGAGGTTTCATAGTTTATTATATTGCATTTTCCACTGAGTAACAACTTTTTAAAATGTATTTATTATTCATTGAAGCTGCCCGTTATTTTTTATGTAGCTACCTGACGGTGAAAGACCTAAAAAACGTACGTATGTTTTAATTATGATGAATGATGTTCAGCGACCTCCCGTTACACGCAGCTGTAAATGCCAAACTGTCAACGTCCCATGAAATATAGTATGGTTTTCCTCTAATGCCGTACAATAAAGTTGCAGCCCATGCATTACAGCTATTATACCAAGGGCCACTGGAATTATGTGATTGTGTGGCCGCAGCAATTTTAGCATAATTATAGATTTGCCGGATTTGCCACATAATCCATCCTCTGCAGCATAATCTGCTGAATTTAACACAAAAATTTTTTATTTACTCAAAAGGTTTCAAAGTTACTAAAAAGCAGCAACAGGTGTTGCAGCTCTGTAGAAAGCCCTTTGTAAAGCTTCTCTGGTCACCTTTTTGTTGCTTATTGCTATATTTGGGTGTTAAACTGGTACTAATGAGGTGCAACCACAGATTGACCGTTTCTCTGGAGAACATGTATGGACTACCAGGTTCTAGAATTTTCTTTTCGGGAGGGGGTCCTTACGCCAAAAAATTTTTGATGGGGGGTCTCGGCATCAAAAAGTTTGAAGACCACTGCTCTAGATGAAGATACATGTAAGATTCCAGTCAAAGGATAGTATATGTCCAGTAGCTCAAGGTAATGCCACTGTAGCCCAGAAATCAGGAAAACTCACGTTGTTTCTTCATGATTTCCCTGTACTCTGAATTGCATACACAAAGCATCCTCATTCCAAATAATGATTCTAGACCCACCCACTGGGAACCAATGAACAGTATGGCCTCTTCTTCATTCAGGCCCGAACTTCCAGCCGATGCTTCCCGTCATATTACCTCTCTCAGATGAAATGCACAATGCTGCCTTTCTGTCACTTAAAAAGCAGAGTAACGCATCACAGGTGAGATTGACAACCACTTCATCCAGTCATTTGTTGAGTTTACACCAGCCGCTTTTGCAACTGGGTGGTTTGCCTAAACCTGACACCAATCCACATATAGTATAGAGACAGAAGCAGATGACATCACATCCGCTTACCGAACACTATCTGTCAATCTGTACAAACATTATGCTACCACTATTAGAGGCACATGCTCCCATAAACTTAATGAAGGAGTTACTGGTCTGTACTTTGTATCCTAGCAGTTAGATCCCTTCTTCAGGAGAAAAATGTATACACATTTTTACAGAAATGACACTGCTTGAACAATTCCTGAATGAAAAAAAAATAGCTTTAGTTCTGATTTAATTTAGCAACTAAAATGACAACCTATACCACCAGTGAAAGAGTAGTCAGTGTCACCTTGGAAGCCCATGCAATATTCTGAGAATATACGTTTTTACTTAGTTTAATGAAATAAATGAACGTGTGTGTGGTGGGGGGGGGGAGTGTGTGTGTTCGATAGATACCGCAGCTCAGTCTCCTGTGTTCTTATTTTTAGACCCTGAACAAATGTATAAATCCTCTTCATTTTGGCCTAATAATTTGGTTTTGTCTCAGGTGATTCTGTTTTTTCGGAAGTTTAAATCTTCAGAGCATGGGAGGGTTTCCCAGTACGCCCTCAGCCATTCCCTCACAGGTGGGTGCTGTTACCCAGCTCCTAAAAATGAGGCCGGGTCCACTGGCAGTGAAAAGCGGAGCAGCGCTGTCAGACTACTGGCCCCTTCCACTGCTATCCCCCCAGCACAGGTGAAAACTGCCATTTTGTGTCTGCGTTCTGGACATCACATTTTTTCCTGTAAACAATATCCCGCCACACCCAATTTAGGGGCATATTATCAACAACCGGCGATAAATATCGCTAAGCGCACTTAGCGCTAGGATATTTATCGCCGGCGATCGATGAATTTTATCGCTGAGATAGCGTGCTATTAGCAACGCTTATCTCAGAATCGATAAAATTCCTGGCGCAAGCCGCCAAATGTCCGATTATCGCTGGAAATCCAGCGATAATCGCACGACATTTGGCGATAGCTTGTTGATAGGGCTGGGCATACTTAACCATGATATCCACCTTCCATTGGATATCATGGCTAAGTCAAACTAAAAGCATGCGTAAGGAAAGTAGCGTTAACCAAGGTTAGCGCTACTTTTCTCATCGCTATGCTTGTTGGGGATTCCTTGATAATTGGAGAAATGTCGGTTAACGACATTTCTCCAGTTATTTTGGGACGGAACGCCCACTTTGCATCTCATTAGAGATGCAAAGGTGGCGTTATGAAAAAGGGCGATAGGGCAAGGATTCACGCGATAGCGTGGCCTTGCTAATACAGCGATAAAATTATCGCCGCTTTTCGTCTGAAAACAGACGCTAAAGCGGCGATAATTTCTTATCGCCGGCTTGATGATATGCCCCTTAGTGTGTAAAACAGTAGAGACCGGGCCTTCGCTCCGATATGTAATACAGACCCAGACCATTTACCATTTCACAGTCCAAAGTTTGCAGAACACACAAAATGGTGTAAGGCCAAATGTATGTACCAAAAATAAATAACAGCAACAATATCAGAGACCAGTAATTGTGACTATATTACTCCTCTCGTACTCCGGTGAAATCCGCTTATAGTGCTGCGAGTACCCCTCAGAGCACTAAAACCCAATGAGAGTAGAAATGTGTATAATAAAGACCAGACTTTCCTTTCCTACCGTCTTTGATCTTAAAAACGTGACCTTGATGATCGCCATTACATCTCAATTTTTAGTGAATTTTTACAAGAACAAAAACTGCTTTTCTACAGACTAAGGGAAAAATATTGCGATGATCAAAGTAGCCTCCTACATCTTGTTAATGGAACCTTTGCCTGAAAATGTACAAATGGAACACAATCCTTAATAAGGACTCTCTTTTGTTCAAAGCTCCCATTACTGTGGTATCTTAGATACACTCACTCTCCTCCCGTGTCCTTCATTGGTCCTTTATACCACGGAGAATAGAGTAAGCAGAAGGTATCGGTTTCTTGGTAATTTGAGTAAATATGTTTCAGATTTCCAGGAACAATGATAAACATGAAAAGAGCGGGCTACACATCCAGCGCACTCCTCAGCAACACCTCTCCTTAGTGGTTACTTCGGCTGCAAACTCACATTTGTATGTAACAGTTTCTTTGCACTTCAAATCGTTGCAAGGGACGTAGCCTTTTATTACTCACCGAAATAGGTCCTCATTTTATGAACATCAACAGGATGAAAGGCTAAGTAGTTAACATAATCATTTTTGACATATTAACTCTGCCTTATGTATACATGTTTGAAATGGCTGCCATTAAGCTATCTGCACTGTCTAACGGTGCCGCATTTCAACAGCACTTTGTCATCAGACCCAATCCAGTGCCAATAGGGAGGAGACGTGGCCTAGCGGATACAGCTGCCGACTTTGAAACTGTGAGGTTTGAAATTTAAATCTCGGCCTCACTAAACAACCTGTGATCCTGGGTAAAGGCTTAAACTCTGCTTGCCTAAAAAAAAAAATGTAGAACGGCTGGTTCTCATGTAATGTGCTCCAATGCCCTTTGGCCAAATTCGTGCTATATAAAACTGAAAAAAATATATCTCTAGAGCCTATAAAGTGAGACACCAATGTTGTTTCCTGTGTATTTACTAGGATACTAGCATGTTCTTCAAAAGTGCTTTCATGAACCTAGCACATACTTCATGAAATATTCAGGATTGCTAATTCTTAAAATGGTGGAAAAATTAACAATGAAGCTTGTGGTTGTTTCTTAAATAATTTGTTGGGGAATAAAATGTGCACAGTAACAAATCTTCTAATTATTTCTGCTACTACTTTAATGCTTACTATACTATTTTAATTAATAAATCATGTTATATCCCTTTTCATTGCTCATTGGGCTCTCTTTGAGCAGGTCATCATGTCACCTCCCCCTGCGACAGTTCTCCTGTCCACCTTGCCCACAGTCCACTACCCTCTGCTGCCTGTCTACCTGCTGCCCTCTGTTTGTGTCTCCTCTGCTCGTTTCTTGCTCTTTTTTGCCTTTTCTACTCATTTTCTGCCCTCTGTTTTGCCTTTTCTGCTTGTTTTTCTGCCCTCTGTTTTGCCTTTTCTGCACATTTTTCTGCCCTCTGTTTTGCATTTTCTGCGTGTTTTTGAGCCCTCTGTTTGGCCTTTTCTGGTAATTTTCTGCCCTGTTTTGCCTTTTCTGCTCTGTTTTGCCTTTTCTGCTCGTTTTTCTGCCCTCTGTTTTGCCTTTTCTGCTCTCTCGTTTTTATGCCTTCTGTTTTGCCATTTTCTGCTCATTTCTTCCCTCTTCCTGCTATTCCCTCAAGACCTGGCTTTTCAACAGAGACCTCGAACCCCAGTGCCCAGACACCCTCAGCGGTGACAGTGCCGTGCTCTACACATTACGATTGATTTGTATTTATATGAAGTTGCATTGATTCATGAGGGATGTTACGTACAATATATGTAGTTAGTCTTAGATTTTGGAAAGACACAACAGAAACAATTTAGTTACTTTTTGCGATTTGGACAAATACAAACTAACGGATACCTTGGATGTCGAGTAACAACTCTTGAGGTTTTCATTGCACATTGAATTTTGTTATGATTTTTGTCTTGTATATAGTAGGTATGCTGTAGATTGGATGCCCTTTTTTAGATCGTTCTATTGAAACTGTGAAATGATGGTTGTTAAAGGCCCCGACCGAGTAGGCCTGAGAAGGAGACAATGGAATATAACGATGGGGAGGGCCTTTAACAATTGTCATAGCATGAGGCTGTAAGGATATTGGAAATTCCAGCTACTGGGATTAGAAGATTCTAAAATAAATAAGATCTGTACCAAACATTATGGACCTGGAGTCTTGCCACTATTTTCAATCGAGCTATTTAAATTCCAATGTTCTAATCAGCAACATTTCAGAACAGCTTGAATCAGTGCTTTTTTAAAATGTTCCAGCTAGACTTGTATATCTAATTACATTTCACCCAATGGCCAAATAAGAAGGGCCTGTGGTGTGAGAACTCGACTAAACATTTAGGTTATGCGCACCAGAGCAAGTACATTTTGAGCAAAATTTTCCAATCCATTAGTAATTTGTACTGGGCAGCATTTTCTGAGTCCAGTATTGTTCTCATTCATTTTATATAGTGTTCAATGCTATTTAGAGACAATCAGCTAATGGCGTCTGTGCAGTTGATAGGTACTCCTGCCCCTCTATGGTCACATGTGTCTCCTCAGGGTTCGGTGTTTTAGCTGGTAAGAACATTTCTCCATCACAAAAGAGAATGAAAGTGTTGAATTTTTATAATGATAAAGTTAATATGAAATACAAATTATGAACTCACATTCCTCCATAGCAACAAGCCACCCACCGTACTATGTATATGCAAATATAAGTGATGTGTGTGTGAAGCTGTAAGTTCCATCACAGTTTTAAACTCTTTCATACATAGCAAGGCAAAAAGACAAGACTAAAAGTGGATGAAACCTAGGGAGGAAAAGGGAGATATATTGAAAGAAGTTGCTTTGGACATTTGAAGAGTGTTGGTACCAAGTGACATTCATACCAGTTCCCTACCAGAAGCTATGAGTAACACACTGGACCCTATGCTGAGGGGTGCGCTGAAAGCTTACTGCAGTTGCATGCCTGTGGCAGGATTCCTCTGTAGTCATCTCATTCTTTACTGTTTTGCTGCTGATTAATTTCTTGGCGGCATGTAGGAGCCATGCAGGATATATCTGTCAACTCTACCTCCCTATCCTTGGGATGGCTGCCTTTGGAAGATCTGTACAGAGGCAGGACATGTTATTGCTAGTTGTTAGATCTGACATCCTTGGTGTGGTTTTCCCCCAACGTTTTGCCTTCACTCCTCCTGTTTAGCTGACTTAGTTATTGTTAGCCTTAAGACTCTGCACAATTTACCACTGCTAATCAGTGCTCAAGTGCTTGTGTTCACTCGTCTAAACATGATAAAATTGGCTTGCACCCAATTGGCACATGTAAGTCCCTAGTAAAGTGTTACTGCATGTGCCCAGGGCCTGTAAATGAAATATTACTAGTGAGCCTGCAGCACTCGTTGTGTGACCCACTTAAGCAGCCCTTTCAAACTTGCTCAGGCCTGCCACTTGCAGCCTGTAGTGCAGATCTAAACTGCCATTTTGACCTGGCAAAATAAACCTCTTGGCAGCCCTAAACTGCCCAGGAGGCAGGCTGCAGTGTATTTAAAAAGTTGGACATGTACTTTTAAGTTTACATTTGCTGGTAGTGAAAAACTCTTAAATTAGTTTTTCACTACTGCAAGGAGTGCCTCTCCTGTAGTATAACTTGGGTTACCTTATTACATTTAATAAGTGATAATGTTTGATTGGGAGCAGGTAGGAATATCAAGTTTGTTCTCAAATGAACTGTAATTTAAAACCCTCTTTAATGGGAAAGTCGGATTTTAAGTCACAATTCTGAAAATGCCACTTTTAGAAAGTTGGCAATTTCTTGACCTAACCATTTAGTGCCTACAGCCTGCATCGTAGATCAAATGACTAGATGTAGCTGGCAGTTGGCCTTTGTGTTTTCCTCCAAGACAGTACCACAAGAGGGACTGGATGTTGGCACGATGGGGCATCCTCACTAGATGGGAGGGGAAGAGATATTGCCTACCACATTTACAATTCAAAGGTACTGCCCCAGCACACTCACAAAGAACTGCACACTAATCTATTGTTACCTCAGATCCCTTGGAGGCAGGGCAGGAGAAGGAAGGAAATACCAGAACCAGATGTGGAAGGCAGTATAGACCCTGACGCCAGGTCTAAATATTGGAACCTCAGACCAACACTTCAGTACATTCCTGGACCTGTGTGTATTACAGAAGACGGACTGCTCTGATGCCAGTGGACTGCCATACTGCTGGAGGCCTGCCCTGCTGTCTCAAAAGGAAGACTGTACCTTCTCCGTTCATCTCAGGCTCCCTAAAGTGATTCCAAGGGTCAGTTGTCTGACCTCCTGTTCTGAGTAACAGCGACATAACAATATCCAGACGCCTCCCTGCAACTGTCCAGCTGACCTGCTGGACTGGACCTGCCTGGACCTTCAACTGGACCTGCCTGAGCCCTGCTGGCCTCTGCTGGATTGAGTTCCTGATCCCCGGGAGGTGCCTCCTCAGGTCCTGGGCCCTTGGTTGGGATCAGTTGAGTTCCTCCTGTCCAGAAAAGGAGAAATCCTGAATGCTAATGCGAAGCTCCTGTAAACACAACTCTTCGCACTACAGCGACCACCAGCGACGACTGACAATGCGAGATCTGCAGTTTGTGCTACAGCATAGACAGCCTGTAGTGACCGTCCTTGACTCTCTCCCTCCTCATCTCAGCCTTCTCCATCGCAAACTGGACTGTTTGTGCCGGACTTTGAGAAGGTAACTTATTCAGCAGGACTAACCTGGTCCCTGTGTCCGGCCTGCACTCCATCAAGGTCAGCCTGCTTTTGTGACTTTCACCTAGTCTCGCACAACGAGATAACTGCAAGTGGTGCTTTGTGCTTTATGCATTATACTTAACAAAAATCTTTAAAATTGCACATCCCTGGTTCTATTGATTGGATTTTTGTCATTTTGGTGTCAAATATTTTATTAAATTTTACTGTAATTTTCTAAATTGGAGTGGGATTTTTCTTGTGTTCTGTTTTTTCTTTGTTACTGTTTGTGTGCTTCATAAATACTTTCCACATTGCCTTTAAGTTAAGCCTGACTGCTTTTGTGTCAAGCTACCAAAGGATTAAGCACAGGTTCATTCAGTGACTTTTGTGGTTCACCCTGACAAGGATTGAGCTGTTGCTTGAAAAGGGCTCACACCCCCCTCAACCAACAGCCCAATTTCTCACACTAGCTGAACAAATGTTGATTTTTTTGGCCCCCTCTGTCTCACCATTTCAATGTGTGTGGGCGTAGTTTAAACACTCATCCGCCATTCTTACTCATTTGAAGAAAATTATTGCTATCGCAATTGGTATTGTTTCATCTTCTTGCAAATTCTAACACTTCATTTTGGTTCCTAACAAAAACAAATATGTATGAAAGTATAAAGTATTTCTATAGTCTATAAAGAAGATCAATAATTGCCTTTTTTCACCCAACATTTTAACCATAGTGATGTTTATGTCAGGGGTGTAACCCACCTGGCTGGAGTTTTGAGGCAAGCTAGGTTAACTGTCCTGCTCCTGTTTGGTGTGTGGGTGGGTCAGCTGGTATAGATCGGAAGAGGTCAGGCAAATGATGCATCTGTAAGCAAATTAGGCTGGGTCAACGCTTTGTGGGCTATAAAAACTACTTTGCAAACAAGGTTGGGGTTTGTCCTTCAATTCTTTCTTTATTCAGAAATGTTGTGTCAAAAGCTGTTTTTGTCAACACATTACGCCGGTAAGATTATTAATTTATGAAGAACAAAAATAAAATTTGTTACCACCTGTTGATGCAATTTACTGCATTTTAAGCAGTACATTCCAAATTTGGCGTATGTGCCTCATGCATCTTTTCACTTGCATTTTATGATGCCAGGCCTCAAACCTTCCTGGTCTTTTGCTAGTTAGTGTGGTCTCTTGCTAACTTTTCAGCCATGCCATTAGTTTGTTGTAAAACAACAGAATAATGTTTACTGCCCACATATGTCAATAAGTAACAATGTGTTTTGACTGGATATACTAAGCCAGAGTATCCTTCTTCAGGAAACAATTGGTAGGCCAACATTAATAATATGTCACGGAACAAACAGCCTCATTCAAATGTGCAATTCATTTTAAAGTAGAGCTGTTCTCAAAGGGTGTGATTAAAGTTGAATAATTGTTGGCGTCTTGCTGCACTTAAAGTATTCACTCTGAAGATGATTGTGACTAACAAAAGAAAAAAATATATTGACTTTGCCTTTTATGTTATTAAAGGTTATTAAAGTTGCACATTAAATAATTCATACGTTTTGTGTCACAGAAAAAAGGAACTAATCCGTGTTATTGTCTTGTTGATTACATATCTAATAATGAAAGGATAAAACAAGTATGTTCTCAATATTTATCAAATCTTTCTCCATAGGGTTTTATGCCCGACACAAACAGGAAAAATCGTTTATGTTGCTTATATAATATGAAAGCAGAATTATTTTTCTTTAGTTTTTAAATGTAAACCACAGGACAAAGTTTGAAATTTGAAGTGGTCTCTGGAGTGAAATGCTCTGGTATTAGCAAAGACCTTTTGGACCTTTTAATCCGTTGGTCTGATGTAGTGTCATTCACATTTTGCTTCCGCTCACTTTTGCCGGAGGCTTACCTGGCTGTGAGTGACATCATTCTGCTCCGTCACAATGTACACATTCATGCAAAAAGTTGCCCCCTTCAGTGCAAGGGACTAGTGGCCCAGTTTATGCTTTTGGTTTACATTTTCTTCATTTTACTTTTTATTGTTTTCGTGTAGTGAGGGCCTGGAAGCTCCCACAACACCACTAACTAACCACTTTATGCCTTTCCTCATTATGGGACAACAAACAATCTGGAATGGCCACACATGCACAAACAATCACCTGCAAGCAAGGCAGCCTTCTCTTAATGTTTTTTACTTTAAATAAAATCAAAGACAGTGCACACATGTAAAATGCAGTCGTTGATGGCCATCTTTGAATATTTTCATGAAATCTTTATGACAAAAACCATTGAAACATGACTGTTTGTGCTTGGGTATGCATTAGCATGCACAGGCAATAGCTGTGAATGGTTTTTGTAATTCGATTTTACAAAAATCATTGGTGAACAAGACAAGTAGTGGCAAAAAGGAAAGTCTGGGAGCCAATGCCAGACCCATTATTATTGCCAATGCTTGTTTTTATCCTGTAGGCTATTATGCAAGAACCCCCAGATTTTCCTTGGAGAGTTTCATAGTAACAGAATCAGTTATTTTTCTTGGAAAGCTTTGAAATAAGTTTTGGCAACTCTAGTTTCATTTTTAGATCTATCCCATAGACAGCATAAGCTATTGTATCTGATTCATGTTTTCCAAAAAACGTAATATCAAAAATACATACATTAATCCACACCTACTGTAGCTTTCAGTCAACCTTCTTCATCCATTGGTCTCTTTCAGTGTCATTCACGTTTTACTTCCACCCGCCATAGCATACAGAATGGAGCAATAGATCAGATCATTTTATCAATTTGTACGCTGGGAGGTATGCCATTTTGCCTGATCACATGTTCACAGCTCCCTAAATATGAAGTGGTCTTCAATGCAGGAGTTGGTGTTCCTGGGCAGATTGACCACTCCTTTGTTTTTAATATTTTTACATTTGTACATATTGTATTTGTTTACAAATAAATAAACGAATGTATAAATAAATAAGCCATTGCACACTTTTTTTTTTTTTAATATTTTTATTGAAGTCCAGATTACAAACATTTTAAAACCCATAAATACATCCATAAAAAAGATATTAAAAATACAAGATCAATAAATAGCACCAATATATACTGAGAAGTCATGAACAATGGAAAACAAAAGAAGACAAAGAACCTCAAATCCAGCCTCTGAGCAAGCATAAACCAGTATCCACTCCCAAGCATCGGTGTAGCCACCAGATCGATTCAACACTCAAAAAAAAAATATATATATATATATATTTTCCTAATCAAATAGGTTGCCCAGATTTTTTCAAACTTCTTAAGCCCCTCTACTCGTAAAGCGTAAGTTCGTTCACTCTTTTTAACTGTTTTCATCTTTCAAGCCCATTCATAGACAGAGGGTATCAGATCTGTACGCCATTTTTGCAACAAAAGTGATCTGGCTACCGCCATTGCAATATATAAAAATTTAACAAACTTGTCAGGCAAAAAAAGGTCTGGGTCAAAACCTAAGATTATTAACCGATTATTCAATCCTAACACAATACTGCATTCACATTCCAAATAACAAAAAATGTCTTTCCAAAACCTCTGAATCCTAGGACATTGCAAAATAATGTGTGACCAGTTAGCAGTGAGATGATTAATACAGCGAAAACACTGTGCCGATTGATTGATATAAATTTTGGAAAGAAAAAGAGGAGTTCGATAAAGTTGCCATTTACTGAAGAACAACATCCTTCGCCAGTTCGCTCCTCTTAACGTGCTGAAATTAAGATTATTAATTACTGACCACATACTGGCTGAGATTTCTACTCCTTCATGTTTCATCCATTTTGTTATTGCCTTCTGTCCAAGATCGAGACCCTTAACTAAGGCTAAGCGTTTTTTCCATTCCCCAGGTTTTTTAACAACCGTATCCTCTAAGAGTTCATGGACTATATGATGTTGATCGCAAATTTGGGTTAAGTCTAATTCACTGAGGAATTTACTGAAGATGCTATATGACCGTAAAAGAAGAAAATCGTTAATAATCAATTGTGACATATCCGCCATACTCAGCCATCTACCATTCCTCAAAAAATCTGAGATTTTACGGAATCCAGCATTAGCCCACTTTAATGTGAGTTCTGAGGATTCTCTAATCCCCAACAGTAACATAGGGCCAGATAGCAAAGTTGAAGAATTAATTACAGGGATGGAATATCTTTTATAGAGAGCCTGACGTTTTAAAAAAAACATTGTAGGCACTTATACCGCACCAATTTAGGAGATTTAAAAATTGATAAAGGGGAGTGGATCTGACTTTCCTTACACATTAAATTCATAAAACTATTAATAAAAAGATTTGATTGTTGTTGAGGCTTAAATCTGGATATATATTGTGCAAAATACGCAAAATAGTAATCCCTGAGATTCGGAAGAGCTAAACCTCCCTGTTCCGACCCCTCGTATAAAGTGCTAAGTGCACTCACGGGGTTTTTTTGCCCAGAGAAAAGTTGTAAACATAGACTCTATTCGAGAAAAAAAGAACCTAATAAGATACATGGAATGGCCGAAAAAGAAAGTTAAAAAGTGGAAGAACAGACATTTTAATCAGTGCAACCCTGCCCAAAATAGATAATGGAAGAGAATTCCAGCGTGAAAACAGATCCTGAATTTTTCGTAGAAGCGGGACAAAATTTAAATGATATAAGTCAATTATGCGTTCTGAGAAATAGACCCCCAGATATCTCTTGGGTTTGGTGTTTAAGCAAGAGAGGATATCAGGGTGCAAATCCAAGCCCACTCCACCACACTGTATAATTTCAGTTTTCTTTTTATTAATTCTATACCCACCTAGAACTTCAAATTCCTCAAAAATCTTAAAAGTTTTTACCTGAACCTCTATCTCGGGCTTAATAATAAGCATAATATCGTCGGCGTATAATTTCAATTTCGCCATAGTTGGAATTGGAGGACGAATATCAGCACTGTTCCTAATTGCAATCGCCAATGGCTCAATAAAAAAAGCAAATAAAACTGGCGAGAGAGGACACCCCTGTCTGGTCCCCCATTTTACCTTAACCTGGCCGGCCACCGAAGCATTAATAATTACATTAGCTTCAGCCTTAAGATAAAGATTTTGGACCAGCCCCGTGATCTTGGAAAGTATACCAAAATTTCGCAAGATAATAAACAGGGTCTCCCAGACAACAAGGTCAAATGCCTTCTCGGCATCTAAAAGAAGGACTAATGCAGGTATCTTCTGGGTCTCAAAATAATCCAATGCCTCCGTTAAATAATGTGTATTAGTACCCAACTGCCTACCAGCAATAAAACCATTTTGGTCCGGGTGAATCAAATGTGAGGCATGCTGATTAAACCGATTAGCTAAAAGTTTCGTAATGATTTTGTAATCCGAATTTAATAACGTTATAGGACGATAAGAATTCGGATCTTCACTAACTTTTCCCTTTTTTAAAAAGCTAACTATATTTCCTTGTCTAAAATACTCTGGTATTGCCCCACCTTCTAACATTGAGTTTACCAACTGTAAAAAGAAGTCCGCCACGGATTTATAAAAACTTTAAAAATTCAGCCGGAAAACCGTCCGGACCGCAGACCTTACCACTTGGTAAATTCTTAATCACCCCATCCAGCTCATCTTTAGTAAAAGGTCTTGCCATAGTTGATTTCTCAATCTCTGAAAGTGTCGGAGATCCATTTTTCTGAAGAAAGCCTCTCAAAGATGTAATATCAACAGTCTGTTGTTGACCATATATAGACCCATAATGCTGTAGCATTATTTCACTAATTTTCACTGGATCATCCGTGCAGGAGGCAGTTAAGGGGCATTTTAATGCGTTGATCTGATTAGAAGCAGCCTGCTCCCTTGCCTGCCAGGCCAGGACCCTACCAGTAAAGTTGCTTTCTTCATATATTTTTTGTCTATGACGTTGAAAGAAAGATTCACTTTGAGTGTAATATCTTGCGCTAAGATCACGTTTAGCCTGATCCAACTGGCGCTGGTTAAGAACAGTAGGATTATTAAGAAATGCAGAATAAGAACTTTGTACCTTCTGCTCCAGAACTCGCTTTTCTACCTTAACTTTCTTTATAATTTCAGCATCTTTTCCGATAATTAGCCCCGAATAAAGGCCTTAAGTGCATCCCATATCACATTTAAGGGAGCAGAATCGTGGTTTCGTAGAAGGAATTCCCTGATCTCAATCTCGATGAAACCCACCCAGTCCTCCTCTAATAAATATTGCCTATTTAGCATCCATCTTTTAGGGGTCCTGGCACGTTCCCCAAGTTGTAAGTCAAGTACCAGCATAGCGTGGTCAGAGAATCCGTTCTGCAGGAATCTTTGCTGGCAGAAACTCAAGCTCGAAGAAACCAAAAAAAAATCGATACGTGATGAGGTATGGAATCTACCAGACAGACAAGTATAAACAATTTTGGTTGGAAAAGCCCTCCGCCATGGATCCAGTAGATTTAAAGTTACCCCATAATGTTGTATAGTTCTCAAAGTTTTAGGTTTCAATTGTTTTTTAGCCAGCGCTGAGGAATCGATTCCGGGGTTCATTAAAACATTAAAATCTCCCCCCAAGATCAGTTCCCCGGGTGTTTGAATTAGAGATTGAAAAAATTCCTCATATATCTTTGGATTGTCCTCTACAGGAGCATAAATACTGGCAAAGGTTATCGGTGTCTGTCCAGCAATACAAGTGACCCAACACCAACGACCATACTGATCTTTATCAAAGCTGACGACTTCCGCCTGAAATTTTTTACTTAGAAATATTGCCGTCCCTCGAAGGGAGGCGGAGGATGAAGAAAATCCCCTATAGGCAGCCCATGACCTAAACATGGAAAAGTCTAACAGCTTCACAGCTGGTATATGGGTTTCTTGAAGTAGAATCACCGCTGGATTTTCTGTTTTAATCCACATTTCAATTGCCTGCATTTTCTTTCTATTATTAAGACCATTGACGTTAAAAGAGACCACTTTCAAAATCTCCTTACTAGCCATAAAAAATAAGAAACAAATCTAACCACCTAAACGGCACCCCACGTATTAATTGAAAAAGCATTGATCTAAAAAATGGACGTATAAAGATTAGAAAAAATGGACTTCGTTTTCTGGCTATACAGCCTTTATCACCCCAGTGACCCACACCCTCCCCTTTGAAAAAGTGGCTAACCCCGCTACCCACTTTCTCCCTACCCCCCAAATACTAATATTGGTGCCCTGAAGTTGCACCTAGAGAGACCTACCCCCCCTACAACAACCGTGAAAACCCAAAAAAAAATATATATATATATATTTTTTTTACAGAAAAATAGCAGGATCTAAATAATACTCTATTTTTTCAAACAAGAAAAGACATCACTAAAGATAAGCAAACCAAAATTATTTTCCAGCTGAAATAACTTTAAGAAGTTCCTGCGCCCCTTCAATGCGTGTAAATAAATTAAATTTCCCCTGCACAAGGACTTTGAGCTTGGATTGTTGAGCAATAGAGGCTTGTGCCCCTTGGGCCTTAAAAAGATACAATAGCTTAACAAACTCTTTGCGTCTTCTTGCCACTTCCGCAGACATGTCGGAAAAAATTCTGCATTTTGCGCCATTCTCAATCTCAAACTGTCTAGACAAAATTGCCTTGGACAAGATTTTTTCCTTTATACGAAAGTCTGCAAAATTGACAAGTATCGTGCGGGGAAACTTCAGGTTAGGGGAAAGATGCGCTGGGACCCGATGAGCTCTGGTTACAGTCAGATCACCCATAAACTCTGGAATCACAACCTTCTTCAAAAAGGAATCGGTCCAATTAAGTATATCTGTGCCTTCAATCCGCTCCGGAACACCAACTATACGAAGATTTGAGCGGCGTGAGAAATTTTCAAGTTCTTCGATCTTATTTTCCATTCTTATTTTCTCCTGGGAAGCTAAATCTACCTGCTGCAGAATACCATTCATTTGGTCCTCAACCAGAGAGATTTTTGCTTCAGCCTCCTGGATTCGAATTGGAAGGCTGGCTACTGCTTCTTCTATCTTCTCCAAACGCAGCTGTATCATTGCGATATCCGTTTGTTGTGTTTTTTTCATATCGCGAATTTCTTCGAGAATCATATTTAACATATTTTTAACATCCAGCTGATATGACATAGCCTTCTCATTCTCATCCTCAAGAACCAGATCACATTCTTTATTTCCAAATAGAGTCTCGTTATTATGTTCGAGCATCAGAGGACCCAATGATTTAGACTTTCTTAAAGCTAAGGCCGAAGCTACTAACTGATCTTGCCGATCTAACTGGCCTTGCTGCTCTTGTTGAATTGTCATAATTTCATTGGATTGAATTTGGATAGACATTTCACGAGAAGAGAAGGCGGGGACTGAGGAAGCGGAGTCGCGACAGCCTTTGCCAGTGTTAACGCAGTATTTTTAAACTGTTCCAAGTCAAGTGGAGCCATCAGCGGATCTTCAACTTGTGCCTGAATTCCTTGGGTGTCCGGAGAAGAGACCCCTGGAGGAGAGGAGGAGGCTGGACCTAGAGCTATCACTGTCTCTAATGTTACAGCTGACGTTATCGTATCTTCTAAAATGTCTTGATTATTCTGGGCTAAGAGAGTTCGGCTGAGCATATCTGAACATGGAGAGGTAACAGGAGGTAGCATTTTTTTAGAAAAGAGAGGAAAGTCTCTGGCATTCTTTTGCTCTTGACTTTTATAAAGTGCGCCACCTCCTGGTGGACTAGCCAAGTTGTTATCCCTTGGCTTAATTCCTGAAGCCTCTGTTAAACTAATCTCCCTCAGAGACAAATCATCGGCTTCAGAGCTCTGTGAACTGAAGGAGGACTCCGCATGACGCATTTTACCTCCCACTTTAGTTACAGTCAAATTCAGCTTCCCTTTGGCAGTGCGTGCTTTAGCCTTGGCTGTAATTGCAGCATCCACTTTCGCTGCAGCAGCGGCGAGTCTCAGCTGTTTCTTCATTATATAGTGCTTATCAAGACACCCCCGCTTAGAACACTAATGCCAAACCGCCCAAGCCTCTCACCAGGTAATTTATGAGCACATCAAGACTCACCCTCCTGCCGTTCTCCAGCAACAGTCCCAGTTTCTGTCACGATCTCTCTCTCCAAATAACTGACTTTCCAGAGTTTTTAGGCTTCCCAGAATTCTTACGTCGGGTGGAGTATAGCCGGATCCTCTACTCTCCTCCAGTCTCAGCTGAACAGCTGAACAAATAAACTGAGTCCCCCATAAGTTGATTTCCAGCCAGCAGCATCAGCGGGAGCAGTTCTCCGGTTTAACCACGGGAAAACCGCAAAGCCGCCAAAAAAATACAGCCGCCAAATCCAAAGGTGTGTACGCGGCAAAAATCGGCAATCCTTAGCGTCCGTCCATTCCCGCTCCTGCTTCACCAAACGCCATCATAGGAGGGGGGAGGAGCATCACCTGAGGCTATGCGCTAGCGGGAGGCACCATAGCCCGTTTTCGCACCAGTCTGCAAAACACTTGTCAAGACTTCACCTGTTGGAGTTGGCAATGCTGGTTAAAAGTTCATGAATAGAGGATCTATGTAGGAGAATCAGACAAGTACTCACATTGCTTTCCAGGAAAAAGTATTTTGTATTTTCTCCCAACATCTACCTGAAGAGTTGTATTTTTGATATTTAAGTTTCATAATAAATATATTTATATATAATTGTATTGACTGAACAGCAATTTTCCTCTCACCTTTTCTTGTCTGTGCACGTGGGCCAAGTGTCTTCTCCTCAGAATTTGTTTTTTTAAAAATTGTATTCCTGGCTTTACGTTTGAGAGAAACCATATAATAGATAGCAGGATGAATAGCCAAATTGTGAGCTGTTTCCTGAACTTCAACAAATTCAACAAATTCGTTTCTCTTCTTACACCAAGCAGTGGCAGATGGTGACATTTGAAATTGGTGAGGCGTAAAAGTTGCAGATGACAGCCTGACCGTCATAAGGGTGGGGGTGGGGGGGGGGGGGGGGAGTTTCTTCCCTTGAGAACATTCTGAAAAAAAGAGTGGGCGCAGTGCACTTGGAAGAAGAAGCACATGTTCACAACTTTTCTTTTTCGCAGTGGCATGCACATCAGCCCCTTGGCACAGATTGTGCATGAGCATTCTGGGCACAGTGGCCAGTTTGAACTTCTGAGCCCATAGAACACGTTCTGAACGGAGGGCACCTTCAAAGCAGGAAACATGATCTGATCACTAGGACTGCTGCTGTACACATTTCCACAATCTACAAAGGTAAAATGTTTGCCATGCACAGAGTATCATAGTTAAAAACACTCTTAACGGGCTAAAGTTCTAACAAAATATAGTTGAAATGATACGTCGTTCTTTCTACGATACTTCATAGATGTTACACTTCTGCTCGCTCCGCACTGAACCAGCGGTGAGACACCCCGGAGTCCAGAACGGTAATAAACCAGGATTTAAAATGCATGAAAACAGGACCCAGGGCATATAGATTACACAGCACAACAGTGCTTTGCGCCTTTGTTTTTGAAACAGCCTGTCTGTTTTCAAATAGCAGCCTAATAATGCTACTTGAACAATTAACATCCCCTCTGGCTTATTTCCTGCCATTCAAGTTTGTTAACAGCTAGGCGCCCCTATTTATTGCACCCAATTGTGTGTTACCCCTCCCTAGCGCCTAACCTTGAGCAGCGTATAGCGTTCTGCTGCCCGGGGGCAGATCCTCGCTTTACAAACTCAGTGAAATGCATCGGAGTTGAATGGGTAAGAGTCTGGCCACTCTCTGGCGCGCATCCTATGAATGGTGTTATATAACTGTTATAAAGGATGTACCCCCCACCCAGGGCTTTAAGTGGGATGAAAAAACTGAGGGGTCTCTCAAAGGGGCGTGGCCAATTTAATTAAGGGCATGGCTTACAAACACCTAAGCCAAAAATCTGTGCTTAGCATAGTGTGCCGCCCGAATTGTATTTTGCTGTTTCTGCATTGCATCTTGATATATGATAGAACAAGTAACATCATACCTACGAGAAGTCAGGACTATTGGCTTTGTCAATGGTTGTTAGTTGCATAAGATAAATGAGCAGCATAAATGAGCAGCAACTATGGCTTGTATTTAATATTGAAAAAGCTTCCACTTAAGCCCTGGTGACACCACGACAATGTTGCTGCTCCTGAGTTTCAAAAAGAGAAGGGAAATCCAGAGAGAAAATGACTCTCTTTAAAGGATTTCCCTTCCCCTGCAACGCTCACTTGGCATGACGTCATGCCGTAACTTCTCCACTAGTGAGAAGTGAGCAGTGTGAGCAGTGTGAGCAGGCGCACAGGATGTGCCTGCTGTCTCGAAACGGGTCTCCATCGGGCTCTGTTTTGTGCCCTGGCACAGGCGGTCTGTTTTTTCCGGACTGCAGTGACAGCAGTCTGATGTCACTGCAGTGCGGAAAAAAATTGCCTGGGCACAAAACAGAGCCCGATAGAGACCTGTTTCGAGGCCCCCTTTAAAAAACAGCCGGTGTTCAGCACTGGTGAGACCCGGCCCACTTAAAGCCCTGCCCCCACCCCCGTTCTGCAAGTCCTTGGCACTGCTGGAGGAGCCTGGGCGGGGGCAATGAGAGCCAGCAGATGTGTCCGGGAGGTACGAGAAGTGCCACAATGTCAGGCTGACATCGCTGACTGGCACACTCTGCCACCCTTGAGGAATCCAAAGTGCTGCACTGATGCAGCCGCAGCCCAGGAGCGAGGAAGCCCTACCCACTGAGTAAGCCCCCAGCCCAGGTCTGGCACTGAAACACCCCGCCCAGAATGATGCCCATTACACGTTTAGGGGGAGTGAGGGTGTTTTTGGCGCCCCTTGTGAAAGGACACGTTGCTGCTGTCACCCTTCAGTGCAAACATATTTGATGCTTCTGGGGACAATCTACTGCCCCCTGCTGGTGGCACTAAGCTGTACACACCCTCATTATGCTGGACCTTGATCCCTAATAAAGAAATACTGGCTGGCGCACGAGGCTCGTCTGGACACGATTGAACTAAATGTAATACAGTAACTGGCGCACTTACCCACTCAGATCATCTGGCGTAACGAAACTTGAGGGGGCCCCCTGCAAGGTACATGGAGGGGCCCCCGCTCCAGATTTAATCAGGAGTCCTCGGGCCAGAGTACTGCGCTGAGGGGTTCCCCTGCAGCTCGGGCCCCCCCCCGCACTGCGGGGGCCTGTGTTATGCCACTGCTCAGATGTCTGCAAATTAAATGACTGTAGCTGTCAATAGGGTGCAGAGACTATACATCAGCCCAGCAATGGACTGTCTGGCACACTCATTTATATAAACACATCCAATGATGGTGTACAGAGGAACCGAACTCCCCCCACCCCAAAAAATATATAAATCACCAAATCCATGCAGGCTCGGACCCCCTTAAATCACAAAGGAGCCTTATAAAGTGGTTACCATACACTCGTCACCTGGGTGCAGAGCCCCCTCCTCCCGCAATTGGACAAGGCCAAGTCAGGTAGAGTTTGTTAATGAGCATCTTGAGGAAAGGCCCCAGGATGGGTGAGAGCCGTGATCTAGGGATGAGCAACGATATGAATGAGAAAATTAGAGGCTGTAAAGGCAGACAACAGCAGTTTCAGTAGAAATTGTACCAGAAAGTTGTATACATCTGCAGCACATATAGAAAGAGGAAAAAGCTTCCCAGGATGATTTTTGTGCAGGAAGGTGTCCCTTACTGCACAAAAATAATCCTGCCTACAACACAGGCACCCTTGCACCAAGCTGAAAGGGTGCCTGCGTTGGCACTGGGCTGGCGAAACAGCGCCAGTGCTGGAGGAAAGGACACAAATGCACCGTATTGGATAAATACAGTGCATTACAGCCCTTTCACTTTGACATAGGGCAGTGCAGCAAGGTGATCAAACAGAGTGCACTGAACCGAAATTGTACCAGAAAGTTGAATACATCTGAGTCTAGTAGACAAACACAATATTGTTTCCTCTGTGTATATTCAAAAAGAATTTATTATAAAAATATGTTTTACTGCATATATAAAGTACATAGTTCATACTGATCCAAGATAAAAAAGGAATTACATCAATTCCAGAATTATTTACATAATATAATAATTTGCTCAAATAAACATATACACAAATATATTTGTAAAATAAATTCACATAACACCCATTAAAAAGATATTTCCTTTACATATGGATCTGTTCCACATAAATAATCTAAAACTCTTATTCAGACTTCTCATATACTTATTGCAAAAGAACTAGTGTCAACGCTGCGTTTCGACGGAATATCTGATCAATCTCCACCTTCTTCAGGACAAATTCTAAGCAAAAGATTTTTCTTAAAACACATTAAAAACAGTGGTAAATCTAGGAAACAAAAACAAATAAAAATATCTCATTAGATACATGTCTTAACTGCATCTATTACTCTGTTCAGTGCACACTATTGGCATAGTGGGTATATACCCAGCATATAAAATATTCTATGCATTTAAGCCAGAGGTTCCCAAAATAAAGAATCCTCTAAAAATTGTGTTATGCGCCGAAGTTAACTGATGATGGCTCACCATCTGGGCCTTGGTTGTAATCACTTCCGCCCACCGGAACCTATTACAATTGTTTCTAATTATGCTTCTCTTGTATTCTATGGTTAGTTTAGATGGCACCCAGTTTTGGGAGTCTCAACCTGTAAATAATATGTATACATAATATGAGACCATCAATATAATGGACCATGATAGTATATATCCTGCACGTCCCCATTAATTTGGCCATATGAGACACTTACTATGTGGCGAACAATACAGGTTCAAAAGGTGAGCATATCAATATTGCTTCACTCGATGGTTCTTGTATCTGTCACCTATTGTAAATCCATATGAAATATGATTACTAAACCAATATGATTAATGTCCCCATATACAAGAGATACAAATTCCTACTAGGGTTTACAACAAGATATATTTTGTTCCGCTTAACCTTAACGTCTTTAGTAAATTTTAATCATTCTTGGGGTTGGAGTAGTCCTATTATATCCTTAAGGACGCTCGTTTGCTATCCGATAGACAGACGACCTCTGGTCTTCTAAGATCCAGGGTTATCTACATGGGCTATATAACAGCTTATTTGCTGGGCATTATCTCATACACCGCGCTCTAATTATTATCTGTGTATTCATGTCTAAAACTTACATTTTTTCTTCATGAAAGTATTATTCGCATTTAATTTGGCTGCTATTGCTTAAGCAGTATTATTCATCTGGTCAGACGGGAGTAGGTACTCAGCTGTGTACTCAAGGTACCCCTCTATTTAAATGTGGGTCACGTTAAGTGCATATTTCTATTTACATTAATGAGGGCAGCGTATTATCCCATCTCATTTTTCTGTATGTCAACCCCACAATCTGGCACAATGCTCTAACTATTATGAATTAAGAGCCCATGTGATGGCTTGCTATTTCCTATGCAACATCCTGTAATGTGGAGGTACAGAATCTTCAGCTGCTGTTACCCATATAACTTAAAGCGCCCCAATCTCGCGTGCTTACCTCCTTGACAGAGGAAACAATATTGTGTTTGTCTATTAGACTCAGATGTATACAACTTTCTGGTACAATTTCGGTTCAGTGCACTCTGTTTGATCATAGGTGACCTAGTAACATACAGCACAAAAGGGATCCTTTTGATTTGATTTTGTCTAACTACCCAGTCCCTTTTGGCTTAATTTGGTTGACTCTCTGTTTTCAGTAACAGCATCTCAAGTTGGCAGTGGTTTGAGGGGGGGGGAGTTGTTAGCCCATGCTGCTGCCCAACTCATTACCTCTTCTTCTTTACGCCAAACCCTCTGCCTTTCTTTTGGACATTCACTGCAAGGTGAGGAATAACTGTTGTTTCCAAAACTCCCTCTTTGTGCGTAATGCCGTTACAAAGGGGGAAGAGAGCAACTTCCACACCAATCCAGATGCTGCTCTCATGCTGCTGATAATGTTCAGCAGCATGAGAGCAGCGCCAGGATTGGCTGGAGAGGTCTGCCTCGATTCTCCTTCAGGAATTGAAGGTCTACGCCTGCTCTCCATCTAGGGAAAAATAAAGGGGTAATAAATTAATTTTATTGCCATTTTATTTTTCCCCTTTGCAGCACTGGAAGCGGGGGGGGGGGCAGGAGGGTGTGACGCTCTTCTTCCACCCTAATTGAGTGGCCACCGCTGCATCCAAGGGAAGAGGGTTCTACTTAGTGGCTAACTGATAGGCAAAAGATCTACCTCCTTAACTGGTTTTCTTTCTCTTTGAAACCTGTAATAGGTCTGCTGATGAAGCTTTTCTTGGGGAGTACCAGAAGAGTAATTTGATTAATTTTACACCCTGACCATGTAGTACTTCGAATCCACAGACTTTTAAACGTAACTCGTTTATTTATCGTACAGCTAGTGCTGGTCCAGAGATGTCAGATGTGTGCTTGCCAAGGAGAGCCCAGCAGAAAGCGGGCAACACAATTTTGCATTAGCTGATAGAGCTGCAATACATACAATAGTAAACTTTGGTGCAATACTTTGCATAATGAAACTTCTCATTGCGTCAGTCTAAAATCTGTTGTCAATGTCCTGCCCACAGGGATGTGACATTTACCTTTCTGCACACAGTGGCCATCTCCCTTCAGCGTACACATGTCGCTCCTAATGAGATACAATAGATATGGATTTACATGTTCTCGTGTTTAAGCTATAGCCATATATGTGATCTAGGGTGACTTCATAAGGATGTCTTAAGATTCACTTTTTTAGTTAGGTGTATTTATGTAAAAATTAAGAAATTATATTTCATAAAACTTTCTGCGTGATAAAAAATCTAATGATGAAATCAAAGGCAACACACTTACCCTCATGATGAATGCTACTTCTGTGAATATCAATATCCCATATAACTGGACCACATTGGCAGTAACTTCTTACCCGAGCACAGATGTTGGAACCCCAACTTCAATAAAACTTGACAAAAGAAGGTAGATGCTATGCTTCAATGAAACCCAAACACTCAGCAACATGTTGCAATCCGTAACTCACTGACAACAAACACATTGTCAGATGTCAAAGGAATCATTTCAAGAACTCTTACAAGATGGATCTTACAAAGGAATAATTACAAGAGTTACATGTTGCTTGGCAAAACTGAAGAGCGCCCATGCAGAATGCAGACAGCTGATATCGAAGCTAAGGCCACATACTTCAAAACCATCATAAGTGAAATATCCAAAACAAATAATGCCTATCTATGGCCTGGATCAGACCACTCCTAATAAAGCTCCTAGCATATCGATGTAAAAATGCACAGCAATCAATCAATATTTCAAGCTCAAGCTTGACAAAATAAGACAACACACTAACAAAGCAACAGCAATGAACATTACCACAACAATCCCGACCTGTATCACTCACAACTGATCCACTCTTTTCTCTGTAACCTAATAGTTCTCCTTCAATCTCTTGAAGCAAGGTCAATCCTTTGTGAAGGAAATTTCTTGGTAAACCCTCTTACCTCTAATGAACATCATCAAAGTGTCACAAAATGAGGCACGCTGAATACCGGTCAAATCCTGCCTCTACTGAAGAGGTTCATTCTAGGTATCCTCACTAACTGGTACATCATTAGTTTCCTATATTTCCTGGGAATAACTTTGGAGAAGACTTTTGCTTTCTTGCTTCAAGAGTCTAATGTGTAGAAATATGTACTGTGTCACCTCTTACACAATCTACAAATTGTGATATTTACACAACCATGACCAGGTTAAGTTTTAATAACTGTGAATGTTGTCCTTTTATTGGAAGGCTTAATATTGTTGGTTACTTGCAGTGAATATTTGTGTCTCTGTCATATGGTAAACACAAACATGGGGGAAAATCCACGGTAATGTTGAGTTGTAATGAACATTCCTCATGCCATTAGGTATACCACACTGCCTTCCAGAACAAAGGTGTAAGGACATTGTGAGTAGACACATTTTTAATAAAGATCGTCCCCTTTTTTGCTTTACTGGTTCTTGACAGAAAACGTAGAATGATGTGATGATCATGTCATAATGTGGAGGCAGTTGACTTATACGCATGTTCATCTTTCAAAAACATACACATCTCAAATATGTTCAACAATCGCTCATATGTTTCCCCCTGTCTGTGGCTCATCAGTGTGATCTCATTGACAAACTCCTCCTGGAGTCTTGAGTATAGAGTTAAATGCCCTGAACTGAGTGGTGTAGGTGATCAGTGAGAAGTGACGCAACTACGTGTTTAACGCTGATACAATGGGACGCACTTTGGTTTTATTAAGTTGGTAAGCTTGTCAATCAGAAGGAATGAAAAAAACATGTCATCACTTAATGATATTGTTGGTGGGGTTCTTTTATGTAACCAGTGATTTAGGATGATAGGTAGGGAGACAAAAACAGTACACAGAATATGTCAGAAAACATTCATAGATATATACAGTGATGCTTGTGTATTTCTGGAACTACATATGAAGGAAATGGTAGTCGTGTGGGCGAGGAATCAGGGGATCATTTGATTGAGTTCTTCAGACTTGGGAGATTGATTTTGAGGGCACACTGGAATTTAAGGAAGCATTAGTGTTGTCTGATTAAATTAGGGAGAGTATTCTATAGCAGAGATCTTAGGAATTCAAATGACAAGCACCTTGAAGAAGTGAAGTATGACTTGTGAAGTGTGAGCATGTTGTAGTTGGCAGACCGAAGGACGCAAGCGCAGGTATAGTTTGCGATTAGCTGAAGCATGTAGGAAGGTGAGATTGTCAGGTAAACTTTGAAGACTAGGATGCAACCGATCATAGGATTCAACCTTCGAACGTGTTTACATAGTATAATAAATCTGTTAAATATATCAATGGGAAATGCATGATATGATTTATTTTCTCTTTGATACATTATTGAAACAGTGCTTTTGTGACACTCAAGAAACGTGAAAGCATCGGCAAAATCAGCATTTGGGACTTTAACATTTTTTACGTGGATATAGCATAATAGGAAAATAATTCGTTTTATATAAAGTATTGGTAACTTAAAATTTGTTTTGTATACATAAAAATTTGTTTCGATTGAAGTTTTATGCTGGAATGTTTGCAAAGTCATAAGAAAATAATAGGATCCTGTTTTCGTATTATTTCTATTACTGTTCAGATATGTACTTAGAGGTGTTGTTTTCACTTCTGTAAAATACTCCACAACTTTAATCTTTGGTTGATTGCTGAACGCGTTTTCAAGGAAAACGCCATCAATGAGTAATGGGTGGAGAGTTTCGAGGGGATTAGAACATTATAAACATTTGTTGTAAGACCGCTGTGAATATCCTGTAGAGAACACACAATAACATTGCCATATTTGGGACCGAAATCCAGTTCACAAGATTTTCAAAGGCTCCACATTATAAATAATATTTTCCAAAGAAACTCTAGGCATGTGTGGTGTCTTAGAGCAACAAGCCAGATGGTAACATCATGTAGATGTGCTAGCAATCCAAAGAAGAAGGATGATTCCAGAACTGACACAACTGAAGTTACTCATGGACCTTCAGCGATGCCACAGACCTGCAGCGAATAGTGCAGATACCATTGGTCCACAGTCGCATGCAATTCAAGTGGATGATGGAACGACCAGACCTTTACTAGTTTTTGATGAAGACTGAGAAATCAATAGATATCTGCTAACTTTTAGAAATGCAGACATCAATTCACTGCTGATGTCTAAAGCGTCTTTGTTCATCCATGAGTACAGAAGAAACTGGGCATCTCCTCAAGGCCAATGGGCAGTAGACAGATTGTGGTGGAAAGGGATGGAAAAGGAGTGAACTCCCCCTGGATATTGCTTCTGAAGCATAGTACAGGGTAGCTCTGACCACGAGTATGTACCTAGCTCAGGGACAGAAAAGCACAAGCGGAAGGGCTCCTCGGAGTATTATTTTAGTGACTCCCTAATTTGTTGAAAGAGATAAAATTACACTGTTGAAGTGATTTCGCACTTAGGCTACAAAAAACGAGAATATTAATTTTACATTTTTTTGTTACATCCAAAATAAAGGATGCTGGATATTGATTTTTACAACAACTTAAAAAACGTGATCAGTTTAAACTGTTTCTTATTTCATGAGTAGCAAAAGTAGTGCAAAGCCAGTTTGCTACATTTCTTTTTGTTGCAGTCTTTTTGCACAGTGTGGCCCATATGAAATTCTCCCTCCATTCCTTATTCTAATTCATAGTCTTACGAGGGAGGCAGCAGCCATGCTTGGCATGTTCAGGGGCCTTCCTGGTGTGGTTAGGCAATTATATCTGATTCCCGAGGAATCCGGGAATTTGCAACAGATTATCAGCAAAGTGCTCCTCTTTTTGGTCAAGTATTTGGGGTAATGTTTGTGGGATGCAGTGACATGTGAATGTGCCCTTAGTGCAGGCAATCTATTGAAAATACCTTAAAATGCAGTAGCAGAATCTTGGAGTCTGTTCTGAAACTAAACTTTTGAATTGTCCGCCAGTAGCAGTTCCTCCTGTAGGGCGGAGGAGTGTCACCACGCCTGCTGCGAGTGCAGCAGTAAACATAGATTATTAAAATGGTCATTACCATTTTATTATGATGTGTTGCTGGCCCGCCGCTGTTCTAGCTAAAGTATGAGGGCGGGCCTGGGGTGATTCCTGCTGATTGGCAGCAGCAGGGATGACTTGCCAAGTGTAAAGTGCGGAGTACGCATGTCGGATTGGCTTGATGTCTTGGGACAGCCAGCCCATCATGCGCACTTCAGACCGCACCAATCTGAGCTGTGTTAAACAGCCGGGGGATTGCAGACATAGGCCCCTAGCCTCATAAGAAGTGCTGGATTAGCCTAATCCAACCAATCCTGGCGCTTCTCTCATGCAGAAAACAGCATGAGAGCAGCTTCAGGATTGCTTAGGTTGGCATTGGCTTTTGTAAGGAGGTGAACCACCTTCCTTCCCTCCATTTTGAACTTGATGGCTCAGCTCTTCTCGGAACACACCCTGATGCTCTCAAGAGTAGACATGTTACGGTAGTATCTGTTAAGTTTTTTGGCATTGGCCTCTACATCTTGTGATTCTGGGCAAATAATAGCATAAAAACAAGAATGAATGTGACTTTGTTTTTAATGTGTAGCTGGTGCTCATGCAGGGCCGGTCTGGGAACACAAACCAGCCCTGGCAATTCTGCTGCAAAATTGGCCCCCAGCAACAAAACCAGCGCCCACCGCTGGAAAAAAGGCCCCCACCCTTCCAGCTCACTGAGAAAACGTCCGGCCCTGTGCTCATGTGAAACACTCAAACACCTTCCAGTCGAGTTCACGTTATAAAAATAAAAAACGTTATGCAAAACAACTTACCCATGCCGCAACGCATCGGAACCTCACCACTTTTAACTGTCACCTGCCGCCACTGTCGTCCACTGAAAGACAACCTACATATTCACAGGATTTCATATTGCTCACACTCGTAATTGCCAGACCTAGTGAAATGAGGACAGCTGATGAATGCTGAACATGTTTTTAAATAAGAAACTTGGGAGACTTTCCAAGACACTGAACAGGCAAGCCGTATCATTTTGTGCAATTTATATGTATAATGTGGCTTCTGTTCAGTAAATCCTTTCACTAAAACAACGCCAGTGATTTATGGCTCTGTACATTCAAGATTTAGGCTCTAGTTTTTTAACAGCAACTCATGGTTTGTACTGCTCAATGGATTCGGTTTTGAATAGACTTGTGATTAGCTGCAAACTTTTATCAAAACCAAATAAGGGAATACAAACAATATAGTATAGTGAGTTCAGCAGTTAACTCTAGTGTAAGCTACTCCCATTTTTTACTGAATGTAATACAATTTCATGACTTAAATGGAATATATCCAAAGACCTCGCTTTTATTGAGCTAAACATATCTCTGAGAGTGATTGTTCAATGAGGAATCAGCATATTTTCCTGGACTTCCATTCTCTTCTCCACCAAACACCACACTGCACATATTACTGCAGCTGTGGCAAAGGGTGAGATATATGCAGCCTATGACAGAGTATAATCATTCATAATCATTCACACTCATGGCAAACTTGCTTTTTCTATGCGGAACTCCAGATTAGCTTGTTTTATAATAATATTTGATTACTGAAAATTTAAATTTGTTTAAAACGACATAAATATGAGTTGCCGGACATCCGTCCCCAATTTTAACCACGACGCACCAAAGGTCCGAAACAATACAATAACACTGCATACTCCCTAAATGTTTGACACTTGATTGTGTCCTAAATGTTTCACCTGAAGAAGGTGCAGAAGAAGGTGTGGAGTCTGGACACTGCTGTTGCTGGTTTTGCCATTATTGTGAGGTAGAGAGTTGACTGCGGCATTCTCGCATTTGGTTAAACCAGTTCTTTCCCATGAGCAGGCTGTCAACCAAACAGAACAGTATCCCACTGCTTGGCCACCTTCTGTAGAATCAAAAGATTTGCAAATGTTCTTCGCAAATCAATGTGGGAGGTCGTGGTAATCTCAAGGCTCATTTCTACAGTGAGGCAGTAAGAAGGTGGGAAGTAAGGTGAGCTGATAATGTTCAGTGATGAGCGCTTTCTTCAGTGTTTTTGTGTGAATTGCAGGAGGTAGGAGCAGTTCTGTTGGATGTGTGGGTGTTGTTCTAAACCCTGGGTGTGTAGATTGATAAGGTTTGCCTTCTGGTCTTTTATTTTCTGCATTTCAACATTTAGAGTCTCGAAATGTTTTGCCATTTTTTTACTCGTGATGGAAAGTTTGTCCGTTAGGTCAGTGATATGTCATCCAATTTCTTCAGGACCTTGATGAGATGAACTAGAAGGGTGTAGAATGCCTTTCCGGGGTGCCATCTCTGTACAAATTGTGTATTGTTTCTCAAACACACCAGACCCAGCTGTGAACACACAGGAATTGTCATGTTATTAAGACCAGAGGTTTAGCTGGTGCATGTTGTATAAAACAAGTGGATAGAATTATTTCTATTATCCAAATGTGAAATGATGTAGTCACTGGATACCATTTTGAAATAGTCTCTCTGGAGACCATTTAGTTGTATTATATATCTTGAGTTGGGTTTTTCAATTTTCATTGTCTTCAAAATGTCTTAACTCAATTCAGTGTAGCCCAGGCCTGAAATATGTTTGAACACTAATATGTAGTCATGCATTGAACTATCTTTGATTTGAGAAAATGTGCAAAGTACATGTTACATATTCGCTTTCTGCAAGGTCTCATCTTTAAGACACTCTTGTATTCAAACACTCACCTTAGTAATTAGTGATAATTGAGTCATTTATTGTGATTGTAAAAATGTCTCAACAAGTCATTAATGTTTGCAATGAAATCCTTAGCCAGTGCTTAATTCGTAAAAGAACTAGTACTGGGGCCAACAGTTTTGCTCAAAAGCCCATGGCCAGAACTATTGAATGTCGGCATGCCGAATACTAAGGCTGCATAGTCTTGATTCCACCTCTTGCCTTTTTAATCCACTACTAGACACTCCCTGCCCCTTTCTCTCACCCTTGCAGCTTTTCTTTCTTCCCTGCTTCCTCCCTTTGTCTCGTTATTTCCGTCTTTCTCTTCCTACTTGTTATTATTATTATTACAATTTGATATTGCGCACGAATCCCCCTACAGGGGTATCTCGGTGCTCAGTCAACTCAAACCTGAGTAGGAGATCTAGAAAAGTACTGTTTTTAATGATTTCTTGAAACTGGAGAAGTTGAAGCATGTTTGGAGAGAATAAGGCAGACTGTTCCACATGGAGGGAGCCACATAAGAAAATGCTCACACACACACACACGCACACACACACACACACATGATGAAAGCACCATTAAACATACTCCAGACGAGTTTAGAACAATAGAGAATGATTTTATGATAAAAACAAGACCAAAATGACAAAAATCCAATAAGTAGGACCGGAGTTATGAGTATTTATAGAATAAATAAAAAAAGTAGTGCTACGAAGTCAATAGCGCTTAGGGGTTACTTGAGGTCATGCTGGACCTGGGCAAAGCCAAAGTTCAGACAGAACGCGATAGAGGGAAGGCCGGCTACAGGACCCACCATGGCCCACTGAAAAAGTACCCTGGATGGAGCAAGCGTCGGCATCAAAGACTCTGTGCGTCTGTTCCGATTCACGCAGTCGGGTCAAAGCATCGTTGTCGAGCCTCGCAGGTGAGTCCCACCTCGGCATCAAACCCCTTACGATGCAGGTGCTATGTTGTCGTCCAACCTCGCAGTCGGGTCCCACGGCATTGTCGAGCTCTGCAAGGATGTCCTTGAATTGGCACTGCTTCAGCGTTGAAGGGCACCGCATCGGTTCTGCGCGATGTAAAGTCGTCACTGCATAGATTTTGAAGCAAAGCAGCTGCCAAGCCCATGTCCAAGGACTGGATTGGAACCTCGGGCAGGGTAGGACTCACAGATGGCAGAATCCAGCAGCAGAGTTGTAGGAAGTCTTTGATGGTCCTGAGACTTCAGAAACAGGGGGCAAGCCAGTAAGCCCTTATAGTCACTCTGGGTTCAAGTGAAATGGGTCCAGTCCTTGTCCTCAGCAGGGCAGGGATCAGCAGGCAGCAGGCAGCTCAGCAAAGCAGAAAGCAGTACCTTCAGAGCAGCACTCAGGCAAAATGGCAATCCTTGTACCACAGCAGTCTTTACTCCTAGCAGAGTTCTTCACAGGTCCAGTAGTGGACTGTTTTGGTAGGATCAGAGCCCCAGTACGCATACCCAAATGTGCTTTGAATTAGGGGTGCCTTCAAAGCAGGCCCTTGAAGTCCACAGGTCCCCCGTCATCCAGTACTGTTTGCCAGGCTATCTGTGGTGGATAATCAGTCCTTTGTGTGGGAAAAGGATGTTGCCTATTCAGGTGTAAGTGTCAGCTACCCCTCTCTCTTTCTGCCCAGGAAGAGCTATCAGAATGCAGATACATGTAGATGAGTTCCCTGCCACACTACCCTTCCTGTGCTTGTGTCTTTCTAGAGGGAATGCACCAAGTGTAGCTGTCACCCATCCCAGACTTGTATTGGAGACAGGCTGCAGGCACACAGAGCTAAGTTAAGAGGCAGAGAAATGTCCACTTTCTAAAAGTGGCGTTTCTAAATAGCAATGTTAAATCCATCTTTACTACGAAAGAGGATTTCTCCTTATTATTACAAAGATATTAAACGTGATGCAGCTTCTACCTTCTAATTAGGAATATCAGCTTAAAGGTGTATTAAGGAATTCCCAATGCCAGCCTATGAGAGGAGTAGGCCTCACAGTAGTGAAAAACGAATTTGGTTGTTGGTCACTACCAGGACATGTAAAACTTAGAACTACATGTCATACCTTTCACCTACACAGCACCCTGCCCTTGGGGCTACATAGGGCCTACCTTAGGTGTGACGTTTTGTGTAATAAAAGGGGGGTTTAAGTCTTGGCAAGTGGTTTTAAATGCCTAGTCAAAGTGACAGTAAACTACACCCAAAGGCCGAGCAATGGCAGGCCTGAGACAGGTTTGAAAGGCTACTTGAGTGGGTGGCACAACCAGTACTGCAGGCCCACTGGCAGCATTTACATTACAGGCCCTGAGTATATGGTACACCACGTTACTAGGGATTTATAAGTAAATATGCCAATCAGATATACACCAATGTCACCATGTTTAGTGGAGAAGCACATGCACTTAAGCACTTGTTAGCATTGGCAAGATGCTCAGAGTCCTAAGGCCAACAAAAAGATATAGCAAAAAGAGGAGGTAAGCAGTCAAAAAGTTTGGGGAAGACCATCCCAAAGATGACAGGTCTAAGAGGGATCAGTTAGCATTTTTATTCAGACAGAAGAGTGTGAAATTATCACAGATATACAAGTGGTGTAAGAAAAGCAGCACATTGCACAGTATCTGAAATTTAAGCTAACACACTTGCCTTAAATCCCAGGATCACATACCATAACAAACTTTCTTCAATAAATATGTGTAATTCACCTCTAAATCAAATTTTTATAAAATATCTGTTTCTGTCAAACATTGCTGTCTTCTTTAAGCCATAGCTTTCTCTGCTTCTTTTTTTATTTAGCTTTGAAACTAAATTGTCCCTCAATCCTGAGAACCATTTTCCCTTTCACATTCTCGAGTAGGGTGTGCAGAGCAAAGCAGCTGTGTGGGCCACACACTGAATGGTTAAAATGGTCAACACATGGTATCAACCAGTGAGTCCCAGAAATCATTTGACAGATTGTGTGCCAGAGAGGGTCCAAATCTGGTGGCAGCCATTTAATGCTCATTAGTGCAGGTGTGTGCCTTTTTTCACATTCAACAGATGAATCTAATGTTTAGGTTGTTTGGTGCTTTTCATCCTCTAATATGTACATTGCAATGAAGTTGCTCTATTCGTTGTAATAGAAGCCCCCTTAAGCTCTTTGCCACAAAAGACTAATATCCAATAGATTTGAATATTTTCAAAATCAACACCAGATCACTGTTATATGTAATGCTTATCCTTTAGTCCAATCACTGTACATATACTAACCAGACTTTGTACAATTATAACTCGTCAAGGAACACAAAGTATGTGTCCAATTTATTAGGGCTCTAATTTGGGTCTTTTATAAGGGAAACCACATTACTGTGGATCCTAGATCCAGGTCAGGTTTCTATTTTGGAGTTCTCTGCTCCTTCATCTCTGCAGTTGTGCGTCTTCCCTTAACAGCCATCTCAGCTCGACCACTGAAGTGTAATTATCACTGAATTGATGCATATGGCTGCAATTTTGTTCTACTGTGGAAGAGTATTGCTGTTTTTTAAGAACCCATAGATGGAGCACACTTTTTCATGGTGTGATTATGAACCCAAGGCAGACACTTCACTGATGTCCCCCTTTCCATGTCTTTGTCTGTGGTGCAATTGGGCACCACATTACTCGTATGAGAGAGGAAGTGGCAGAGACACTCAAATTGAATTAACCTTTCTCTGTTTTTACTTTGGACTCTTCTGATGAAGTAAACCGTTGGGTGTATTTTCACCCATCCACATGTGAGGTGGTCCTAGTGATTCTTTTGTTGTACATTGGGGTTTTTTTTTGTATTCAGTTCTTTGACATAAAAGTCCTGTTTATGACAGCCCACACAATGCTGCAGGATACCACTAATTATCACTTGCCATTGTATATTCTGTATATCTACTGAATTTAGATTTTTAGCTCCATCAGATTTTTGTTTTCATATCAAGCGAGTCCCAATGGTGGAATTTGGCTTGTCGCCATCTGTCCACGGTTTTGGTTTTCCTATTCTGACTATAATCTAGATGGTTTGCCATTTCACAGGGTTACCTAGATTGTGAGGACAATGCGCACCGAGGTGTAATACAGACAGGTGGACTCCAACCTTTTCAAAAATGAGATCTACTTCTGATTGATATAGTGTGGCTTCTAAAGTGACAAATCTCTTTGTGACTTTGCTAAACTGAGAGTAAACACAGGCAGTGCTTAATTTGAGCCAGAGCTTTCCGGTGCTGAGCACCGGCACTTAACTGGTTTCCGGTGCTCGGCACCGGCATCTAATTGTCAACACCACACTTAGGGCAGTCTGCCACAAGGTGGCGACTGCTTATGTAATTTAGAGATGAGCAGTATAACAGTTGTTTATGAAAACAATATACATAAAAAAATTACTAATACCTGCCTCCCCATCCATTCCTTTAGCTTTGGCGACCTGGAATAATCTGAACTGTCGCATTTTCATGCGAGAGAGATGGTTAGTAGTTGTTTTGGCAGTGATGACAGGGGCGATGGGTGGTGCAAGCTGCAGTGACCTCCTGGTCAGAGCCCTGGCACTTAATATTTTACAAATTAAGCACTGAACACAGGTTGTCATGTTAAAGTCCCCCAGTCAGCAGGGGCGGCTCCTCCATTAGGGTGGAGGAGCGTCGCCCCACTGCTTTCTTGCAGTGCAAGAAGCAGAAACATAAAATGGTATTTTAAATACCATTTTATGTTTCTGCTTCTCGCACTGCGAGAAAGCAGAAGTGTATGCCTGGTTGGGGGCGGGCGGGTGGGCGGGTCGGGGAAGAGTGACTTGCCCAATGCTGTGGGCTCTGACTGTTTGGTCGGCCCTCTGGGGCTGACCAAACCAGTCATGCGCACTCTGGATTTTCTCTATGTTGGCTGCATGCAGTCTACATAGAGAAAATGGCCTCCCCATAGGCGCCCGGCTGGGCGCCGTCCTCACCAATCACAACGCTGCCATTGCAGCGTTGTGACTGGCTTAGGGGAGGGGAGGGAGGCTGCCTTCTTCCTGTTCCTGCCGGAGGTAGGAGAGCAGGAAAGCAGCAGGAAAACGCGGGACCCGGCCAGGAGCGGAGGCGGCACGGGGCCCGGTAAGGTACGTTTTTTAATTTATTTTTAAATCCCCCCCCACGCGAACCCCTGCAAGTATAGAGAAGATGGGGAATTGGAGAGAATCAGACAGGATAAGGGGGTAGTGGTTTTGGAATTTAGTTTGGGAAGTGTAAGGAATGGCGAAAAAGGAATAGGGCCACACTCTCTGAGCAAAATGGATGGTACCCGTAAGTCTCTTCAGGATGTCAGATAGCGTGGGGGGGTAGTGCACGATTAACTGCTGGTTGAAGCAATGAACCGTAAGCTTCTTTTTGAAGTATAGCAGGGATGGTACCTCATGGTTCTGGCACAGATTCAGGGCTGATTCTAGGACAGTGCGACTGGTGCCACTGCACTGGGCGCTGACTTCGGGGGCACTGTTATTTCAAATAAATTAAACACACCTGCTGCAGTGTTCCTTGCCTTCAGCAATTTTCCTGCAACAATAAAAATGCAAAGGTAACTCTGGTAATTAATGGACCTGCTGGAGAGAGATGGAGTTTTGTCTAGTAGAAGTTTTGACTCATCATAAAATAACACAGAGGGTTAATATGCCTGCTGCAGAGCACCTGTAGTTGCAGATCACAGAAGTGCATATAATATAAATAGTTCATTGGGTTACTGCTTTTGTCAGAGAGATCCTTTTGTTACTTGCAGTTTATAAGTTAAAATCCTAATATAGAACAGTGAGCTATTAAATTTCATCAAGGAGCTGAGTGCCACATGAACTAACATTTGAAATTGCGAGTTCCTAATTGCGATTCCATGCAAATCGCAATTAGGAAATTGCAGTTCCAAATGTACGAAACTCCATTGAGTTTCATTTGCGATTCCCAGTCGTTCGCAATTGACTTACCTCATTAATAATCATGAGATAGGTCACAATTTGCGACCCATTGGGATTCCCTAAACAACACATGGATGGTGGCCTTCTGGGGGACAGCAGACCCCCATGTCTGCGCTTGCTTTTAAGTAAACCAATGTTTTTTTTTTATGCAGCCCATTTTTCTTAAAGGATAATGGGATGCATTTCAAACATAAAAATTAAAAGTATTCTTTTTATTTTTTAAGAGTAGGCAGTGGTCCGTGGGACGACTGCCTGCTCTTAAAAAACATTTTCACGTGCATTCACAGAGGGGAAGGGGTCCCTTGGGAACCTGCTCCCATTTGCAAATGTGTTAGCACCAAAGCATAAATTGTATTGTATTGTATTGTTATTGCATTTATATAGCGCTTACTATCCCTGAAGAGGCGTCGAAGCGGTTTTTCGGCGAGTAGCGTTAAATAGCGAATATTTTGTGACCCGTCGCAAAACAGTACATACCCTTGCGATTTGGTGTTAGGGAGGAATGCCCTTAATACACCCCTTCCTAATACTGACTCGCAAAACCCAAATTGCGATTTAGTAACAAGTTACAGATTCGCAATTTGGGCTTTGTACATCCCAAAATGCATAATTTCTCTCACAGACTGCCCCATTCTGCGAATCGGGCCATTTGCGACAGGAAAATAGCTTCGTACCTGTGGCCCTGAATGCAGAAAAGCATGCGAGAGAGCGTGTTATGGAGACATGAGCGGCACTGTTAAAGGGTGGTAGTGAGGGAATCGGTGGAGAAGAAGGTCATTGAAGGGCGCCAACAAACATTGTCGCACTGGGCACCACCAGCACTAAAGCCGGCCTGAATCCATGTACTGTGCGCTTCACAAAGGCTTCCTGTCAATAATAGTCATTCAGTGAAGGAGAGGAAACAGTGTTATGATCTTATAAAACTAAAAAAATGTATTGGATATCATCTTCTCCAGCATCACGTTCATTTGTTTGTATCCTCGTCTGCACTGAAGACTAGTGCTGACACTCCGTACTGTCCTTTCCCGTTGTCTGCACCCATCTAATTTACTGGATAAACATTACAAGGACTTCTCTTGTCTAGTCAACAAAGGAGCAGATTAAGGCACATCAGTCACAATACCACTGCATCCTCGTACCAGCAAGCAAGCTACCATAAAGCACCATATGTTCACGTGGAATCATTTACTGTCCGTGCGGTTACTATTAATGTGCGCCAGTAGAGGACAAGATTCAGAAATGGCAACCTCTGAGAGCAAACTGCGCAGTGCCTGCTTTGTAAGGCATTGAACAGAAACACAATGAAGCAGCTGCGGTGTGTTTACCACCACATGTCAGCGGCAGGCCCACTCAAGATGATACATTGAGTTAAAGGCCAGTATTGACTTGTCAGCAATGGCAAAGTGCATCCGTTTGACTCCTAGAAACACTTATCGATGTTGTTGTGCACTTAGACAACGTGACATGGCCATTTCAATGTCACAGAATACAATGGCCGATAAAGTTTCTTCTAAAGAGAGTCATTTTCATCAGAAATATTATTTTTGAAAAACCTCTGCAAAAGTCAATTTTGTCCATGCGGGAGATGCACATCCATGGAGACTAACACAGCGAAGAAGCCTCATTTTAGGCTTGTACTTTCAGGATAGCAGATCATGCCTTGTAGTGCATTTTTAAATAAATTTGTTGCAAACATTAGGGAATTAATTTTTATATAAATGTTTCATTTTCATTAATTGCAAATTGCAGAAATGCAATTTGGTTTTAATATTATTGCTATTGCCTTACAATTGTCTTGACCTCATTGATGTAGTTAATTCTTTTGAAAACCTTAATAAAATTGTTAAACAGGAACAGATACTCGGAGTCCATTAGTCTCAGAAACATTGTGAACGTTTTTTATTATGAAAATAAGATGAAAGATTCAGTCGACTCAGCAACATCAAGAGTTATTGGACTGGCAAGCAAGTTCTGTCAGATGTGACACTTTTACTCCTTTTATGGGTTTATTTAACGATTTCTGACAGCAAAGACGTCTTACATTGTGTTCTCACTATAAATAGTGCATCTGGGTATCTTCATTTATACTGGGAAAATGTCTCTCCTGCATGTGAAATATTAATACATGATAATTTATGGTAAGTCTGAGTAAATACCAGAAACTTACCTTAAAGTGATACATGTGGTTAATGTCACAGAGGAGCTATTAATTAAAATATCCCAAAGCTAAAATTGCGGGCTCCTGGGTTTAGTCGTTTTTTGTGTTACCTACATACACATGTAGTTCTGAGTTTCAGCAAGGCGTCCTGCTGTCCCTACATTTGTGAAGGGTGTTTGAATTAAAATCCCCAAAACTATGTTGTGAAAAATTTTGCGTTTGCATAGCAGAGAAGTATTTTCATCCACTGAGGCATATTAAGAAAAGTATTTGCTATAACAACAGACGAGTTAAACAGGGTCACACTCTCTGTTTCCTATTGTCAGTTGGGAGGTACCGTCCTACTGCCAGGGTCTACTGACAGTGGCAAGTCCCAATATGGGGTTGAGGGCCTCACAGCGTTCACCAACATCTGTCCAGTGCCACTGAATACCTCACATGAAAACAGCTAAACAAAAAACGCGTAGGGTCATTCTGCGGTTCGTCAATTGACAGTATGGCAACACAGGTCATAAAGTCTGACTAAGCTGCATTTTATTTTCTTATCATGACACTTTTGAATCATTTGTGTAAGAGACCATTGGTATGGACCTTTGAAACGAGGGTAAATTCATTTTAATTTAAAGGGTATTCTGCCATTGATATTATGTATATGCTGACAATTCTAATAGATGTGGAATGTATATCCATATATATTTGTGGACCTATCAACTTGATCCATGGAAGTTATTATTTTAATGGATTGCAATGTTAGTGGGCTTACAGAGTCGAACCCAGAGGTAAATATCTGTGGCGGATAAAAGAGACAAAACGGAAATACATACTCATCGAGCAAAATGAACATCAGAGCATAAACCAAATGAAACATTCATACTTACCCACAACACTCAAGACCCAGACATACACACCCAATGTAAGAAATTGGGCTCCTGGTTGTGGGGGTGAAACCGTACTCAAGCAACAACCACAATCCTTGTGAGGGGGAGGCACTTGCAAACTTCAAATTAACCTGTGCTCAACTCTCTGGTAGCTTGGCACAGAGCAGACAAGTTTAACTTAGAGACAAAGTGCTAAGTATTTAGGCAGCACGTCTAACAGTAAAAAGTGAAAACATAACACAAGAAATATCCCACAATAATTTTTAAAAAACGGAGTACAATTTAATAAATCAAGACCACAATGACAAAAATCCTATCAGTACAACCGGAGTAATGTGATTTTGAAGATTTAAGTGAAAATAAAGCCAAAAGGCACCAAGCTCCAACTGTGGATATCTGGTCGTGGTGCACCAGGACAAAGTACTAAGTTCAGGCCAACCACAATGGAGGGTGGGCCGGCTACAGGGACCAAGTAAGGCCCACTGAACAAGAGTACCTTAAATCCTGGTTGCAGAGCGTAGTGGGGTCCCACGCCGAGGATATGCGCGCAGCCGATGTAATGCATTGGCTCAGAGAAGCTGCGAAACTGTGAAGCGAGGTCCTGGGTCGTCGAGGATCCCATCAATGAGGGTTTGCAATGCGAAGTCTGGCATCAAGGATGCCTGGTGCAGTCAAAGTTCCGAGGAGCTTCAAGACTGCAATACGAGAACCTGCATCATCATCTAGGCAACCGTCGATGAGGCCTGCATCCGGAAAGCTTTGCAGCGGCGGATCCGATGCAAGCTGCTAGATCCATGTGGAGTCCTTGCACTGAGAGAATCTTAACAGCAAAAGCAATGCATCGGTTCTGCTCAGGATTGTGCCGCAGAGGTGGTGTATCAGTTCTTCTGGATCCACAGACAGGCTGGAAGAGCACCTTCGGGTCCACTGCCAAGGATCCAGGGCTGGAGTGGCAAGATGGGACTCAAAGATGGCAGAGTCCAGGTGCTTGATTCAAGGTTGTTGGAGCCTTCTGTCCCTGAGGCTCTATTCAGGAGGCCAGAAAACTAGCCCTTGGAGTTACTCAGATGCAGGTCCAGTCCTTCTCAACCAGGGAAGAGGGCAGCAGGCAGCAGGTCAGCACTTCAGAGCAGTGGTCCAGTAGAGTGGCAGTCTTTTCAGCAGCAAAGCAGTCCTTCCTGGCAGTGTACCCACAGAACACAGACATGTACAGAAGAGGTGGTGTCTGAGTTTGAATATTTATATCTGGTGTCCTTCCTCTGGAAGATGGGAGAAGCTTCAAGATGGTTCCCTTTGAAGTCCCCAGGCATTCTGCCTTCCCTGTCCTGGCTCCAGACTAACTACAGGAGGTATATAGCCATTTGTCTGGAGGCAGGACTCAGTCAAATCAAGTGTAAGTAGGGCTATGCCCAGCTCCGCCTTCACATCCTGCCAGTGATGACCCATCCAGGCACACCTAAGCTCTCTATTGTGTATGGCTGTCTAGGATGAATAAACAAAGCCCAGCTGTCAGCTACACCCAGTAATGGAACAGGCTACAGGCACTAAATAACTAAGATAGGAAAATGCCAACTTTCTAAAAGTATTCAAAAAGAGACACTCTTCTCGTGCTCAATACTGTCGCACTGCAAAATTCGGGAACTAGTCCCTCCAGAGTATCCAATTCATCCAGGTATTCCGTAGTACACTCTTATTCCTATACTTTCATCATCCATTTTTCTGTCATTTTCCTTTATACTCTTCATCACAACGGAGACAGTATGATTCAATCTGTAATCTTTATTAGACAGTTCTGATACCAGCTGTATGCCATTCTGGGCTTCGTACAACAGTACGTACAGATTGATCTCAAATTTGAAATAGGCGCGACTTGTGTTGTTTCCCAATGCATTTCAGGCCCCTAAGGCTCTTCGTCAGGGGATTCTAAAACAGACAAAATAAATAGCTTAACTGACTAGTCCATAATGCTACGTGCATGTTCTCAGAAAAAACAATATTTTTGTGAACACATACCCCCCTTCATATCCCATCACTCGTCCCAGGGTCATACAAAACATAATACTGAAAACCACACCCTCCTACTCACCAACTGAACCCCTACGACCCAAATCTACAAGGATTCAAACTTTACCATTAATACTAAGAATCTTCTCTCCTCTCATAATTCTCCTCATCTCTCTTTCTTCATCACCTCCCTCGCCCTCACCATATCCCCCGTAGCGTTCTCTAAAGCGGAGCCACCTATAACAATCCCAACCCTCATCCTCTTCTCCATGTTTCGCTTAACTTTCTAAAAGTGCCATTTTCAAAATTGTAATTTAAAATCGGACTTCAGCATGAACGAGGATTTTAAAACACCAAACGTGTACTGGGTACCTGCTCCCATTTGGAAATTACAGCTTATTAAATGTAATAAGGTATCTCCAATGATATCCTATGGGGGATGTAGGCCTTTCAGTAGTGAAACATAACTACCATGACACACAAAACTTAAAATTACATATACTACTTTTAAAATACATTGCACCCTGCCCTGCTGGCTGTTTAGAGCCTATCCTAGGGGTCTCTTACATGTATTGAAAAGGAAGGTTTCCGCCTGGCAAAAGGTTTACCTTGAGATGTCGCAATGACAGTTTAAAAACTGCACACACGTGACAATGACAGCCATGACTCATGTTTAAAAAGGCCAATTAATTTGGTGGCACAACCAGTGCTGCAGGTCCACTAGTAGCATTTAATTTACAGCCCCTGGATACATGTAGTACCACTTTAATAGGGATTCATAAGTAAATTAAATATGGCAATTAAATATGGCAATTGGGTACAAGCCAATGCTTCCATGTTTTAAGGTGTGAGCACATGAGCGATAGCACTGGTTAGCAGTGGTAAAATACATCGAGTCCCGAGGCCAGCAAAAACAAGATCAGCAAAAGTTGGAGGGGGAAGGCAAAACGTTTGAGGGCAGACCACCCTAAGGCTGACAGGTCTAATAATTAGAGTAGGAAAAACATATCCAATTTAATGTACAGTAACATGACAGAAATGTACTGTTCAGGGGGCTTTGAACCCATAGTAACCCATGTGGGATATCAATCAGACATCTCATAAATTGACTTAAGTCCTCGTATACTGATCAGATCTCCTTCCTTCTGGTCACAGGACATCCACCCTGTGACTCCTCAAGCCTTCATCATATGCCATGTGTGCCACCCATATTAGGTTTCTTTTAGTAGCTATGTCACTGGCACTATCATTGGGAGGCACACTGGATGTTCCTGTTTGAACTCTGCCCTTTCTCACAAAATCTTCACGAAGATCTAGGTTGACATCATGCACTCTCCTTCATTTCTGTACTCTATGATCCACCTATTCATTTCCAGACTCACACTCTCCTAAGCAAAGTCATATTTATTTGCAACCCCCTTCATGTTTCTTGAGAGGAGATGGCATCCAGTTCCACTTCCTCCAATAAACCATGTGGCTGCATACTGCCATTCGCTTTGGAATATTGACATGTGTGGTGGCATAATGGCCAGATTTGCCCTTGCTAGTGGTCATATAATGGCCACATTGGGCAGCCTCCCCATCCCTTCATGATGGCATGTGGGATCTTTCATGCCTGAACTTTTTTGGCTAGCTTCAACTGTCACACATCGGTTTCTTCAGCAGTACTGTGGCAATGCATCGGAAAAGGGTGCGGATGTGTCACACTTCTTTAGTTGCTTCTCTTTTCCCAGCTCCCAGCAGCAGGAATAACCTCCAGAGGCCCAACACAGGGACGGGCACCTCTTGCTAGGTCAGAACTCCCAGCACGGAAGTTCAAGGGAGCTGGTGGTGAAGTCTTCATGTCCCTGAGACTTCAGAATAGGAGGCAATCTCTACTGCAAGCCCTTGGAGATCTTCTTCAAGCAGGATACACAGCACACAGCAAAGTCTTTGTCCTCTCCTTGGCAGAAATAGCCACTGCAGGCCAACCCCAGACAACACAGAGCAAAGGGACAGTACTTCTCCTTCGGCTTTCCCAGCTCTTCTCCTTGGCAGATGTTTCTCTTGAGTCCAGAAGTATTCTAAAGTTCTGGGGTCTGGACCCCAATATTTATACTCAATTTCTCTTTGTTCTCTCGTGGCAGAGAGGCTCTGTGCTCAGTCCAAACCAGTTCTGCCCTCCCTGGTCCAGATTCCCGGAAGGAGAGTGGAGACAGCATTGTGTAAGGCAGACCAGGCCCATTTAGGTGCAAGGAAATCTCCTCCCCTACTCTAAATGCAGCTCAGATCTATTCAGCCCAGCCCTGACTCATCCAGGAAATGCAGGACACACCTCAACCCCCCAGTGGCTGTCTGAAGATAATGTACATCCCCGGGCCTGTCACTCCAAAGCCAGACAGTCAATCACAATCCAGCAGAGGCACACAGCATGGCTAAGCAAGAAAATACCCACTTTCTAAAAGTGGTATTTTCAAACACACAATATAAAAATCATCTTTACTAAAAGATGCACTTTTATATTCTGAGTTCAGGCATACTAAACACTCTCTTCCTACCTTGCCCCAATGGGAAGTTATACTTATAAGATCTTATACATAAACTTCCATTCTATCCTATGGGACAGATAGCCTTTCCATAGTAACAAATAAATTACACTGTATTTCACTATAAGTACACGTCACAAACACCAGTACATGTCCTACCTTTCACATACACTGCACACTGCCCACAGGGGTACCTTGGGCCTACCTTAGGGGTGACTCACATGTAATAAAAGGGAAGGTTAGGGCCTGGCAAGTGGGTGCACTTGCCAGGTCGACATGGCAGTAAAGCTGCGCGCAGACACTGCGGTGGCTGGTGTGAGAACCCTTTGAAAGGCTGCTTGTGTGGGTGGCACAATCAATGCTGCAGGCCCACTAGCAGCATTTGACTTACAGGCCCTGGGCACACACAGTTCACTCTACTAGGGACTTAGCAGTAAATCAAATGAGCCAATCATGGAAACACCAATTCATAAACACAATTTACAGGGAGAGCATATGCACTTTAGCCCTGATCAGCAGTGGTAAAGTGCCCAGAGTCATAAAACCAACAAAAATAGGGTCAGAAACAGGAGGACAAAAAGCAAAAAAGTCTGGGGATAAACCTGCTGACAAAGCCAGGTTTAACAACGGACATAAGAAAAATATGCAAAATGTAGCAGAGAATGCATCACTCACTTCGATTACCTGAAAGTTAAACCTAGTCATGAAATAAATCATTGTGTTAGCTTAAAGTTAAAGACTTGAAAGACCTGTTTCAAAGTCTGTTTTTAAATACTGCTGGCGCGCACACGCATGCAGGCACACACACACACATGCTCACACACACATTAATGGGCTGTCAAAAAGAATGTTAGTCCCCTAAAATGAGTGCCCACCGGTACTCACAAGCACAAATAAGCCACTGATCAGGCCTTAGAACAAAATTGTTTTGTGTGCCCATGCCGCCATTCCTCTGTACTCTCCTGCAGTGATGTTTAAAGGAGCAGGCAAGGTAAACTCTCTGTATCCAGAACATTTTGGTTTAGATTTATAAGATAAAACAAGAATGATAAAACACATTTTATATGTTGAGGATAACATCCATGTCTACTTTGTTATGATATATCTTTCTTAGTGCCCTGGCAGTTTGTGCCAGCTTTCCACTACTTCCTGTCTTTACACACCTCATGCACCTCTAAACTGCTGCAATGGCTGTGGCAGTATTTGCCTAATATTAGCTAAGAGGAAGGTTATGTTCCAAAAACTGTCAAATTTAGTTGAATGAACCATTCTAATCCTAACAATTTTCCACTAGGACCATTCAGTTAGCCTCTTCTGCTGTAAAATTACTCAGTAGAGCATCCAAAGAGAATAGAATGAATTATGCACGCTTACAAATTAATGTGCATGTGCAGTCAACATAAAAATGTGGTTGTATTCATTATGCATGTGTTTTATGTGTCTTGCTTTGACATGAATATGCATAAATCAGGTCTGCATCAAATTCCTTTATTTCCATTGGTTGGTAGCTGTATCATTTTCAGAAATTATAATTGCAAAATAACGAGTTTTAAATACCGTTCAACAAAAATATCATAGCCAGAATATTGACTACTAAAATACTGTGTACTGTGAATATAAGTATATATAGATATGTATACATTTACTACAATTAACTCCACATCTATATACCTTATCTGTGTGTGTGTGTGTGTGTGTGCGTGTGTGTGTGTATATACCTTTAAGTTACATAGGTGTGGAGTTAATTTTAGTAGATCTATACGTAGCTGCATATATTTACCTTCACAATATTTTGGTAGTCGGTATTCTGGTTGCAATATTTTTGCAGCACACTATTTAAAGATCGATATTCTTGCACGTGCAAGAACAGGATAACAGCAAACCAGGCAAGTGAGAAAAAGAGCCTTAATGAGAAACTGGTACACGTTTGGAAAATATGCAACTAAAAGGCTATGGCATAAGATGTTTACACACGAGCATGCGTGTGCCTATTGGAGATAATGACAATACACAAGGCGGCTACAATTAGGCTTGAGTAAAACTTCCTATACGCCACAGTGATCTTGCATAATTTCATGAATTTCACATTGCGTTTGTTACGTAAAAGTCCTGAAACTGGCAATGTAATTTATTTACTCTGCACTTGTGCCAAAAGTTTAGCGTGGGAGCATGGAACTATGTTAACAACCAGAACAAGGCTGGCTGCTGTTCGTGACACTTTTCTTTTTCCATAGTTTTAACTTCTCCTCAAAGTGTGTTCTTGTGTCCAAAATGGGCATGAGTATTCATTTTTTGCTAAACTATAGACCTAAATATCGGTTTTGCATTTCACATAATTTTGGTCAATTTTTGTGGAATTTCGCGGAATTCTGCAAAAGCAAATCATGAAAATGTAAAACACCCCTAGTTAGAATCGCCCCAGTGTACGTGATAACATACCCTCATGCAGCCTCACTGTGGCCTTCTGCAAGCAAAAGATGCATTCCGCCAATGGCAGAATATTCTCTTGTAAATCAGTATTCACTTCCATTGGCAACATGACCCCAACCTAATACAGTCTGCAAAAGCTTCAATTGCACATTTCTCCGATATACTTGCAACAATTAACTAGCAGTAGTTACTATGAGAAGTTTACCAAATTTTGCAAAATGCCATTACTTTATAGATAGAGTACGATGAATGCACGTGCGTGCTTTATGACTAGGGCTCCCGGTTTTATGGTATTTATTGTTTGACATTATCCATATTTATTTTAGGTTTTATGAAAAAATGAAGCTGTAACTATTATATATTCGCATGTATCTAGCCAATAAATTTGCACTGGTAGTTGAATTTCTCACAGCTTTTAATGTGGAACACGGTCAGATGATAAATCAGCACACTTATATAAAAAGATGGAAAGTTTAGTATCAACCTAATGCATATCTACTTCTTTTAAACCTCATTACTAAAATTTATTTTTCTTTTAACCCACTTACCCACCATCTACGCAGCTAACAGCCTGGCAGTCATGACTGACAGCATTTAGAATCACTCAAAAAACAACCTACTTTCTGTTTTTATCCACATTTAAAAGTAAATGCAGGCAGGAAAATAAATGGTTTCTGTCTTCCATATGTGTAAAAATCTGCAAAAAAACTGAAGACAGGGAGCCTTACTTATGACTCGGGTAAATTCAACATACAGAAATGTGCATGTGGTGAAATGGCACATGCTTAAAGATTAATCAGTGGTTGATATTCCACCATTGCTCTGACTGGAGAGAGTAAATTAACAGACTGCAAACTTTGCAAGCAATATGTACCTTGGATGACTCGGGTATTGCTCCTGCCAGGAACTGTGTGTTTGTCTAATGACCATAGACCTGAGACCCGCCAAACAAGTGAATTAGACTGAAGCACAGATAGAACCAATTATGTGTCTCAGTGTGCTTAAATACTGTTTCAGACATTACCTCAGACAATTGAGATAAAAATAATTTTAGTTTCAACATTGCACTGGTAAAACAATTTATATCCAAAGGCAACATTTGTTTTGCCAATTAGGATGCTGCCTTTTAGATGGAAAAAAACAAACTCAGGCAAGAGTTCGGGCTTGTCAGTATACGGGTGGATGGAATTTGCTAAAACATCAGTTTTGTAGTGTGCATTGGTTTGTGTATAGTAAAAAGCAATTGGTATTCTTATAACATGTATCTCTTACAAAAATGTATCTTTCAAGCTTTTGGTCTGTTGTTCAACTCTTCACTATACCTGTTTTTCTCTCTGTGGTTAAGGGGTTTCGTATCTCATGGGAATCAAGGGTTATCAAGAAGGTTCCAAGCTGCTAAAAGTTTCTTCTAAAGGGAAACACTCAGAGTGATGATTGGCTTAGTATGGCTGCCCTTTTAATCGTTACAAAATTAACAGGGATGTACAAACTTCTTCACAGGTGATGAGATATCATATGTATATAAGTAACTGTTGATGCTCCTCAGTTATGTATGGTGTGCACAGGAGTGTGCCATTAGTAGACATCCAAGAGATGTGTAAATTCAATTACAAAGTTAAAAGGTCTTGCTTTGAAATAGAGAGTCACGTCTTTGAAGGTAAAAAATATTTTATAGCTGCACAAGGGAGTCCCATCAATGAACAAATGGAGAACTAGGTCCTCTGTATCTGACTGCCCTGGACCTTGCTGTGATCACTGGTCTATGTTCTGCAGAACGACTATATCTAGCTGGTTAATACGTTGTAATCGTACCTGCCAGGCACGAGAGATCACGTTACTTGCTTCTCCCTTGGATTAGGGTCTAGTGAAAGCCATGATGAGTGGTTGTTCCTTGTACCCAGGATGCCAACAGGTCACAACTGGCCTGTAGATCGAGCAGGCAGTGCCCAATGGGCTGGTCTGACAGGTCAGTCTGTGGGCCCTTTTTTGGCTATTTGTGGGCCTGTTTTATGGTCTGCTGGGCTGGTTTTTACTGTTGATTTCCCTGATATTAAAACAAACATTGCCCACACCAAGCTCATATCAATGCAGTCTTCCATACCTTGTGAAACAGCTGTAGAGCCTGTCTGTACAAGTTCAAATTTACCCTAAGTTGCAAAAATGGGCCACTTTTTTGGTTTTCTAATTCACTAATGGGGTCAATTTTATTTTGGTGCCTGTGTCTATTTTCTGCCCCAGTTCCACCCTGGATGGCGATCCAGTGGAGAACTTCCCTTTGTCACTTTGCATTAGCGGCTGCTATAAAAGATGATTTTTGCTAACCCCTGTTGTAAAGGGAATGGAGAATGCTGACAACCGGCTGGTGGAAGGACCGCCATTTCAGGTTTTCATCTTTAAGAAAGAAGTTTGAAAGCATCTTATTTGTAGCTTCACAGATGTCTATTCCATTTACAACTTTGCACACAATTGAAAAACATGATGGAAAAGGTGTGGAAGGTGAACAAAGACTCACCTTTTCATCAAGTCTTGACTTTTGCCTTGACTCAGTAAATGGCAAGAAGATGTTTTTATCCTATTTGGATTTCAACACCCCAGCTGCACCGTTTGCCCAGCCCTGTCTGGTACAGGTTGGTGACATATGACAATCTGAAGTCACTGTTACTGCCTAAGCTTGACACTTCCAAATATCTCATCTGTTATTTATAGATCATTTGTCTGCTGCTTATTTATATGAGCTCACTTTCCGAGAACCCAGTGCAATATTTATATGAGTACAGTTCCTTTGCAATATTTCCCTGTCATCTGAGATTTATTTGTGCCTTGCTTTCTTTGGCATTGTGTTGATGTAGTCTTTGTAAATTGAGATAAATTATTTGGTCTTTTGGTGTCTCTGAACAAAAGCAGATGTGCACAAGGTCCAGCATAATGCAGCAAATGGTCAAGAATAATGATGTTTCTTTTGAACACTGTCAGACTCGAAGCCTTGCTAAACTCTTTATTGCGTTATTAATTTCTTTTATGTCCATAGCAACTGGACAGTACAAGGATGCTGGAAACCAGACAAAAGGAACACTCCTTGTGTCCAAAGATTTTTTTCTTACTATCCTTCTTTAATGTTCAGTAACAATATTATGGAATTACTTAGAGAGAGAGAGGTTTGAGAAAGGTGAATCCGACTGCTGAACTGCATTTTGTCTGCTGAACTACTCCCTATTCACTGAAAAGGGCAGGTTGTGTGACCTATGTAATAATTTGCTGTCACCACTAGGTAGCACCCTTGAGCTGCTGCTTTACCTCACCATATGGAAGCACTTCCCCTAAACATCATGAGCATCTCAGAGGTCGCTTTAGATTTTATTACCTGATCCGTCTGTGATTTTTTTACAAATATCAACAGAAAGGATTAACAGATGATGCATACTAAGCAGCTCAGAAACAATGTATAAACTCAGATAGAGGAGGTAATATATTATATTAAACATGCACATATTACATAGATAGATGGATTTTTTATTCTTCGCCTTTTATTAACCTTTCATTGATAGCCTGCATCCCAGAAAATATAATTTGTTACCAAGCATGTGTTTACCAAGCTTGCCTTCACCATGTATGTAATACAAGGTGTTATGCTTTTTTTTTGGGGGGGGGGAGTACCCCGATAACCCTTTTTAAAAACTAGTATGCAATTCCTGTACCCATCCATTAGATTTTTTATCTACTTCCTATCCCTTACCCCTACCCTTACCCAAACCATAAGTATAAAAACACTTAACTTACTACCACTTACTTACCCATACCCCTAACCCTACCTATCCTTGAACCCTGAAAATCCTAACAACTCCATAACTTTGTCTATCCCTGACCTGAACCATAATAAACTCTTACTATCCCTTTCCCATCCCTGAAATCTAAAAACCCATTACTATCACTTAATCCCCACTAACTTTACCCATACTTGAACCCTAAAAAGCCTTACAACCACATACCCTTGCCCACCCCTTAACCCAATTAATCCCTTATTACCTCTTACGCCTACCCATCCGTGAGCCCTAAAACCCCTTACTATCCCTAAATTCCCCTAAATATGCTTGTTGTTGAACCGTAAAATCCTTACAACCCCATATCCTTACCCATACCTGAACCCTAGAAACTCCTTACTACCCCTTACCAACCCTTACTAGCCCCAAGAACACCCTTAACCATTCCTTAACCTTAAAACCCCTTAAACACTTTTCATTTCCTTAAAAACACACTTACCAGATTGGTAAAGTTCCAAGTTAGAAAGTGCCCAAAAATTGCATGTGTGGCACTTCCCTGATTGATAACTGCTGCGCTGTAAAAGTAACTTGTGGTAATGATTGTGTTGTAAAGACTGCACACCCACGCCAGGTATCCCAACTTTTATTGTGTTAGGTTGTATTTAGTGAATGTGTAAGACTAACTTTACTATCACAAGTCTCTACATGTTGAGCCCTTATACTGCTTAGGTAGACATTTAAGTAGTCAACATAGTAGAAAAAAAGGGACATTCTGAACGCCTAACACAATCAATTGGAAAGAATGAGAAAAGAAGTCCCAAAAGGTCATGTCTAAGAAGTAGAGTGGCCACCTGAAATTCAAGAAGAGATGGTTCACGGAGAAATCAGAGAGTAGCAAATTATAAGGAGAAGAAAGGAGAATTGCTTCACTTTCTTCACCGCATAAATTGTTCCTCAATGACAGACATGATAGAAATTTTACAAAACTATTGTTGAATGAAGCTGCGCAACCAGAAGCTAGTGAAGGTCATACTGATGGCCTAACTTTAAAGTTATGCTCCAAGCTCCACGTAGAATGCAGATCACCACACTGTGGACCACTGGGAGCGGTTTTCATTAGACATGGCATATCTATGCAAATTACAATAATCACGACCGCACACATTTGTTGTAAATTGCAGCATAAATCAAACTTGCTAGTTTGGTCAGTTTTCTCATAGTTAGCACAATAGAATCATATTGCTTGGGGTGAAGGGTATGAGGAGAGGGGATTCTCAGAATGCCAATTCCACATTACTCTCACTAGATTGGTTGAATACAGTAGGCTTTAGCAATAGCTGATTTCCACTACCAACAACTGTACAAGACCCGTCCATTAGAGGCTGAGGGGTCCACGGGTAAAGTCTAACATATACTGTTGCCAGCAGAAGTTCATTCCATTGGTTGTTTTCTAATCAATGAAATTTCATGTGGCTGCTCCTTGCAGCTCTTTTTCTACAATTGAATCATTGAAGCGTATTGTAATGAAAAGAGAATTGCGGCATCAGAACGGTGGAACCAAAAAACCAAGAGTCGATAAAGAGCACATCTACATTTGCTTAGATACATACTGTAAATTACAATGTATTTAACTTATGTCAGTAAAGCAGGCTAGCATCTAACTGGGTGAACTTGAAACTCATACAGTAAAGATTTCCTCAACCATTGATTTCCATAATCGTAAAGTAGTCCTCCTTTAAGATTCTAACAGTACACTGAAGGTGGGCATCTTATATTTCATAAATATTACATCTTTCATATTTTAACAGAGAGATAATTTAAATCCCACCTTTGGATTTTAGTGTTTCATGACAAACAACATACAAGCTGTACATTTGAATATGTTATCTGCCACCTATACTGAAAACTTAATGTATGGGTAAATCAAATAGTTCTTATAAGAAAGATGATTTGCAGCAAGACTGTCAGATTTTGCTGTAGCCCTCCTTAAAAAAGTCCAAGGAAAATGCATGGGGATTATGAGTTTTAGTACCCCCCTTTTTTCTTGGCCCCTGCTTGACGGATCACCCCTAAACATCCCATGCACAAACTAGTCAGAAAGAGGCACCCTTTTGAACAGTTTTGTGGAAATTCATTAAAAGGTGTCAAAGTTATTAGCAACACAAATAACGATTTCCTTATGAAATAGCTGACCTAACTATAACTACCTAGTGGCGACCACTACTAGGTAATATATATATTACCTCATGTGTACCTAGTGTTTAATATATATATATATATATATAAATATATACCCAGTGGTATACATACCACTGGATATTGTATAGTTAGGACCACGTTTCCATAGGAAATCCATGGTTCCATAGGAATTGTATTTTTTGGTTTGCTTATAACTTTTGCTCCGTTTAATGGATCGCCAAAAAACTTTCCCTAAAAAAGTCTCATCCACCTCTGCTTCTACCTGGAAAGTTTTGGTGAGATCTGTCAAGCGGGGCCCGAAAAAAAAGGGGAGTACCAAAACACATTTTTCCTATGCAATTTTCAATAGGAAAATTGAACAGGAATACCACAAAAATGGCAGAGTGGAATTACACCAAATTTGACAGAAAGCTAGAAGTTGGTCCTGAAAGTGTGCTTTGTGTGATTTGGTGTATATCTGTTCAGTAGTTTTTGAGAAATGAAGGTACAAAATGTATGTATATATCACGTAGTAGAGAATTTACGGATCCAACAGATCTAAAGATAAGATCTGATTGGCAAAGATATGGTGGCAGCCATTTTAGGACTTTGGGATTCAGTCGCCTGTTCTGAAAAAAAAATATAGGTAGGCAGGGTAGAGATCCCCCCCCCCCCAGGACTGGTGGGGGGGTCCCAGAGGGACCACCACTGGGGATGAAAGTTGCAATAATTTTTTACAGGACTGTGGATCCATTGAGGATTCCATACAGATCTGTGGTCCTGGTCAAAATAAAAAGGCATGCTCCTGCCATTTTTAGTTTTAGCCTTCCGCAGGTGGGTGAGGGTATGGGGTACTATTTTAATTTTTAATTATAGGGAGGGTCATGGGGCCTCCCTCCTCGAGCTATTATCAGGGCCTGGGGACACCATCCCCTGAATCTGTATTACATTTTTACGGGTAGGAGGCCTGCTGAGTTGGAGCACTTTTAAGTCCGTTGTTTTACTATTAAGGCTGTAGTAGCATTAAAATAGCTTTTCTCTTACTCTTAGTGGTATGTGTGTTGTGGTTTTGTGTCCCTCCTTAAAATTTACCATAGTTTTCCTTAACCCTACCCATTTGGTAGTAATTATTCCCCATTTCCCCACCACTCCTTTAGTCCCTCCCACATCTTACACTAAATCCTATGCTTATATGTGCAGACAAGGACACCACCAGGCCAGAGCTCTCTGTAAATGAAGATAGGAGAGGCAGAGGTGAAAATATCTGGCCATAGGTTTATAAATAATTGTATTTTGTGGTAGGTGAAGTAGTACTACTAGTGTACTACTAAATGTATACCAAAATGCCTTTTGTGAAACAGACTGATACATTCTATCCCATAACTCATTAAGTCTTATTATATTACATTGAACATTAACATTCTTTTTTTAAGTTAGATACTTTGTTTATCTTGTCAGCTCTTTTTTTCTGTATCACTTGATGTTGGTCATTCAACATTTTAGTATTTTGAATTTACTGAAATAAAGAATATGAGCAATTTCAAAACCCCATGAGTATGTATACCATGGCAGTAAAGCATCTCAAAGCTTCAAAAAACTCCATTTAATATCTCAAGGTGCCCCTTTCTGAGTTTCTGAGTTCTTACTCAATGTAAATTCAAATATAAGGATTCCAATAACCTTTCCATTCGAAGTTTATCCGAACGGGAAAGTGCACATACAGTGTAAGTTCTGTGGGCTTTTATATTCCTTTCTATATTCAAAATATATTCCTATGAATCTCTTTCCTTTTATGAAAAATTATAATGCCACTTAACAATTGTAATGATATACAGCCATTCATGCTTTCAGGCAAACACTTCCTTTTCAAACACTTTTTTTTATCAATGACCTTTAAAAAAAGGATGATTTCCATCTTTTGATGGCCTTTGAAATGCAATGAGGATGAAAAAGCTAAAAGTGGATCAACTCATTGCACCAGTAATAGATTATCATTTATTTGCATTGCATGTAAATAAGATGTACCCTTGCAAACCTGCAGACCTCCAACACAGGTTGTGCTATATATAAGAGCAGAAAACAGTAGGTGTTTGAAAATTGCTCATGTTTCTGCAAAACACTGCAGGTTGTGAAGCATTTTTACTCTTTGGCACTTACATGCCTTTGTGAATTGGTGTCAAAATATCTAACGTAGAAATAAAATGAGAATGTTCTGGGAATATTCACATACAATTTGTCAAAATAGAAATGCCTGCTCCCTCTTTGCATTTTCACTAACAGCTAGTTGGACATTTTGAGGTGATTCATAGGCATGTAAGAGCACATAAACAAGTCCTCCTCTAGTACAACTTACCATACTCAGAAATACTTTAGCGAATCAGCCCCAAAATTACCAAGGTGGTTAAATGACTAGCCTTTCAAAGTCCTACAGACTCCTTTTCTGCCCTTTTTAGGTTTTGTCTACAAAGCGCATGCGTTGTCTCTCAAGACATGTTGTATCTACTGTATGGGGTTTCAGCACACCCATATATTTTCATTTGTTCCTTTATGTGCCTTTCGAAATTCCTTTGTTCTAGTTGGTGAATAATTTACATTTGTCCATCCTTTTGCTGTTTGGGTAACGCCCTGGAGTCTGGCCCTGTTACATGGACCACTTCACTATTGGCCATACATCTTAGTATCAGCGCATTACTTCTTCTTTTGCCTTGGCTTGTTTGGCTTTCCAAACACGCTCAGCCGAGGGCTGCAAATCATGTGCTTATCCTGTTTTCCACTGTCTTTGTTTTCACAAGCGATTTTTCAACCGGAGGCTATGTTGTTTTTCATCCTATAACATTTTTGGTTTCATTAGCTCAAATGTCCAAACCTTAAATAATATACTTACTTAATGGAAGTGTAGTTTAAGAAGCTGGCTGACAGTAGGATCAACTTATTTACGTTGTGTTTCTGACAGCGTGATTAGTTGGATATGATTAAAGAGGTAAACGTGCTGTGTTTGCTCATTTTTATTAAAATGGAAGCAGCTTTAAGTTGCACGCTTTCAGCTTTTGATGCTTTCTTTTAGGTTTAAATTGTTGGTGAAATAAAACCAATATTAAGGGATGCCTCCTTGTGCTCTCCAAACACAGCATGTAATGCAAGGTTACTTAACAATATATCCTGCAAGTAGACAGTGAAAAACCACCTCAGCAACACCTCAGCACCACTGCAGCACCACCTCATTGCAGCACCACTTCAGCACCAGTCAGTGTCACTCAGCACCACTTTAGCAGCACCACTGCAGCACAACCTGAGCATCACTCAGCATCACCTGAGCACCACCACAACACCAGCAAAGCACCACCACAGCATCACTCAGCCCCAGCGCAGCACCACCTCAGCCCCAGCTCTGCACCACTTCAGCACCAGTGCAGCACCACCTCAGCACCAGTGCACTACCTCAGGACTAGCACAGCAACACCTCTGCACCAGTGCAGCACCACCTCCCTACCAGCATAGCACTACCTCAGCATCAGTTCAGCACCACCATCTCAGCATCAGCACAGCACCAACACAGCATCACTCAGCACCACCACAGCATCACTCAACACCACCACAGCTCCACCTCAGCATCAGCAGAGCACCATGTCCACATCAGTGCACCACCACCAGTGCAGGACAAACTCAGCACCAGCACAGTCCCAACTCAGCAGCAACTCAGCACCAAAACAGTACCATTTCAGCATCATTGCAGCACCACCTCAGCATCAGCACAGCATCACCTCAGAACAAGACAAACTCTGCATCACTCAGCACCACCTAAGCGCCAGCTCAGTACCCTATGAGCACCAGTTCAGCACCACCACCTCAGCATGACTCAGCAACACAACAGCATCACTCAGCACCACAACAGCATCACTCAGCACCATCACAGCATCACTCGGCACCACCTCAGTATCATTCAGCAGCACCTCAGCATCAGCACATCACCATCTGAGCACCACCACAGCACCATCTCAGCATCAACACAGCACCATCGCCTCATCAGTGCATCACCACCAGTGCAGTACCACCTCAGCATCAATGCAGCACCATCTCAGCACCAGTGCAGCACTACCTCAACATCAACACAGCACCATCTCAGCATGAGCAGAGCACCACCTCTGAATCAATGCACCACCACCAGCACAGCCCCACCTCAGCACCAGCAGAGCACCACTTCAGCAGCAACGCAGCATCAACACAGCACCACTTCAACATCAGTGTTGCACCACCCCATCATCAGCGCTGCATCACCTCAGCACAGTACTAACTCAGCATTACTCAGCACCACCTGAGCACCAGCTAAGCACCACCTGAGCAGCAGCACAGCACCACCACCTAAGCATGATTCAGCACCACCAAAGCTTCACTCAGCACCAGCACAGGATCACTCAGCGCCACCACAGCATCATTTAGCACCACCTCAGCATCACTCAACACCACCACAGCACCACCTCAGCATCAGCACCCCACCACCTCTGCATCAGTGCACCACCACCAGAGTAACACCAGCACCAGCAAAGCCTGACCACAGCAACAGTGCAGCACTACCTCAGCAGCAACTCATTGCTGACGCAGCACCACTTCAGCATCAGCACAGCACCAGCTCAGCATCAGCACAGCATCATCTCAGCACAGCACCAACTCAGCATCACTCAGCACCAGCTGAGCATCATTGCAGCACCACCACCTTAGCATGATTCAGCACCACCACAGCATGACTCAGCACAACCACAGCATGACTCAACACCACAACAGCATGACTCAGCAGCACCTCAGCATCAGCACACCACTACATGAGCTCTACAGCACCACCTCTGCATCAGCACAGCACCACCTCAGCATCATTACAGCATGATCTCAGCATCAGCACAGCACCACCTCAGTGCACCACCATCAGAGCAAACCAAACTCAGCATCAGCCCAGCACCACCTCAGCATTAGTCCAGCACCATCTAAGCATCAGCACAGCACCACCTCAGTGCACCACGACCAAAGCAGCACAAACTAAGCATCAGCCAAGCACCACCTCAGCATCAGTACAGCACCAACTGCTCATCACTGCACCACCACCAGCGCAGCACCACCTTAGCACCAGCACAGCCCCACCTCAGCAGCAATTCAGCACCAATGCAACACCACCTCGACATCAGCGCACCACCACCTCAACATCACTCAGCACCACTTGAGCACCAATGCAAGACCACCACCTCAGCATGGCTCAGCACCACAGCAACACTCAGCACCACCTCACCATAACTCAGCACCACCTCAGTATCACTCAGCATCACCTGAGCATCACCTCCGCACCAGAACACCACCACCTCAGCACCACTTCAGTATCACTCAGCACCACCACAGACTGCCCTCGGAATCTGGCATCTGTTGGTTCTCCCCTAGTATCCGCTGCTCGTATTGTAATTCAGGTACTATTTCCCAACCTCTACCCTTCCTTTGTTTATGTCTCCCCATAACAAACAAAAAAAATCTATAACAAACAAGCATGGGTACAGGCAAGAAAAAGTTGCCAGCATTAAAAGGACAAAAAAAACTAGAAGACATTTTTTATGTTAATTCATTTTAATAGGGTCGTTCAGGTGTACATAATGTCTTTTTTGTTATATATAAGTTAAGAAAAATGCTTATATCCATTTTTTTACTATACATTTTCAACATGCTGCACAGTACCCACAATGCTCTACAACAGAGCTTAAAGACATTGACAAAGCCAATAGCTCTGGCTGAACACTTATAAAGACCAAAGGCAAGACCTATTGGCTAAGCCAATTCTTGTTATCTCTCCCATTTATAGTAGTCGTTATGATTTTGAAAGCTTAAGCATTTATGAATGGAAGATGTTGTGAATTCTTCATATGAGAGCGTAACAAGGGGTTTTACCATAAAATCCAGAAGACAATGGATTGGCTAACATGTAGTTTAATCCTCATGAAGGGTCCCATCCATCCTCAACAACCGCTCCTTCTCATCTCTATAGTTCTTCCCCAGTAATCACTCTATGACCTCACCTAATTCCACACCATGGTTACCAGCTCATGCCTGGTTCTGCATATACAAGCAAGTGAGATACCACACATCTCCCTTCCTTAAACAACAAATAAGCAATGTAAAGAAAAATCTAAGACCTATTTACAAATGTGCACCAATAGGTAAATAAAATACAGAAATAGGAATACAGAAATTAATGCAGAAATAATATTTCCTATCTGACAGAATAATCCTTCAAGTACAAAAAGGTTTTACTTTCCCTGGTGGATTTCCTATAGGGAAACTCTGGTGTCCCGAATAACTTTTCCCTTGACAACAATAATCCTATTAAGATTCCATATACAGGATCCTTCAGTCTTAATGGCATTGGTCAAGACCCTGATGACTCTCAGGGGGTTGTAGAAACCTTTTGCACACCCTCTTTTATATGGTCTTCTGACCATGATCCATTCTCCCCCCTTGACTTCTGTTATCTTGACAGACTTTCTTGCATCAAAGTTCTTCTTGCAAGCCTCTATTGTCCTCACTTCTCTGGACTCTCATCTCCTGTCAGTCTTGAGTATCCCTGATCTTGACTCCATATCATTTACCCACGTGGGTGCCACTAGAGTGTTGAGAAGACTTCCCTTGAACAACTCAAAAGGGGACTTCCCTGTGAATGCACGAGGAGAGACTCTGTAGGCTTCAACTTTTTTTAACAGTCTCCTCCTTCTTATCCAATCCACCATCCTTAGCCATGGCAATCGTCTCCTTTAATACACAATTAAAAATTTCCACCATGCCATTGGTTTCTGGGTGGTACAATCAGCATTTTTTGTGACTTACTCCATACTCATTCAGAAATTCCTCCATTTCTCTTGATACCAATTGTACCCCATAGTCCATAAGAATAACATTGGGTATGCCTTACCTCCCAAACAACTCTTTAAGGAACTGTGTGACATGTTTGGTTTCTATTCCATTAGAGACTTTCATCTCTGAACATCTTGAGTACATATCTATCAGCACCAACACATACGAATCACAGCCACCCCACATGTATTGGTCCCAAACTGTCCAAGGCCACCTCTTCCCAAGGTTTATCTGGGTGATCCTTAATCATCATGGGTTGCACATTTGGTTTTACTGCCTTCTCACTCATTGCACACAAAACACATTCATTAATCATCTTCTGCACATGGTTATCCATTCCTGGCAACCAATACGTCAATCTGAGCCTTTCTTTGGTTTTGGACATACCTTGGTGACCAGAGTGCACTAATGCTATAAGCTCCTTCCTTAGAGACATTGGCGAGACCAATCTTCTAAACAACAATCCATTTTTCTCTGTCAACTCATCCCTTACATGTCAAAACATCTCAGAGGCCTCACTACCTCTCACTCTAGCATGCCAACCCTTTCTCATCAAGCCCAGTGCTTCTAGCATTCCTATATCCAAATCACAAGCATCACGTCATTTTCTTTCTGTAAGACCACTTATTTCAAACTCGTACACCACTTCATTGTCCTCATCACACAATTCAGACTGGTTTTCCTCATCCACTTGTACCAGTCTTGACAATTGTTCTGCCATTCTATTCTTCACACCTGGTAGGTATTAAACTTCAAAATCGTACTCCTGTAGAACAACGACCCATTTAGTGATCCTGCCTGACACAGCATCAATTCCCAGTTTTCATTAAATCTCACATAAAGGTTTATGGTCAGTCCGGACCTCAAACTTGCTACCTCACAAAAGATTCTTCAATTTCTTCAGAGCCCAATGAGCCGCTTGGGCCTTCCACTCAATGACTGAGTACCACAGTTCTGCCCCCTGGAGACTCCGCGAGAGAAACAAAATAACCATTTCAGAGTCACAAGTCTCTTGCTGCAGAACCACGCCCAAACCCTTCATACTGGCACCAGTAATAAGTACAGATTTACTGCCAGGGTCAACATTTCTCAATTTAGGAGCTCTACTCAATCTTTCCTTCACCTCCTTAAACTCTGCCTCACATGTCTTTGTCCAGATAGCTCAGCCCCCTTGTGGAGTAAACTTCTCATTTGCACACAAATCTCAGCAAACCCTTTCACAAATTTATTGTAGTATTCCGCCATTCCAAGAAATTCCATGAATTCCTCTTTATTGGAAGGGGATGTCAACTTCTGTATGACACCTACCAGATCCTCTTTGAGCGTTATGCCTTCCCCCATGATAGTGTGGCCTAAATAATCAACAGACTTCCTCCTGAACTTGCACTTTTCTAACCTAATGGTGAGATTAAACTCATTCATCCTCTTTAATACCTGTTCCACCCTTTCATTATGCTCTGCATCATCCTTACCAAAAGCCAACACATCATTCTTATAAATTCTTCTGCCATCAAGTACTCTCAACACCTTCTGCAGAGCCCTCTGAAATACTGAGGCAGCTGATACTAATCTAAAAGGCAGTCTGGCACAACAAAATGTACCAAAGGGCGTCACAAACGCCATGAGTTCCCTGGATGTCACATCTAGTCTGATCTGGTGGTAGGCAGACTTGAGATCTATGGTGGAAAAGACCCTAGCCACTTGCAACAACATCAGCATATCTGAGATTTTAGGCAACGGGTACTTGTCCACCTCTTCATGCTTATTCGATTCTCTTAAGCCCACACACAGGCACAGACTCCCATTGGCTTTCCTGGCAGCTACCACTGGAGCCATCCACTGCGTTCCTTCCACTTCCTCAATAAGTCCATCACACTTCAATTTTTCTAGCTCTGCTTTCATCTCCTCTCTTACAGCCACTAGAATATTGCGAACCTTCCCACAGATCGGTTTGCCCCATCTACTAAGCGTATGTGATGCACAGAGTCTCAGAGACAACCACCTTTCCCTTGGAAAACCCGAAGAAAGCTTGCTTCCAGGCCACATATTAAAGCTTCACTACAATCATCATGTACATCCACCTCCTTCACCTCAAAATCTTCTTTCAACCTGATGGGAGGACTACTATTGGGATCCAGTATCACTCCCAGATTCCTCTGATGGAACCAGCTAAGAATACTGTCTCCCTTCCGAGATATGTAGATCTTAGCATTTGTGTATCTTCCACTCGACTAGACCCCAAAAAATAAACATACAGCTTTATTGGTTCTTCACCTTAGGCACATGGTATAATGTCTGGTCTAATTACCTTGATTTTACTCTTAAGTTTATAGTCATATTAGCTCCAGAATGAAAGAGAACTTTTGTTCCTTCACCTTCCACCATCACCTCATCCAATGGGCTGGTACACTCACTACCATTCACTTGCAACACCATCTGCCCACAGTCAAAATCTTCTTCCTCATCTCTATCACAACAATATTTTTCATTGACTTCGCTCACTTTCCCTTTGAAAGCCTTCCCTTTACAAATGGTGGTGAAATGCCCCCTTTTTTTTTTTACAGTTATTGCAATTGACCTTACTTGCAGGACACGTCCTGTCATTGGCTAGATATCCGGTTTTACCACAATGAAAATATTTTCCCTGGAAAGTGCTTTTCTTTTCCATCCTGCTACCTCTATCCCTCTTTTTCTCCTTTTCCTTAGAGGTGTGTTTAACCACATGAATATTTTGTCCTCTTCCTTCTTCTTTTTAAATTACCTCTACACATTTCAAGAAGGGTTTATATTTTTTTAGCAATCCAAAGGACCTCCTCTAAAGACAGTTTGTCCTTTTGCCATAATTCTTCCCTCACCCTCTCTATATTGCATCCTGTAAAGACTCACGGAGGTAGAGCACTTTGAAGAAGGTAATCTTTATTAAGAGAATGCCCTGACACCAATTCTGTGTGTCGTCTGTTCCAGAAGTCAGCCTCCAACTGTATCCTCAACCGCTGCCTATGCCAAAGGTTATACTACAGAACGTATGGTCGTCATAGAACCCTGGGCATATGCACGTGGCAAGGAAAGGTAGGAGCGAGGCATACAATAAAACACAACACATCTCCTTTTTATCAACTGTCTCCTCAACAGCTGCCTATGTCCAAGGTTTTACTACAGAACATATGGTCATCATAGAACCCTGGGCATCTGCACGCAGCAAGGAAAGGTAGGCGCAAGGCATACCATAAAACACAACAGATCCTAACATAAATTGGTCCCTTATTCTTTCTTCCACCAAAGAACCAACTTACACGGTGAGGCCAATGTTCTTAAAATCCTGACATAATTCTCCACCGTTTCCTCTTCCTTTTGATTCCTGCGCCCAGAATGATAGCGTTCTAGAATGATACTATCCTTTGGTAAATAGTGCTTATCTAATTTCATTACACAAGCTCCATATTCATTGAAATATTCCCCAACAACATCTGGAAGATGGTCAAAAACGTCCTGCCCCTCAGGCCCTAAGCAATGCAGTAGTAGTGCTGTTTTCCTATCGAAACTTAAAGAGGGTCTACAAACTTTAGCATACCTCTCAAAAATCTTGCACCTTTTTTGTCATTTGATTGGTGGTTCACCTGATGTTGCTAAGAAAAATGGTGGCGCTGTGACGTTCTGCATGCTAAGCGTGGTGCACACCAGCCTTTCCCCAGAAATGTTACAACAATGTTACACAACAAACCATGAAAAGCTCACAAATAAAGCAAAATAGTGCTAGCAAAGAAAAAACAGACTACAGTAATAAATATGTAGCAAAACAAACAATATTTCAATACACATTGTCACTGATGAAACCAATCCTGACACGCTCCTCACAGCAAACCATATGCTGAATGTTGAAGAGCCTGAGCCACACTGCTTGTATAAAACGGAATAAAAAAATTAAATATATAACTAAACAAACAATATTTCATTGCAGTGTGTGTATTCAACAAAGAGAGGGACTAAGGGCATATTTAACGAGGTCCAACGTACATGCCCCACAAGGACTAGTAAGCAAAAAATAAGTACGAGGTTCCTCTAGATGGTAAGAAAAGCGGGTAGGGGACTGGTGTGGAGAAACAAGGAGGACCACTGAGTGTATGGGAAAGAGAAAAAGGGGGGGAAGATCCCTTTTAGGAACTAGGGCTCTCACACACCCAGCAAGCTAGGTGTCATGCTTCATCATATGAGCCTGCCCCTCGTCAGGTCGGCGCTGCAATACCTGACGGGCACCCGTACCGGGGCTCTTTGTCGGGGATCTTTTGTTCCTGCCGGTAGGTGCAGTGGGGGTAAGGGCCCTAGTGTGTAGATGTGATGTGTGGTGAAAGTAAAATAGGTCAGTTAATCCTAAAAACCTTTATTGGGAAGGTAAACTGCCTAGTGTAAAAGAATGAGAGGGGTACAGGACTAGTACTGGTGTATCTAGTGGTAAATGCCCAGCTCTCAGGTGATCGACATGTTTCGTGCCATTGTAGTCCTATAGATCAAGGCACTTCCTCAGGATCGAATAAAACGCTATCTACACTTCAAAGGTAAGTGAATTTCTACATACCCAGGACACAGGTAGTTGACCTATGAGAAGTAAAAGAAAACATATATAGACAATATAAATATTATGTTCAAACATACTCAGTCCTCAATGTCCACCAAGCTGTTATTGCTATTAAAAGGCCCCACGGATAGTGTGCTACCCAGTGCATACTAAATGTAGTTACTCAAACACACAGTATGTGACAGAGAATGCGATACCGTGATATCTATTACCAAATATCTTCTCTAAAATATTATGGTTAAAACAAAAATAGAGGCAACTAAGTGGATGCAATGGTCAGAACAAACAACTGACTCACCTGGTCTGTAAATCAAGTGTACTTGCAACGGTTAATCAGCGGTACAAGAGGACACCAATTGGGTCCTAAAACAAGAATAAATAGAAGAATACAAAAAGAAACGTGGATCTGTTAAATAAGCTGAATACGATCAGCTAACGGAATGGTAAATGCCAGAGGGGTGCAGAAACGGACGCTTGCCGGAAAAACAAGAGCCATCAAGGGAACCTGCCCGAGGTGTGTAGTCAGGTAAGCGGTACCCCCCAATGCCAGGCGGGTCCCCAACAGAATTCAACAACCCGGTAGAACCAGGACTGAGGAACCAACTGGCATGCAAGGATCACCACGGGGCCCGGGAGGATACACGCCATGACCCGAAGTAACACTAGGGAGCCTCGTGATCTCAGGAGGGCAGTCGATTTGCGGGGATGCAAGTACCGCCGCACACACTCACCTCTGATAGTTGTATGTCGTAACTAAAGCCAACTCACCGGCGAATTAACGCTCCTTGCGTTAAGACCTACCCTGCCGCCGACACCGGGATGGTAGCAGGCAGGGGGCCGGAGAAACATAAATAAGCGAGTCGCAGCCCACTTGTGGGCGGTTCCCATGACGTAGTACGGGATGCGTGAGGTCGTGAACCTAGTGACTGGTGACTCGGCTGGAATGAGTAGCACGCATGATAACTAAAGCAGCGGCCATATTAGAGTGTGAAAATGCTCCAAAGAATATATTTAAAGGAGATACTGAACTCTTAATCGAGTGTCCCTGTTGATGCTTAAAGGGACCTGACCAGGTGAAAAGTAACGAATAATAGTTCGAAACATCTATAACAAGGAATGCTACGAGAACCAACGCCTAAAATTATGGGGGCGTGCTATAAACGTGAGCATGGAACCAAAACCAGTTATGAACAACCCAAAGATTAACTGTGAGAGAGTTGTAATATACAGCATGTGGAAAAAAGCATCGGAGGATTAGCAATCTAATGATCTAAAAGACGAACAACTTGAAGGGAGTCAACCTCATAACTGCATAAGATAGAACATCCAACAAGGTGGTGATAATGCACTAACAGATGCTAATATAGTCCCAAAGTTAAATACTGATATAGACACCTATACAGATGCTCGTCATGCTAACTAGAGTTACTCCATTCAAAAATGGAAGAGTGTAATCATGGCGTAACTCGTCATAGATAAGGGTGCATGGTCTATACTGTGTAAAGGTGGGGGCCACAGTGTAGATAATTCAAGTAAGTGCACCCCACGGTATATCATCATTGAGGCCCTTAGTATGTGTGGATAATCTATACACCCATCTTTGTTCAGCTTTGAACAGTACAGTCTTGGTTACCTGTGGGTATGTTTCTAGGACTATCCAACGCAATGTTTCAGGGGCATGTTGTGTATCCTTAAAATGTGTATACAATTTGGTGGTGACCCTTTGGCACCTGATATTACTTTTATGCTCTGTTATACGGGTCTTAATTGATCGCATAGTCATTCCTATGTATTGGAGACCACAGGGACAGACCAACATGTAAATACATCGTTTAGTGTTACAGTTCGTGTGTCTCTTCAGGGTCCATCTGAAGTTGGACGACAGGGCTATTTCTTTGGATGTAATGGTAAGCGGGCACACACTGCAAGAACCACATGGGTAGTGACCAGTGATTGCCGGAAGGCCCCACAGTGTCCTCTGTGTGTCGGTGTTGTGTTTCCTTGGTCTGGTGTGTATTAAGGTATCCTTAAGGTTACGAGTTCTTTTATACGCGAACCTGGGTTTGGGTAATTGTAGGTCACCAGTGTTTAAAATACCCCAGTGTTTCAAAATGATCCGTTTGATTCGTGAAGAATCTGGGGTAAATGATGTCACACACGTCAAGGTATCAGTGGTTAGTTTAGGATGTACTTCAAGTAGAGACTCTCTGGGGTTGTTCCTCACTCTCTTCAATGAATCTCTTATTTGTTTCTGTGGATAGCCCCTTGCCGTAAAATTGGATGCAAAAATATCGGCTTCTTTTTTGTAATCACTAACCAATTTGCAATTGCGTCTAATGCGCAAGAATTGCCCAAATGGCAAATTATCTCTTAATGCTTTAGGGTGGTGGCTGTTGTACAGGAGTAAGCTATTGCGGTCAGTTGGTTTCTTATAGAGAGAGCTGTAGAGACTGCCTGCACTCAGTGTGATGTTTATGTCCAGGAAAGGGACGGTGGTATCAGAGATGTTGTGTGAGAATTTTAGGTACTCATTCTGGATATTGATCCATCGTACAAAATCTTCGCAGGTTGATCGACTTCCATGCCAAAACACCAAAATATCATCAATGAAACGTTTCCAAAGTTTCAAATTGTTGTAATATGGGTTAGTAGTGTTAAGGATTACTTCCCTTTCAAAAGCTGTCATGTAAAGGCACGCCAGACTAGGGGCAAAGGTACTACCCATAGAAGTACCCTGACTCTGATGAAATAGTTGTTGTTTGAATTCAAAGAAATTCTCAGTTAGAGCCAGGGTAGCGCAATCCATTATAAAGGAAATAGGGGTGGATGATGTCCACTCCAATGTATTGAGGGCAGTTTCCACGACTGCTAGGGTGGCTCTCTGGGGAATGTTTGTGTATAAAGCTTCTACGTCAAAAGTGACGAGAAAGTCAATGTCTCCAGTGTCTAATGTTCCCTCAATAATCCTCAAGATATCAGTAGTGTCTTTTACAAAGGTGGGGGTGTTTTTCACAATTGGTTGTAAAAAATGGTCGCAGAAGATGGAAAGAGGCTCGAGGATGGATCCGATCCCGGAGACGATAGGTCGACCAGGGACCGGTAGGACACCTTTATGAATTTTAGGAAGGGTGTAAAAATATGGTGTTCTAGGCTCCTTAGAAATTAAAAATCAGCTTCCTTACGGCTGATCCACCCATTGGACTCTGCCTCGTAAACCATTGTGGAAATACTCGTCGTGAGACGTGTAGTAGGATCGGTTGTGATGGGAGTATAATATCTCTCATTAGATAGTTGGCGGATGCATTCTGCATCATAATCAATTGTAGATTGTACTACCGTAGCCCCTCCTTTGTCAGCTTATTTAACAGATCCACGTTTCTTTTTGTATTCTTCTATTTATTCTTGTTTTAGGACCCAATTGGTGTCCTCTTGTACCGCTGATTAACCGTTGCAAGTACACTTGATTTACAGACCAGGTGAGTCAGTTGTTTGTTCTGACCATTGCATCCACTTAGTTGCCTCTATTTTTGTTTTAACCATAATATTTTAGAGAAGATATTTGGTAATAGATATCACGGTATCGCATTCTCTGTCACATACTGTGTGTTTGAGTAACTACATTTAGTATGCACTGGGTAGCACACTATCCGTGGGGCCTTTTAATAGCAATAACAGCTTGGTGGACATTGAGGACTGAGTATGTTTGAACATAATATTTATATTGTCTATATATGTTTTCTTTTACTTCTCATAGGTCAACTACCTGTGTCCTGGGTATGTAGAAATTCACTTACCTTTGAAGTGTAGATAGCGTTTTATTCGATCCTGAGGAAGTGCCTTGATCTATAGGACTACAATGGCACGAAACATGTCGATCACCTGAGAGCTGGGCATTTACCACTAGATACACCAGTACTAGTCCTGTACCCCTCTCATTCTTTTACACTAGGCAGTTTACCTTCCCAATAAAGGTTTTTAGGATTAACTGACCTATTTTACTTTCACCACACATCACATCTACACACTAGGGCCCTTACCCCCACTGCACCTACCGGCAGGAACAAAAGATCCCCGACAAAGAGCCCCGGTACGGGTGCCCGTCAGGTATTGCAGCGCCGACCTGACGAGGGGCAGGCTCATATGATGAAGCATGACACCTAGCTTGCTGGGTGTGTGAGAGCCCTAGTTCCTAAAAGGGATCTTCCCCCCCTTTTTCTCTTTCCCATACACTCAGTGGTCCTCCTTGTTTCTCCACACCAGTCCCCTACCCGCTTTTCTTACCATCTAGAGGAACCTCGTACTTATTTTTTGCTTACTATTGCAGTGTGTGTGTCACTCATGAAACCAATGCTGACACTCTCCTCACCGCAAACCACATGCTGAATGTTGCAGAGCCTGTGCCACACTGCTCGCGTCCAAGTGAGTGTGTGACTGCTCCCCAGGACACACCAATCTTCCCCTGAGAGCTTAAAACATGTGAGTGTCACGGTTCATAATGACATGGATATCTGGCGAAAAGTGTGCGCATCACTGCTGCAGCAAAAGTGTGTGCAGCACTTTCCACAATATAACACTGATGTGACCTTAAAGGGTGTGCATCATTGCTCCTGCGACACGCAACTTCCGAGACTTTCCAAACATATATGGCACCCACATCACATTGCGTCAAAACCATGGTGACGTGACGCTGGAGCCCATCAGAGGAACACTGAGATAGCCCCCAGCTGTTTAAAGAATGCCAGCGCAGACACAAGGTGGCCCTGCGAGAGCTCAGTAGCTTGAGGACCATCAACCGGCTACTCCGTAGGAGCTCAGCAGCTCGAGGACCGTCACACGGCAATAGCTGACGGTAAACTCTAGAGCAGTGTCGTAATTAGTAAGTGCCAGGGAGCGTTGTTTAAAATGTTGAAAACCACACTTGTTTGCCTCCAAGTTATCCAAATTGCCGTTGTTGAAATCTTACACCACTTTTCCAAATGAGCAAAATTTAAATAAATGTCCAACTTCTCTCCGACTCTAAAACAGGCAACTCCTTGCAGCAAATGAACAATAACCATGTAATCGATCTGTCCAAATGGCTTAAACCTCCACCATAGCAACCTTTAACTGTATAGCAGTATGCCTTGATTCAATCCGCCAAAATAAGGTTGTGGAGATGACCGTTGTTGCCAGTGGGGATATACAAAATCCAATACAGTTAAAATGTTGAGACCCTTGCAATCAATCCTTCCTCACATGTGAGACACATCCCTCGCTCATCGCAAGTGTAACAAGGGACTTTACCATAAAATCCAGGAGACATTGGATTGGTCAACATGTAGTTTATTCCTCAAGAAGGGTCCCATCCATCATCAGTAACTGCTCCTTCTCATCTCTCTAGCTCTCTCCCGGTCATCACTCTATGACCTCACCTAGTTCCAGAACCATGGTGTTAAGTACGAGAATACTCCAGGAATGTGTCCATAAGCAAGCTTTATTCAGCTGGTCAAATAAAGAACAGGCAAGAGCCAGGCAGCACGGCTTCCACTCCAAGAAATCCGTTACAAACTAATGTCCTGGACTGGATCCCGCGATAGAATACAAACATGCATAACACTTTGTTGCCGTCACATACCAGGTACTGAATAGACAAGCAAGTTAATTACCACAGAGAGGAAGCAAGGAGCTTGCGTGGGAATATGTGTGTGGTCAGAAGCAATCGATGTACATTGTGATATCTTTGCATATGGTTTCAAGATAATACAATTAGAAGTGCCAAAACCTTAAATATTGGAATATTTAGAGAGGACCAAAAGTAGCATTAAAAACTTCCCTGTTTCTCTTTCCATCCATTCTTTTCTTGTGACGTCAATAGTAGTGCTAAAAACGGAGCATCCAACAAATTATAGAAAAATACATAACTGTTATTTTCAGCGTCTGGTGTATAACATTATTGAAGAGTTCTAGATATTATTTTTCTTTTTAAGTTGTGGCTGGGACTAACGTTTTCAACAACACTTGCACCAGTGTGTACAGTTAATTTCCATCTTCCTGCTTCAGTCTGTTGACTACATGCTCTAATACACTGTTCAGTCTTTACTATTCATGTTATTTTTTGTTTCTAATACCTACTGTTATGGGCTTGATGGTAGCGTATGTTGGTGCTCTGTGTTCATATGCTGAAGCACAATTCACCCAATTATCAACTGTAACACTGTGTGTCAAGAACTTCACTATATCAGGCATTATTGAAAATGTTTGAATTAGAATTTCTGGACGATTAAAATGGGGTCTGGTATTCCCGCACCCAAAAAATCCTGCGGGCACACCAACTCACTTGTGGTAGGACAGAACAGAATTACAAATGGGAATTATGTTCTGCCTCACTTGTAATCGGGCCCTACATGATTCTAAAGAGCAATAGCTATCATGTCAGTGGCCTCTGCATCCCATGAAAACTCTCTTAAAGTTGATAACTTTACCAGTTTACTACATAGAGTTCCTGTGCCCACAATAAATATGAATATAAGATAAATTTACACGCTGTAAAAACAACGTAACTGCTCCTCCTCTGCCTTATTCTCTGGTTATGTATATTGTATTCTCCTAGGAGCATTACTTTCTTGTGATTGCTCTAGTCATTAGCCTTATGTTAACTCAATGTTGTTGATATTTGGTTGGTAGTTTCCACTGAGTGGTTGCGAGTAGTACTTAGTTTATTGTAGTTCTGCTACCACTGATCTAAGTGCAGAGGTAGATTCATAAGCTTTTTGGATGTGAGATCATGTCTGTGATCAGGGGAGTAGCGCAGGCCCTTGAAGACCCTGCGGGGCGGGGCGGGGTGGGGGCTAACTCTTCAGAGCCGCCCCAATGCTTCAGGGGGGCCATCTCACTCAAGGCCAATACATATCAGTGAGCTATGGCAGACTCAGGGACCCTCTTCATATTCTGCAAAGAGGAGGGTCATTTTTACGTTATGCCCCTTCTGAGTTACTAGATCCCACTGACATATTCATTTTAGTAAACATATACAAGCAGATTGTTTTTCTGATGCGGTTTAACTTTGAACCTTGTGTTGCAAGGTATTTCCTCATAGTGGTAGGACCATTGGATTTCCGTTACTAGAATTATGAGATAAAGATGGCTGTACCGCAGCTGACACTTTTTTCCCTCTGAGCACTTGTATTATTGTACAGGAGTCACATGTTAGAGTATTTTTGTAGTTGCCTTTATCTACGTTCTCCCCAGGGTTTGTATTCTGTTTTGTTTTGCCCATATGCATTGCGCATTCTTTAGTATCCTCATTGTCAATTAACAAAAACATGAATTGTGATTACTGATTTATGAAGACTGACCACAGAACAGGGTCAAAAGTATCCAGGTTTACACTGAGTAGTCTCACAGTGCTGCAGAAAATAAATAGGATATGCCATATATTTTGTTTGTTTCCCCTTGAACAGGAGATGATTGACTTTCGGTGACAGTGGAGAAATTAAGGAGCAACGCTCCAAACTCAATCAATCGGTGCCTAGGCGCTGAGTAGACCATCCTATTGGGGTGTCTGTTGCGTCTTCCTGATGAGTTTGTCTTGTGCTGCTCAAATTGTTGAGGACATTACGGTTCTACTGTTCTTTTGCTGCTTTTGACATTCCAAATCACAATAACTTTCCTTTTTGCTATAGTTTATGTGGGATGACAGTGCATTATTACTGAAATATTCTGTATCTTTTATTTCAGTTTCTAAATGTCATAACCCACTGCTATGAAATAGCAACAGTTGATAACAAAACTGGTACCCACTGTTGTGATGTCATAAAGGCATTCCAGGCCAGGCTGACAGGGATCTTTGAGAGCCTGCAAGTGCAGCACTGCTTGTCTGCCTTGGCTAAAAGCAGAAAGCACAGCTGTAAGAGAGGGAAGGAAGGCAGGGAAAGTGATTGGGGTTGGTTAGGGACTGTAGATGAGGTTTTTTTTTTAAATTTGGGACAGGAAGGAAAGGCTCAGATATGTGTGGCTCCCCAATTACTCCTTTGCTCCAATGTAGCAGTTGAAAGCAGGGGAAGATGATTTTGAGGCCATACATAACATAAATTATAGATGGGTAAAAAGTGAATTATGGGGATGTTTATCACCTCAGGTTCTGAGTGACATCATAGACAACTCAAGCTTCACTCTCATCGTCTATTTGATGTCATTCAGAAGCCCTCAGTGAGTACATCCCCGTAAATCACTGTTACCCACCAATAATTCTATACATTTATCTTCCAATTAAAATCCCCCATGTGCTTTTGATCCCATCTGCAATATTCTGTTAACTGGCTTGTGATTATGCCTGTAGCAGTAATCCATTCTCCCAGTTAACTTCACCCTTGCACTTAGAGACAAATATAGGATGACTTTGCAATGAATCAATGGCGGAAATGAGCAAAAGATTATCTTGGCCTATAGCAATTTTTCAGTGCTTCGCAAGACTGACAAGCTCTTAAAATAGATAATTCTTATGCACTGTGTCTTCAATGCATATGTGGATAATACCAGTTCTATGTGATGCAAATATATTTGTTCAAGAAATTTGAGTTGAACACCTTTTCATAGTTACAGAATGGTCTGTATTGCTTAAGGACCTTTGATTCTATGATGGATTTAAGGAGTCAGTGGTGAAGCTCTTGAACCATAGAATGATCCTGACACACCCAAAGACATGAGTAATTGCCACCATATAACATCTATGTTCTGTCAAGCACATGCAAGCCATAATTTGCAATGATTGACCTTGAGAATACAACTTCTAAGTGTCAGTACCAAGCAAGCACCACTCAGCGTCATCTTTGTTTCATATAGTTGTATTGGTTTGAACACATAACAAAAGCACTTCAAAGTGCATTGTCATTTCTTTACTTTCCATTCCCCAGCATACCTTTTCTATTCTGTGTCATAAAAGGGACAAACTTTCCAGACATTTACAATACATTCTGGTCCCATAGTCTTTCCGTGACATTTTGTTGCAGGACTGAACTTAACCATTCCTTGTCTGTACCAATTGGTGAATAAATACACCTCAAATTTAGATCTATGTCCTCCGCCTGATTCAGTGGTCTGAGGGCTCCTCTCTTTATCAAGGGGGTTGTGTCGCTTTTGCATCACGCAATGCGGCGTATGTGCGACACAACCCCCAAATACGATTTATCAAGCCACGTAAAGGCCATTTTGTGTGTCCCTGAGTGGCTTGACAAATCAAGAGTAACGCAATGCAATGCAGTGCAAATCGCTGTGTTGCATCACTTTGCCCTGGGAAGGCACTCCATGGGTGTTGAGTTGGTGTTCCCACGCAACGCCCATGGATTTTGACGCATTCTCAGATTTACCATTACTGATAGACCTGGGAATGCACCCAAATGCTACCCCTTCCCAGGGGAGGAGTAACAAGGTTATTTCTCCTTGTTACTTCCTCTTTCTATGTGTGCTACTTTCTGCAGCACACATATATAGAGGACCATGTCTAAGGGAATTGTTTTTGTGCAGGAAGATGCCCCTATCTGCCCAAAACCATCCTGCATGCAACGCAGGCACCCTTGCACCATGGTGCAAGGGTACCTGCATTGGCGCGAGGCAGCCCATTGTGCTCCAGTGCTGGGAAAAGGACAGGAATGTGCCATATTGTGATAAATACCGCATATTCCTGCCCTTTCCCTGTAACGCAGTGCAGCAACTTGACTTACTGCGCTGCGCTGTGTTACTTTTGAATAAATATGGCCCCTAGTGTTTGCTGTGTGCTTCATTCCTGTATATGTTCTCCTGTTTTTATAAATTAAGTTTAGTAGTGCCTCAGGTATTCTCTGTGAAGTCTAGGTAGGGAATTGCGTAGAGGGGTTGCTGTTGTTGGTATTTTGCAGCTGTGTCCCATGTCATTATGCGTGTGGTCACTCGTGTTTTGTCAGTTGCTTAATCTCCACAGTAGTTTTGTCTTATTAAGACCTTTTTCCATACGTCATGGAGCAGTCCGTTCGGGGACGACCACTTCCTCGCTATTTTTCCCTTGCCTATTACACTGCAGTGTCATGTTACGTTTATGAATACAAGAAAATTCAAAACAATATGAGTATAATTCTTTCTAATAGCAAATGTAAAGGTTACGCACAAACAAAACCAATACATGATATAACAGAAATGAGGACAAGATACAAATTAGGCGGACAATTTAAAAACAAATAATATAAAATTGATGTTTCAATTACTCAGAAGTATCTTGAAATGCATCAGGGAAACATGATTAGGATGACTGCTATTTCAACAGCAACGAATTTCATCATCATAGGATTTGCTGTCTTTTTTTATAGCGCAAATCACTCCTTAAGCTCCAGGCAGTAATTGGCAACATTGTTTTTGAAAAAAATGAAGACTTTTTTTTTTTTTTACCAGGGACGCATTTTTAAGACATAGACAATATCCTAATATCAGCAGAGGTCGCAGCTGTTTATCAAATTTCCCACTTCAAAGTTCTGTCCTTAATTGGAGCCTAATGCATCAAGAGGCAACCTTGAATAAACTCAGAACAGGAAGTGTAACATGGATAAAATCAGACATCAACTGGGCAAGACTGCACGCTGCAGTGCTTCTTGTAATTATGTTCCCACTAGCACGTAGAGCTGAAGTTGGGTACACGCCAGGAACGATAACACAGTGTTTCCTGTCCTTCATCATATTCTGCTGTCGCTCCTTATAAATCCAGTTTAGTGCATGAATAAACTACCAGGTAACCTAGCACGATCTCAATTGTATTAGTGTTTAAAGAGACGCAGACACTCCTTTGATCCACCGCTTATTCAATTCTATCTAACAATTTAGATTACTTGCACAATTTTCTTTGATTTATAAAATATTCATTCAAGAAAAATGGTTCTACAATGGGACATGGTGTTGGTGCAGAGATGGGTGTCAAAGTGGTGTCACCTCGCGCGAGCCCCAGCTTCCAGCTCGATAGCCCAGGTGTGGCATATATGAAGGGTATATGGTAGTGAGTAAGTGATTCAAGGCGGCTCCTAGCAGTGGCTCCATGTGGTTTCTCATCTCGGTCATTATTATGCAGCCCAGTGACTGGCGGCCATCTGGGGCCAAGGTCAGGAAATGTATCTATCTGGAGAATGAGAAGGTGAGAGCGATGCCAGGCCATACTCCACAGAGCCTATCAGCACCTTGATGATAGGAGTGCTGGCCTGAGTGCCAATGTAAACTCACAGAGGTACATCAACCAAATGGAAACAGTTTGAAAGCTGGCATTTTGTCATGGGATTAAGGAAGAATGAAGAGACTGCCCCGGCTCCACATATGAGAAATATTTCTTTCAGGATTGGTAAATCCTGCCTGTACTTCAGCTACCACTTACTTCCTCTAGACAATAACATGGTGAGGATAATTTCCATTCTCCTACTAAGCAGTAACTTTACTGTCAGCCCACTATGAGACTCTATTCTTGTGCCTGTTTGTACAGTCTCTTGAATACTTTGGTCAGATTGATGCAGGGTCATGTGGTGCCGCTTAATACAGTAATTGTTAGTATTAGGGATGATTATTCCAGCTCTTTTAGCATCTTTAAGCAACCTTTCATTTTGGTGCGTGTCATACATAGCATGTTAATTTCCACTTCGAAAGCCAAGAGACAATCTAGGGAAAAGTAATGTCTAAAATACTTCTTTAAGCCCATCAAGACCCTCAGACTTAAACTACTCGGACCCATATGTCCATTGATTGTAAAACACTCCAATCAACAGCACACAATGTCTTCATGCCCTTAATTTCCAGCTCAGACATTCTCTACTCCGCAACTCCTTGTTTTGTAGTCCTTTATTTATTTCTTAGGCGTAAATGCGTCTCACTCCTATAGATTCCTTTTATCTTCATATCATTCACCATTGGCCCTCCTTCGAGCACCCTAGACTCATTCTGCCCATCAGGTGTCTTTTATCTAAAGGTTGGTTTAGACAAGAGACAAGAGTTGATTCATTTGTCCTAGGATCAATGTATTATCCTGAACAAGTATCAGTTAACAGTATACCATAGCATACACATAGTTAATCACTGTGACACATTTTCACAAGTATATGAGGAGGACATCATGGCCCTCATTATGATGGCGGTGGGACAAGCGTTCGACCACCATCGTATCGGGATGGAGACTGCCCGACATGTAGTAGGCGGCTCCACCGCCTTAATATGATGCAACCTCCATGAAGGCAGTTGGAAACAAGGCTTTTTACAATTGCAGCTTGTGCTGCGGTCCGGAAAAGGGTTGCGGCACAAGCCACAATTGAAAAAGGCATGTTTTGAAACATCCATGTACCCTGTGCCAGGCACCATGCGGTGCCTGGCACAGGGTTCATGGATGTTTGGGGGGCTCCACATGTGCCCTCCTGGCACCCTAGCGGAGGCCTCAGGGTACGGGGGCCATTCTAGGGGCCCCCAAAGTCCCATTCTGTCTGCCTTTACATGGCATTTGGACACACAGAGGCCACAGAGCATCGTAAACACTGAGGGAAAAGGGACACCATGATCCCCACGGCGGTGCCTCTGCAGGCACCGCCCCCATTGTAGGGATTCCACTGCAACCAACACTCCGACAAGGAGGCGCCAGTCGGTCCCTCTGCCTGATGCACTCTGACCGACAGCATCATTATGCGGCGGTCAGAGTGCAGCCTCCGATGTTGGATGGACTGCCACTGACATCATAATCGGGCCCATTGTATTTAGATGGGCGTCAGGCTGTGATTGTTGAACAAACTGTCACTCATGGAATGAAAGTGCTTGCAGTGCTTTGCATTTAAATACACCTTTTAAAGGTGCAACATCAGTCAAGGCCTGTTGCAATGGCCCAAAAAACTGCCATGTAAGTCCAACAACATGTTCATCACTCAGACAGAGACATTTACCAGGCAAATCATACTATGCAGTTTGTTATTTTTCTATGGGTGTTAATGTAAAATAAGAATATGACGTAGTGCAAATTGCCAGTGAATACTCAATCTGGGGTATTTACACCTAGCTATGATTGGCTGGGATACTTTGAATATGTACTTTACCTTGCATTCGTTTTTCAACTTTGGTGATAAAAGGAGTCTGAAGGTACAGCAGTAACGAGTCTGTAGTCTATCGGAGAGTTGTCTTAAATGGGCAGGACAGTGTCTATTTTCAAACCACGTCTTGCACTTTAGCTAGAAAATAAAAAAACAGTGCAATGAAAGACAGATAAAGAAGAATCTCACCTGGCTCCTCATTTCACTCCTTACTCACAACCCTGCATGACGATTTTAAAGGTATCCTGTATTTTCAATGCTAATTTTCCCACTGAACCGTCACGTGGTCTTTTCACTAGTGGTGTCCGAAACTCACGCTTAATTAAGGGAAAGGCATCGCAGGTAAAAAATCTACCTGGAACATTTGTTGACCACCGTCCTTAGAACTGCTGATCACATTCAAAACCCTTTCGTAGCTGTTTTAAGATTTGTAGTTGTGTGCTTAAAAATGATCAGAATCGTCCCTCTGCCACTGTTGGAAATGGTAACGCAATATACCTTTTATATTTAGTGATCTATGAAACCTAGCCTTCCTTTAAAAGGAATGCATTCTGTGGCCTACATAATCAATTTAGTATATGTTACATTCGACCATAATTGGAATGTAGCCAATATGGCCCATTTGTCTCGTAAGCATTTAGGTTGGCAAACAGGAGTCTGGCTGTAATAAAGGGGCAGGCACCTCTCTCTACGTTTTCTGTCGCTCATTTGTGGTCTTAAATAACCCTGGGCAAAGCACTACGCTACGCTCGCGTAGTTTGCGAAGTTTGCGCTACTTCGCACAACGCGAATTGCACGTAGCACAGTGCAAACACGCGTAACGTAGCGTAGTGCAGCGGTCATTTTTTGCTTGATCGCGGTCCTCAACGTCAAGTTGGCGACCACGAGCAAGCAAAATGACATCCCGCCGAGACTTTTTTCTCGTTCGCGATCAGCAACATCAAGTTGCCGATCGCGAGCGTGGAAAATAAACCTCCCGGCGAGATTCTCAAAGCGGGGAGGTCAGGTTTCTCATTGCGAGTGGTCGCGTATGCTCGCGACCGCTCGCGATGAGAAACTACCAGTCCGCGTTGAGAAAGCTGCCGCTCGAGTAAAAATCTACTCGAGCGGCAGTAAAAGACAGCTCGCACTGTGCAAGATGCCGTTTTCAATGATTGCACAGTGCGGACAAGCATCCGGCACTGTGCAATCATTGCGAACAGTGCACTACGCAGTTCGCGTAGTGCTACGCGTAGCTCGCGTAGTGCGAACTGCACTTTGCGTCGCTTCGCGTAGCGCTACTTCGCGAACTACGCCCAGGCTTAGTCTTAAATCATTGCTGTGTGTTGTGAATACTTATGTACTGCATCCGTGCTGTTGCTTCCTCTTGGTCGACTTCTATTTGTATCCCACTTCAACCATCAGTCTCCCTATTACACTGCTGCTTTTTCTCACATAGATTTTTAAATGTTTTTTTCGTCCTGCTTTATCAGTGTGTTAATTTATGCACGTTTGTGGCTTTTGCTCCAGTCTTTTTTTTAAATAAACTAACGTGTCCACCTACGGTTTTGTTTTATATTATGTATTAAATATTAACCCCTTACCCTATGAAATAGTTGCATTTCCTCTTGCTGAATGTAATTAATTTCCTAAAATAATTTTGTCATTTTCTAAAATAGATGCCTTTGTAACATGATTAGACAAATATACATTTCTGAGACACTTTTATCTTTAAAAAAAAGCCAGAATCTATATTACTTTTAAGAGCTAGCAATTGCGCTTCCTTAAAATAAACCTGCAGTTGTGTGATATGCTATCTCAGCGATAAAATGAGGTATTTTGACAGTCACCGTATTGCAGACTCTGAACAAAGCAGCAGTAGTTGCCTGGAAACGTGGCAGGCAGGCCATGAACAGTGAACGAGGGATTTTAGGAAGGCGTGTATTTCAGAGCATTGAAATACTGATGGCCTCTTTAAAACTCTGCAAACAGCCTGCGCTCCAGCTGCAATTCTGAGTTTTGCGTTTTTCCCTACCCAATATTTCGCAGATAAACTCTGGTGAAATTCTTGTTTGAGGGTGGAGGGTCGAGGACCAGGGAAAGGGTGTGGATGTTAGAGGTGGGGCTGCATCACTCTGAGTTTCCTCACAGAAAGATGCAGTGTTAATGTGTTATTCCCCATCTCAAACTGTGGATCTCGATAATTGTGTAGTATCACTTCATCATAAAATATCAGTCAGTATTTTGCCGGGGCCGTGTGATCAAAAGACAGAGCCAGTTAGAATGAGCCCCTGAGAGTCTTTAGGTCCTAAACATGCCTGGAGAGCCAAAGATAGAACCAGCGTCAGGTGCAACGTCATCACAAATACAAATGGCTGTGCCTTTTTTCGATGTATTTCTCCGGTGGTCTTCTATGTCT